>VFLP01000027.1:0-543683 GCA_007182795.1 Xylaria flabelliformis | reverse complement strand
AGCTTAAAATATTTTTATTAATTATTAATATTTTTTTAAATATATATAGCACTTTTAAATATTATAAGCAATAAAATATAAAATTTTTAATAAACTTAATAAATATATTATAAAGTTATATTATAAATATATAAAATATTTTATAAATATATAAACTTAATATAATAACTAAGTTTTATACTTTATTATTAAAAGCTTTATAATTATAAAAAAGTTATTAATTTTAATAATTAACCTTTTTTAATATTAATAAACCCTTTTAAGCTTATAAAAGCATTAAAAAAAAAATTAATAAAGGTTATAAGTTTATATAAACCTTAAAAATTTTATAATATTTAATTAAATTTCCTTTAAATTATTATTACTTATTCTTTTACTTTTTAGCTTATAAGCATTATTTAATACTTTAAGCCTTTTATTTTAATAATTATAACTGTTATTCTTTTTATTTAACTTAAAGTATTTATTATATTATAATATTATATGTTTTATATTTATAATATTACCTTTAATAATTTAATATTATTAAAACTTTAATTATAATATTTAAATAAGTTAATAATATTAATTTTATAATAGCTTTATATTTTTATAGTTTTATATTTTAGTTTAATTATTTTATTATTATTAACTTTTTAATAAAAAAAATACTTTTTTATTAATTTATTTAAAGGTTATAATAATAAAACTATAATATGCTTAAAATAACTTTTATGCTTTTTAATAATTATATATATAATAAAAGCTTTTTTTTTATTATTTTTAAAATATGTTATATTATATAATATTATAATATTATTTTTATTATAATATTATTTATAAAGCATAATATTTTAAGTTTTTTAATTATATAAATAAAAAGCGTTTATAAAGTTAAAAAATAAACATTTTAAATTAATTATAATTTAATATAAAGTTAATTATACTTTTAATATTTAAATGTTTATATTAAAACTTAATAATATATTAAAGCTTATTATTTTTATATATAAGTTAACCTTTTTTATTTTTAATTATATTTATAACTAAAAATTTCTTTTTTTTTTATTATTTAAAAGGTTATTTAATAATATTATATTATTATAAAAGTAATAAGTTTTATGTTTTAAAAAGTTAAAGCATAAAAATATAAAATATTTGTTTTTTTTATAATATAAATATAAGCCTTTTTTATATTATTTCGCTTTTTTTTTATTTAATAATAATTTTTATTTTAATAACGTTTTTATTTTATTTAATTATATTAAGTTACTTTAATTTATTAATAAAAAAATATTATTTTTTTATTAAAAAAAGGTTATTTTAAAGCTTAATTATTTTATTTAAAATTTTTTATTAATAATATTATTTAATAAAGTTTTTAAAAATATAATTTATTTATTAATATAATAAATTTAAATATAAAGTTTATAAAAAATTTATTCTTTTATTTTAGCTTTTTAAACTTATATATTATTTTTATATAAATGTTTATTATAATATATATTATATTTAAATATTAAAAAAATGTTTTATAATTATTTTATGCTTATTTATTAATATTATTTAAGTTTATTATTATTATTTTAACTTTATTTTAAACTTAAGCATATATAGCTTTATATAACTTAAAGTAAATATATAATATTTTATTAAATAAAGTTAAAAAAAACTTTTTATTTAATATAAATTTAATATATATTAAAAAGTATTAATTAATATATTTAATTTATTATTTAATTAAGTTTAATTTAAGTTTAATAAATAAAATAAGTTTGTTTATTTTAAGTTATATATAATTATTTTTTTAATAAAATAATGTTAATATATTTATATTTAACATTAAAAATAAAAGTAAAAACGGAATAATTTATACTTATAATAAAATTTTATTTTATAAGTTTATTAACGTTTATATAACGTTAAATAAACTATTTTATATTATAATAATATTAATAAATTATTAACATAAGTTATTTTTATTAATTATTACTTTATTATAAATAGCTTAAACTTAGTTTATATATTTTTAATATTAAGCTTATATTTTTATAGCTTTATTAAGCAGTTTTTTTTTTTAAGCTAAAGTTATATTATTAATAATTGTTATACTTAACATATAAATAAAGGTAAGGCTTTATGGTAATATATGTTATATTATATAAAAAACTTAAGGTAAAAAAAAAAGGAAGAAAAAAAAGCTATTATATAAAACTACGCGCATATAAATAAGTGTATATAATGTAATAAATGTAAGCAGTATAAATTAACAATAAACTAACAGTATAATAAGGCTAATATAAAGCATAGCTATTATATAAGCCATTATATTATCATTATAATTAACTAGCTTTATATTAAAATAAAATTATTTTTATACTTTTAAAAGTTATTATATTTAAACTAAATATGCTTTAAAATAATATTAAATAATTATTAAAGTTAAAATATTATTATTTTATTTATTTAAAATATTTTAATTAAAAAATATATGTTTATGTTTTAATTATTTATTACTTTAATAATTTTAAAAAATCTATTAATAATATTTAAAAATATAAAGTTAATAATTAAAAAAAAAGCAAATATAAATATAATTATATTAAGTTAAATAAACGTTAATAATTTTATAATGTTTTTATAACATTAAATAAATAAAATAATATTAATAATTAAATAATTAAATAGTTTACTTTTTTAAATATAATAAACTATTATAGTTTATATTATTAATAACTTTAATATTAACTTATTATTATTACATAAAAAAAAAGAAGTTTTATTTATATAGCAGAGATTTTTTAGCTAGTATATATATATATATGCTAAAAGCCCGTGCCCTTATACCCTTGCTTCTTAGTAAGTATTTTATAACGTTCCGTAACAGATAAGGCAAGACATTATTCCTTAATTCGGTAAAGCCGTCGGTGACTAGGCTGCAGCTCTCGCAAAGGACTAAAAAGCCAAGGGCGTTTATTTGTCCACGTTTCTGGCCCTAGGTAGGTAATTGATGTAAGGAGTAGCCATATACTCAGGTACTGTCCTTCGTACTCTCCCACATGTCCCGCACTTTAATTTACACCTCCTCCAGGATTTGTTTGTATTATTAGCTTGGTACAATAAACAAGGGTTAAGCAGAGCTTCGATACTTCCAGAATTGCCGGCTACCCATCGATTTTAAGGTATCTAACCGGAGGTTTGGGCAAGTAGTAACTGCACAGGGGTCTGGGTAGGTTATTAAGGGGGTCTGGTGTAAAATTTATACTTGAACGGATAGAAATTGGGGCAGGTAACTGAACTAACAATACAAGTCCTGGAGGTGTACTGATCAGTACTTCGTACGCTTCGCCGGCAAGGCTTTCCATTTTAGTAACAACTGATTTGGCGCTACTAGGCATTCTTAAACCGAGAACAGATCTCATCTCTGCCTAGGTGTCTATTTCCCGACAGAAGTGACTAACTAGCTGCAGCGAAAAGGAAATAGTTTCCCTTTTCTTCCGAAGAAACGTGCAATTCCTACCAAAATAGCATAATACTTAGTCTACCCGTCTCCTAGCATACTCCTTACGACCCCAATACAGCGCCCCACCAATACCCCAGAGGACAATAAGCACAGCAGCAAGAAGCGGCGCAAAGATCGCGCCCCTGATAACCACAAATCCACTGACAACAGCAAAGATAGCCGGGACGAGGATAAACGGCTTATAAGGCCTCCGTAGTCCAGGCTCGCGGAAGCGCAGCACGATGGCGCCGAGCACAGTAAGGAAGAAGAAGGAGTACTCTCCCAACCCATTGAAAGTGAGCAGAGCCCTGAAACTGCCGAGGAGGATATACAGCGCCGCAAGCACGGTAGACAAGATGATGGCGTTGACGGGAGCGTCGGATGCTGCCGTTGGAGCTTCTACGTTCTCTGTAGAATCATCATTTTCGTCCTCACCGATAGTAGTCTGGTGCTGTTTCTTGACTCCGATACGACCGAGCTGTGCGAACAGGCGCGGCAGCCAATCTTGGTTCGCGGCAGCGACTGCCATTCGTCCTGCTACGAAGGAGTTGCCGAGCAGAGAGCCCGCGACGACGAGACAGATGAGGACCGCGGCTACGATGCCGAAGCCACGGCCTAGAAGGCGGGTTATGGCCGTCTGATGGCCTCACGTAAGCTCGTGAAGTGGATAAAGGAAAGGATAAGACGTACCACGGCGACGCTGTCTGTTGTCGATACTACGTTCCATGGCAGTAATATGTAGTAGGCTGCATTTGCGGCGATGAAGCAGAGCACTATGGTGGGAACTGCGCTGTTGATGGCGAGTGGAAGTTGCTTGGCTGGCGCGGAAAGCTCGGCAGATATGTAGATTGCCTATTTTGAGGTTAGATAATGGAAGATCGAAACTCGCTCGCTCACATGCTGCTCACCTTATCCCAGCCGGAGTAGGCCCATAGGGCACCATAAAGAGCAGTTGAGTAATGTCCAAGAAGCTCCCACTCACTGACACCATCCCAATCAGTGGTACTTCCATCAGGATTCACAGTTGGCCGGCTTCCAAACCACTTTAAAGTCTGGTGTTAGTGATGTCTCCCAGAAATTGACCTTGTGGGTATATGATTAAAGAAGTCACAAAATGGATGTTTACTCACAGGCTTCGTAAACCAATCACGCCCCCCAACATCGTCCCGATCAGGATCCGTAGCCTGAATAACAACAACAACAAGCCCGGCAACAACAATAGCAGCAATAGTCGTAAACTTCGTCACCACAAAAAAGCCATTAAGCCGCGTGCTCGTCCTGGTGCTAATCGAGTTCGCAACACTAACAACGACCAAGATGAGGATAGAAAGGAGCTTGTGCTCGATCCTATCAGCCTGGTCGGTGATTCCCGCGGCCGAGTAGATGCTCTCCACAAACACGATGCTCAGAATCGCTAGTGTAGCTGGCATCACGGCGACGATCCACGTCCATGCTGCCAGGAACCCGAAGATGTCGCCGAATATGTACCGTAGGTACGGCTGTACTCCGCCTGACAAAGCGAGTTTAGTCAGGTATATACACACTCCGGACGGGTCGGAAAATGGAATAGAGTAGATGGTTTAAATCTATTTTCTTACTTACCTTCGCCCGGTATCGCGGTCCCCAGCTCCGCCATAGTGGAGGCGCCCGTCCAAGCGAGCACGCCGCCGATAAGCCATACGACCAGCGCGGCGCCCGGCGAGGGCACATTGGTGTCGATGGACCCGGGGGATGTGAAGATGCCGCTTCCTATCACGACGCTGATCACGATCGCGAAAGCCTCCGCGGTGCCGAGGTTCTTGGAAAATGATGAACCCTGGACGTCATCGTCTGGTGGGATAACACCATTATTGGGGAAGGCAATAGGTTCATTGTCTATTTCCTGCGAGGCTTCGAGTAGCGGCCTCGTCTCTCCTTCTGTTGCCATGTTGAAGGATTTCGTTAACTTTCATTGATGTCTAGGTAGGGAACCGCATCGTTTCGTTTACTAATATGAGTTATGAAGCTGGTTGTTAGCGCAGCGGGCGCTACTATGGCGGCTAATTGCCGCTGATGGCGCAATCTTACGCTACTACGTACCTTGTCATAGAGCTGACTAACCAAGCTACGCTGAGAATGTCGATCTTAAAGTTATGGGTATCTTGAGAGCTCTTCATTGAGGTGAAAATATCATCTGAATGACCGCTAAAGGATGTATGCAATGTTCACTTTTGAGGTCCATCGTAAGGGCGCCCATAATCCTCCCGAGTTGTACTTTGCTGGAGTGTATATACAGATCCTGGGCGCAACTTAGACTTACTTTGAAGATGGTTACACGTAGTATTACATAGTAAACATAGGCTCGTCAATTCTAGTCCATGCCCTCCATGAGATCCGTGCGATCCAGCACCATCCCCTTTTGGCCAATATATTCACGAAGGGCATCCCAGTCAGCACCTTCTTCCTCGCCCTGCCGCCACTGCTCATGGAACCCCCACGCACACGCTATCTTGTCTAACGCCGCCCTCTCTTCTTCCCTGATCCACCGCTTCCGTAATGCTATTCCTGGGGCCCACGTCACCCGCTTCATCTGGTCATTTGCCGTCGTGAACGCAACCATGCCGAGGGAGGCCGTGAATCCCACATAAGCAAGGATGCCGGCAAAGGCGACATTGGTGGCAGTGGCGCTATCCATAGTCTGCTGCAGTCCGGAAAAGTTACTGGCTAGGACATACGCGGCGAAGGGGGTGGCTGCAAATGCTCCGAGGGGTAATAGACCGTGGCGAATGAGCTTGCTGCGAATAAAGGCAGTTGTTCCGTAGCTGTTTTCTATAATGCCAACCGCCGCATCCAAGTTCTTGGCTGCGATGGCTGTATCCAGTGCAATGTCGACCACTTCCGACTCGATGGCGTTCGCGGCACGGTTGGGGTTTTGCTTAGTATAGGTAACCGGGTCAGAACCCTCTTTCGGCACAGGCTTCGAAGCGTATAGTTGAAATACTACGGGAAGGGTCTCGGGCCTCCCCAACTTCGCCTGGACTTGGACGTATTGTTTCAGTAGCTTTGGTGTTATGAATACGGGAGGATACGCCATTATTGAAAAGGCTGTTTCGGAGATCTTGTCGATAGATTCGCGCAACTCAGCAGGGTGCTCGGCTGATTTGGGCACTTGTGTCTTTTCTCTCGAATTGTAATCTAATGAGAGCAGCGTCGAGGCGGTGGAATCTGACTCGCTGATGGCGTGTGCGAGTTGGGGCTGCACCGACTCATCGGTGAATCGGGTCGCCATGATGTCGCAAACCTCGAGAGCAGCGCTCACCTCCTGCTGGGAAGGAGAGGCCTTTGAAAAGAGTGTCTTCACATATGCCACGACTTCCTCTACCGACGACTCGACTTGCGCGAGCTCGTCTGATCTGCTCTTCGCTGCCGGGGCTTGGCTGCTGGCGGGTGGTATAGTTGAAGATAATGCACGCCTTTGTAGTGGCGCTAATGGGCTTGTCGCCTTGCGAGATTGATAGGAACGTCTGGAGGCATGTCGAGCAGCGGCGATTAGAGGCGAAGCGATGCGGCGACGTTGAGTATTAGATATCGACTCGCAGATTTGGCAGATGGAGCGCGGTCGTGCGAGCGCCCCGGACCGGTGCATGATGAACGATGTCGTCGCTACTGCCTATTACTGCCAATGAATTGTTGTTGGACGTAATAGTTTGAAAGTCGTTAGAGTGTGTGCTTTTTGTCAACTGCTCTGCTTAGAATTTCTTCAAGAGCAGACTCGTGATGGGAGTTCAATGGCTTCAAGGTTGCTGATTGACATGATGGTTTACAGGGGTCTACACAGGTAAAAGCTGTTATCTTTATCTTTATCGGGATGGGTCTTGCTAAGTAAAGGTATAGCACTGGACGTGAACAGCTAACATAGGTAAGTAGGTGTTGACTTATGGTCTATATAACAAAAGAATAGATCTATCTAGTTATCGAATTTTATAAGAAAACTAGTAATTTCGTAGAAAGACAATTATCATATCTTGAAACATACCTATCTCATCATATACATTGCCCGGCTATCTTTATGAGTGAAATAGGCCATGCACGGAGGTCCGGCCAAAATTAGGCCGCACCCTTGCCCGGTCTGGGCGCCAAACTTACCTAAGCCTAACTTATTTACCTTGGTACTCTGAATCTAGTGACACCCCTTTGACCATCACATCTACAACATTAATACAGCCAGGTCGTTTGGTTCTATATGTTCTTTCATCTAATCTATCAGTACCTAAAATGCTAGCGATTGAGGAAGTCGTTGTTCTCATCTGTTGTTATTAATTAGTATTTCTCTCGATGGGTAAAGAATTCGACTTCGGCGTGCGTATTCAAGCGTTGACCCTTCACTCCGAGGGCTACACGCGATCCAAGATAGTGGAAAAGACGGGCTACACGCCCGGCGGCCTCTGCGCGCTCATAAGCAAGGCCAAGAAGCGCGGCTACGAGCCCGGCAAGGGCCCTATCTTGTTCGAATACGTGGCGCCCGAGCCCGGCCGAGGCCGCCCTACGAAACTGACCGACGAGCGAAGGCATCTGATCGTGGAGATCCTGACCGCTGACAAGGCGTCTCGCAAGTTCACTACCCAGGAGATAGCTGATAAGGTCAACGCACTCTGTCAGGACGATCAGACCATTTCTCGGAAAACCGTGTCAAGGGCGTTGCAGGCTGAAGGGTTCAAGCGAGTCAAGTATAACTTTACCAACCCCGGTTTGAAGAAAAAGCTAGACCTAACTAAACGTTTTGAAGTAATTCTTGGCAGCTGAAGGCCACCCCTAAACCTGTAGAAGGCAAACCTGTAGAAGACAATGGTCGAAGCGACGGGACTTTTGTTGAGTGAAAAGGTTGCTAGCGAAGAGATCTGCGATGGAATGATTGGATTTTGGGCAGTTCGCGGTTTAGCGTAACTTCTAGCCATTGGCAGGTGAAGGACGTTGAAGTGCGGCCGTCGGCCGCCTGGCAAGTGTTAGAAGTTCTTTGAATAGGTAGTCTAAGGAGCGGTACGAAGGTTGAAAAACGCATTCTTCTGGTAGCTCCTTTCAAGGGGGCTTGTATTGTAGACTATTGTCAAGGCTATTGCCTAATTTTTTCTTGGATCTCAGTGTAACGTGTGTTGAACTGCACCACAACAGGAATCCTTCAAATCCAGACACCACATACCGACTCGACCTTGCCAAGTAAGCTCAAGTATTATATTGATTGCCTACGAATGACTCCTAACGTTTATATAATAGGTGTTAGACTAGTCATTCTTCTCTGATGGGAGCTATCTGCCTCATGCTTTCCATACATAGACGTACCTTAGTGCAAACCTTGGCCCTAACCAACTTCAAAGCTTAGGGTTTTTTGTCGCAATGATAGCTTTTTCCATCTCATGCTCACTCCCTCCTGTATCTCCATGATAGAGAAATACTCATCCCTCTTGACTATGGAAGGTAAAGGTGGACATTCAAACCAACCTCAAAGCGCAGCAGTCTCGCGATATATAAGCTCCTCAGGCCCTAACATCCTCCCCTCCCTAACTAAGTAACCTTTGTGTCCGGCATCGTAAGAACCGAACCCTGAAACGTGCAGCTCAACTATTCACGACTCATCATGCAGCAACAGCAAAGGCTAATTAGCAGCCTCTCATGTAACGGGATCTCATCCTTCCCCCCACTCGACGCGAATGAGACCTCATCATGAACGCTTTCAATCTAAGTTTCTTTTTAACTTAACTGACCACCTAAGGTACAAATGGGCAAACTACCATCCCATAATAATGCGCCGTATGCAGCGTGATAAAATTCGTCTTAAGGAGTTCCATTAAAACTGTACTACTTTGACCAGTTGTAGGTATTATGTTCAAGTTGTTTATTGCGCGCCCCCGACAATATTTCATCTAACTGCAATTGGTATTCCATCCCCCCCCCTTCCACGAATTTCTATGCACTCTTTGCATTTACATGCTGCCAATACATGCGAAGTAGACATTCATTCCTTCTTCATCTTTGTTAGCCATCACCAGAGGAAAACTAAGTTCTGTTGTTCTATCTTCACATACCCTTTGAATTCGATGGTAATGTGTAGGATCATTCTTGAATCTACCATCGTAAGGGTATAACGAGCCCCGGCGTTTCAGATCCTAATTAGGCATCACCGCGATGTAGTCCGAGAGCACCAACGGACACTAGCCGTTGAACTGAAATCGAGAACCCTCCAGTTGGCCCAGTCCATCCCGAGGAGCGACATATCTTCTACGATATGTGTTCGTAAAGTCTTGCATAAGGGAACGAATCTGCCGAACGTCGCCCTTGTCGTTGGCATCTAGCCTCTCCTTGATCTTAGAGGTCACGCGATCAACCTCGGCAGGGGTAATGGTGCCGGCCGGGAGCAGGCGGAGGGTTGAATTAACTTGCGCTAGAGTCTGCGCAGGCAAAATCTCGAACAGGGTGAGTAATGCACCGCTTGCGTCCGCGAAGCAATCGCCGGGGAACGTAATCATCATGCCAGCAAGAATGCGCTTAACTAACATCTCGCCTTGGGCAATCAAAAGTCCCTTGACAATACTGTTGAGATGTTCAACAACCTCTCGCGAAAGGTATTCATCAGGAGTCGACGAGTAACGAGCTCCCCACGCTAAAACGTCGCGGATATAGTGGAGAGTAGCTGATAAGGGTTCGCGCTGTTCCAATATCAAGACAGATATAGCTGCTTCGAAGATTGGGGCGAAGAGAGGAGATGGAATGAATTTCTGAGGATAGTAGAGCAGGCCATCGACCGCTAGACGATAAAAGTCCTCTGTGAAATCCGGCAGCTCTTGTGGAGTCAAATTACTTAAAAAGCGCAGCACATTTGTCGCCTGTGCTTCGAAGAATACGTAGATGTTCTCCGTCATGGCTGCATCCACATGTTCTCGATCATCAGTGAACTCTCTTAAGATCGCACCGGTGACCCATAGGAAACAGCCTTGTCTTGAATTAGCAAACCCATTGGCAAGTTCGTTTGCCATAGCTGGTAGGATCGGTGCCATGGCACCTCTGTGAGCTATTACCATCAGCCTCCAGCAACGGCATACTCTTTCACATATGGGTGTGAAGTCGAGGAAGTTCGTCAAGACTTTGGCTAAAATCGGGAATACTTCCTGCCAGTATTTGATTACAGGGTCTTCTTCGCCTTTTTCGGCTGGAGGAATGGTGACTACGATGTGTGCGAACATCGTGATCAACTGGAGGTGATCAGCAAGAACGAGTTTCCCATTATGGTCTACTGCATTATTTGCTTTGACCATCAGCCTCTGAACCAGCGGCTCGCAAAATAGCTTCAGAAGTTTGTACAATTCGCCCTTCGGTTGAACTGACACAACATTGGCGGCACCTTCGGTGATCTCCTCTTGACTGATTACTGGCAGTTTGTCAATGACCTGTTCATAAAAGTGTTGCAGTTCAAGCACCTGCGCGCTCAAAAGATGCTTGCAGTCAGTGCAGAAATACTTGAGTGCCATGGAAGCTGCTTGCAGGATCTCCTTGGAGCCAGTTCCGAATGAAGCCACAATGTAGTTGAATTGCGGCATTAAGAATTCAGGATGATCGGCAGTCCATTCCGTGTACCTGCCCAGCACCATTATTGTAGCAAAACGCAGCTTTTCGTGACTGGGCATCTGAACGAGAAGCGGCATTAACTGTGGTAGGACAATGTTCTCATCCCGTTCGACCATGCGACCCATGGCGCGCATTGCGAATAGTGGGGCTTCGAGCTTCTGCCAGTGTGGCACTTCGACATCGGTTGCCATACTCGCATACTTTTGCATCCATAGCTTGATCGAGTCAAGGACCTTAGTGAGGCACTCAGTAACACCCAAGACTTCACATGCGTCTTTCAGGGTATCCCCCATTTGATGCCTGAATTCACGGAACTTCTCTTCAGCCTCTCTATCACCATCAAACAAGTCTTTTTCGTTTCCTACTTCGACTTCCGGGAATTGCAGGTGTTCGAGTAATATGTCGACGAGTTTCCCATAGATGTCTACAAGCTCGAGTCGCCCTTGAATGTATCGCTCTATGACAATGTATTGCTTGAGCTCGTACCAAAAATCGAAGGTGTTGTCAATGACATCCCGGTCCTTGTCTCTCGCAGCGCATTCAAGAATCGTTTCGACCAACGGCCGAAAATGGTTGGTCTCGCGGGCAATAGCAACAACCCAAGCGGTACCTGCCTCTGCAAACACCCTAGTCAAAAATTTATACGATTCGGTGTCTTCCTCTTCGACGAATCGCTGGATTTTCGGGCGGAGCGCTAGTATCCTAGGTAAGAGCACTTGTATCGTATCGATGTTCTCATCAACATCCCTTGTGTCCCTAACAATCGTGGAAATACACTCTGCGGCGGCCTGCATAGACCTATCTGTGTCCAGCGCGCTGAATATGAAATTCAGTAGGGGTGAGTTGACGATATCGCTGATGGGGACCTCTCGCAACCATGATGTTATGCATTCGTAAAGTTGTGGATTTGTTGCGGCTTCCGCTACAAATTTCCTTGGATCAGTTCGGGCTCATTGGTAGTATGAATCGTAGATTACACTTACGAGATGATTGCGCATAGTTTATCAAAAGCTGGACCACCTGAGGTGCATTGTCTTGCAAAAGCTCTGTTGTCCTCTGGTTGAGTTCTTCTTCCTAGACGAGAACCGATTAGACTTTAACACAACGCGTGTCGTCCCACCACGGAGCGCTGTCGAAGAAAAACAGGGCAAAGGTCGTGCTGGTGTGCTTCGATCCACGTACTGTCAAGGTGATTTTGCGACCCTCGGTGACCTCTTCGGGTAAGACGCGGAGGAAGTCTAGGATGCAGGCGTGACTTTCAACTTGGTTGCCAAGCGACGATACCACCACAGCTAGAACGTCCTTCCAGTCCGTCATCTGGATGGCCAGGATGGCCAAGCATACGCAAAGCTGCACTCGTATGGGCTTGGGGCCCGGCGCATATAACTGTAGGAGCTCTAAAAGCTGGTTGCGCACGGCCAGAGTCTCGCTCGGAGGAACTTGGCTTTGGATGTCGAAGGTTATCTAGTATCAAGGCGGCAGGGTTAGTGCACGGTACAGACACAACGTTGGGAGTAGGGGACGATGGCACCTTTCCCTTCAAAGTAGTGGCGGCGAAGAGCTTGTCGGCGGGGTCGGCACCCGATTTCAGGATGTTGATGGTCTCAACCCATGCGGCTGGCTAGTATGGTATAAGCACTCACGTCGTCCTCCTGTCATAGCTGATCATCATGTACGAACCGATTTCTGGAAGTCTCCTAGATACTTGGTAGCCCTCTCCTTTTTATCCGAGTCCCCACCCCGCATGGTCAGCATGGCCTGAAGCACATCTGCCAGGACAAACGCCTGCTGCGCGCCGTTCGCAGCCATGATGCGCAACGTGTCTTGGGTCAGGTCAGGTCAGAAGCTGTGGGGTGGGTACGCAGGACGATGGCAGCCCGTTGTTGCTACCCTACACAATGCGCGGGGGATGAGGTGAAATACCGTTGCGCCGCAGATGAGTGACGGGATTGTTGAGCGGAGGGTAGCTCCGGAGGTGGAAGATGGGCGACAAGGCTGGCCAGGTGTGAGGAGAAGGGAGAAGAAGTAGGTATGGGATGGAGATGGAGAGCCTCCGAAGGTGCAGGTTGCAGGTCGATGTCACAAGCAGGAAGAAAAGGAGGGGCCCGATAAAAATAATGCAAGTATCGCAAATAAACTTTGGCGCAGCGCTGGTTGCGATTGCTTGTCGTCGGTTGCTCTGGTAGATAAGATGGGGCAGGCAGATTGCACCTACCGTAGCGGGCCGGGGGGGGGTATACTAAATAATTGTAGTTAAGGTTTGCAATCCGAAATACTGGCTGTTGTAGGACATAATAAGTACTACACTTTTATATATAAAACTGTTATAGTTTTAAAGTACCTATTATGTAGATTATTTTTTTTGCTTTAATATTATATTAAGCTGTAATTATTTAAACTATTGAGTATTTTAGGCTGCAAAATTATTTTAAGCTGCAAACTATTTTAAACATGTAATTAACGTACGCTAGCTCCTGTTATACATATAACAAAAGCCCTTATATATGCTATATACGCAAAGGCCATAAAACCTTCCGCTAAAGTTGCGAACTACGAAGCAATTGCACTAATATTCCTGGTATTTCTAGTGGTAGTTTGGTTGGATTGGATGGGTTGGATTGGATTGGATTGGATGGGTTAGATTGGATTGGATGGGTTAGATTGGATTGGATGGGTTGGATTGGATTGGATGGGTTGGATTGGATTGGATGGGTTGGATTGGATTGGATGGAGTGGATTGAATTGGATGGAGTGGATTGGATTACAGCGATTAACCTTGTACGCACGCGCCAAGTGGCAGCCACCTGCTGCTACCTGGCTATTTTCAAAAACATTTTCAAAAGCATTTTCAAAAACAAAAATTATTTTTGTAAAAAAATAATTTTAGGTCTACCTTAAGGTTATAATTATTCGTTCTAAAAAATAGTTTTTAAAAATAAAAATAATCCTAGAAATTATTTCTTAAACCCCCCCCGGCCCGCTACGGTAATAAGGAAAGGTCTTACCTTTGAACCTAACCTTGCCCTCGACCGTGCAAGTGAGTCGGCAGCTAGGTAGTAGGAAAGTTAGGTATGGAGGGGTCAATGGTGTGGAGCTAAGGTTGAGCTTACCTCATCAAGATCAGAAATAGACGCGTCTATCGCGGTTTATGCACTTAACAAAGAGCTAGCTCTCTTGTACGTAGTATGATTGGCCGAAGAGCTGCTATGGTGGAGTAGTCCACCAGTTTGTAGGCAATTCGACGTCTCCCTCAGCCTGGGTAAGGTTTCCACACCGTCGTAGCCTTGCCAAATTTCGGAACCAAAGCACGCCTCCTATCCGCCTACCAACCCCACGTCCAGCAGCCTCTCGACAATCTCCAGTGAGCTTTCGCCCGTCGTCGTTCACCAATTAACGAATCACGCCGGTCCCAACCTCAAATCCTCCAGATAAGATGACTGGCCGCGGAGGTGGTGGGCGCAAGGTCTTGCTGCCACCCATCAACTTTATCTTCAAGCTCCTGCAGTCCCACGCACATGTTAAGATCTGGCTATACGAACAGCTATCAATCAGAATCGAGGGAAAGATTAGGGTAGGCTACCCGCGTACTCAATCGAATATCCTTGTTTTGGTTTCAGCTCACCGGTGTGTATAGGGTTTCGACGAGTTCATGAACCTCGTAATAGACGATGCGGTGGAAGTCAAGCAGATCTCGAAGACAAACCCGGAAGAGAAGAGAAGGGAACTAGGTGCGTTTATTCCAAAGATGTCGGACAGACAGTGGGACAGAGAACTAATTCATTTCTAGGTCAAATTCTATTGAAGGGTGACAACGTATCTTTAATCCAAGAAGCCGTATGATTTACGAACGATATCCCCCAACGACTTGTATTCCAATTACGAGAGAGAATTCAATCGTTCAGGGCAGACTGGCACAGCCCTACACAACGAATGTCTCCATGGGCGGACATGGTTTAATAGAAGAGACGCGAGCAGGTTGTCAGCGTGCTTGTTCTAGTCTCTCGCATCGCTAGGAGACTGTTTAATTTGGCCATCGCCTACGATGAGGCCATCTAATGGCTGATCATGAGGTCCAACAGGGACAGCCTCGCCCGATGTAGAGGAGAGAAGCTGTTCCCTAAGAGCTAGAGCATATAGCAATACAGAAGGGCCATCATTAGATGTAGTTTTCTCTGATTTGGTCGCCAATGCATAGCGGTGCAGAAAGTAGTCATAGAAGCCCTTGCCGTGGCCAAGTCTTCGAACAACGCCGGTTTCGGGGTCCAAGTCGAAGGCCACACCAGGCATGAGAATCAAATCGAGAGCGGCATCAGCAGACCTCTCCCCGTCCAACTCGCCTATACTACGCTGTCGCTCATGGACGGTAGCACTGTCGACGCTCGGAATTCCCCACTTGTCCCTTTGTAATGACTCGTAATCCTGAACGCTCTTCAGACTTACCATGTCCATAAGTCGGACGGGCCCTTCTCCTGGCGGCAGACCAGACTTATGGAGGTAGGGTACGAACACCTGCTTTCCGGAAGCGAGGGCATGTCTGACGATAGGGTCTGTTTGGATCTCACTACCGGGCATAGACAGATAGACGCCTACTGTTCTGGCCTCCACATACGGTTTAAATCTAGACAAGGCCTCAAAGGCAGCATTACCTAAATAGTGACAATGCAGATTTAGAGGCCGGTCCGCCGGGCGGTGCGGGGTCGCTTACTCTGAGATGTTATGGCGTCTGGCGAGAGTTTGGATAGTCGTTGCTTCATGAGCGAGCGTAAGTGAGTCTTGGCCGCATAGAGTGTAGACGTATTCATCTCGGGCTGTTGCTGCTGTTGGGTTTCCGACATGCTTAATACAAAGCTCGTGCAGAGTGGATGGATAGATGAATTAGGGTAGTGCGTGGTGAGATCGTTTCCCTTGCTGTGGAGCTCTTGGAATACCT
The DNA here is from genome assembly GCA_007182795.1 of Xylaria flabelliformis. NCBI lineage: Eukaryota > Fungi > Ascomycota > Sordariomycetes > Xylariales > Xylariaceae > Xylaria > Xylaria flabelliformis. The sequence goes on along the minus strand of VFLP01000027.1, from coordinate 527,676 downwards.
ACTCTATGGTAGTAGTGAGATACAACAGCATCCGACAGTAAGTTGGTATACATACATACACCTAAGTCGATGGTGGCTGCAGGGACATGCAGACCCGCCAGTGGTACTAGGTAGTATATGTCACACTGCGTTTACGTTGTGACAATGTGGATAGCCGTATGACTTTTTGATACACATGAAAGAAGTGTCGAGTGTTTAGCAACGCAATGCAGCAATACAAAGGAGCGGTGACTAAGAGAATACTATCACGCCTCAAGTGGATATGGTACTAGCTCTCGAGCCAACAGACGGAGGGATTATTCTGATGAGGCTAGATCACAGAATCATGCACCTAAGTACTTAAGTTTACATGTTCAATGTTGGTATGCAGAATTTGTGCCGTACGCTAATCAAGTACAAGTACCAGTACTTACCTGGTCTTCTCGAAATGTAACCGAAAACATGTATGTGATAAGCAAGGGAATACCTGCATTACATATGCGGATACTGCATGGAATCCATCATCGTGGAGCTGCTTTTTTTGCTGTTATCTAATCCATCAATCTAATCAATCTCCGATGCTTATTTTTACTGTAGGTATCTCATTGCAACTTTTGAATTTCTGTGGAAAATGGAACAGGACCAAAGACTTCTTCTTGTCAGATGTCGATATGTGAACAGCCCGCCTCGCCAAGTTTCTAAGTTACAAGGTTACACCAGGTTCCTGAAGTCAGCAGTGCAATTATAGCGCATCACTCCTCGTCATTTCCTCTCTATTTTGATGTTCGTAGTTGCCCGTGTATGCAACGTTCTCGTCTTACCACACCCGCACCGTTGTTACCCGCTTCCCGTGACCTATCAATTCCCACAGTGCCTTAGGTACCTTAGTTATAGTACCTACAGCACTTACATCGGCACCTGCGCGCCACTGTACGACGTCGTGCGTAGCGCCCTCATTTAGCTTCCAACGTACCGAACCGCGGCTCTGTTTTGCCCATTTTTTTACCCATTTTCTTCCGACCAAGGGTCCACCTCTCCTTCTGTATTTGTGCGAACCCATGACAAACTAATGCCTCGTGCCTCTACAAAAGCAAAGAAGCACCATGATTCATCTGCTGCCACTGTGCCGCTCGACTCCCGAAACAGTCAAGCCTTCCCGTTGGAAGCCCTCGAGTATGGGCGATCCATAGCTACCACGACCACTCCCACCACTCCCACCACTCCCCCGTTCGACCCCCCGGCCAGCTCCACCACCACCACCTCAGCTGTTGTTCCTGCGAAGGCCCCCACGTCTCCGTTGAGCTCCAGCTGCCATTCGCCCAGCTCGGGTCGCAGTCCGTCATCCGTTACAGCGCCAGCATCAGCGCCTTCCCGGGTCTCTCGTGTCTCGCCGGCCAGTACCGCCGTCGCTGCCTTGCCCAGCTCGACCCCTGCCGATATAAGTCCCCCTCTCGATGCCTTGAGCAATGCTCCCCCTACCTCTCCTTCTCCAGACGAGGCGAGCCCGCTGTCAGCTATCGATGATTATCGAGGAACCATGTCCAAAGCACCACTTCTCATGCGCTCCTCGCCGGGCTTTGGCACGGGGTCTTACGGCGCGGCACCCGTCGCCCCCGAGGTAGGAGATGATGAGAATCACCAGACGACCACCGATATTCCGTGGTCCAGGGAGACCGCAGATACGACCCGTCATAGGCGGCGTGAATCCGCCGGCACGAGTCGCTCCATGGCCATCCGCACAAGCACGTCCTCTCTGAGCCGAAGACGAAGGAGCCTGCCAGACGAGATGGGAGGCTCGACAGTGGTAGGCGGTCTTGAGGGCCGCTTCGGGGTCCCTGACACGGCTGTGTTGAATGATATCAAATCCGATAGCTCTACCGCGGAAGAGGACGTTGGTTTAGGAGAAGAGGACGATACTACTAGTGAAGCGGAGGACGAAGACCCTCCTGACAACTCGCCGTACGCCCAAGTCCGTGCCTCAGTCGCTCCAACTGATAATGTCACACTATCCATAAATACTCCTCGCATGTGGATTTTGTCTGGTCTATTTTCAATACTCGGCTCCTCAACAAATCTGTTTTTCTCTTTACGATACCCTAGTGTTGCGATTACGCCTGTTATAGCTTTGCTCCTTGTACACCCGCTCGGCCTCTTATGGGACTACTCACTCAAGCGGTCTGATGACCCGCCGGAAGAATTTGTGGACGGCGTGCGCTTGTCCACCACGACCCCTGAGGTTGATTCGTCCTCTTCGCCTCAAGAGAAGCGGAGCCGCTCCGATCGGCTGCGGCTTTGGCTTGCTCAGGGGTCTTGGAACGAGAAAGAACATAGTTGCGTTTATGTGAGCAGCAATGTCTCCTTTGGATTTGCTTTTGCAACCGATATCATCGTCGAACAAACTCAATTCTATAAGCAGGAAGTCGGTATAGTCTACCAACTTCTACTCACTCTATCAACTCAAATCTTGGGCTATACATTCGCTGGTTTGACTAGAAGATTTTTGGTGCGTCCTAGCGGTATGATCTGGCCTGGCACTCTCATGTCGGCAGCTATGTTTACTACGCTCCACAAAGAGCAGAATGAGCCAGCAAACGGATGGAAAATCAGCAGATGGAACTTCTTCTTTGTGGTCTGGCTCTGCGCTTTCGTTTTCTACTTCCTGCCAGGATTGTTGATGCCGGCACTAAGTTACTTCAACGTTATTACCTGGTTCGCCCCTAATAATGTCGTGGTAGCAAACTTGTTCGGAGTAGCCTCCGGCTTGGGTCTGTTTCCCGTCACATTTGACTGGGCTCAAATCGCATACATCGGATCTCCTTTGCTTACACCCTTCTGGGCATCCATGAATGTTATTGGGGGCTTGGTCATTGTCATGTGGATTATCGCGCCAATTGCGTATTATTGCAACATTTTCTACTCGTCATATATGCCTATCTTATCAGCATCCGTTTTTGATAATACTGGTCAAATATACGATGTTGGTAGAATTCTTACACCAGAGTTTCTCTTTGACAGAGCTGCGTACTCCAAATATAGTCGAGTATACCTCCCCATTACGTATGTGCTCAGCTATGGGCTCCAGTTTGCCGGTTTAGCCTCGCTCTTGACACATACTGCGTGCTGGCATGGGAAAGATATATGGACTCAATGGAAGCGATCTCTGAAAGAGGCAGGGGAAGAAAACAAGCCGACCTACGAGCCTTTAGCGAGCGAAGGAAATGGCGTCGCGTCCATACGAAGAAGCAACAGCATCACAGACTCAAGTGCAAATATCGAAGATTTACTTAACCGCGAAGATGTGCACAATCGCCTGATGAGAAGATACAAGGACGCGCCAATCTACTGGTATTTAATGACTTTCGTTTCAATGACGGCGGTTGGTATCTTTGTCGTTGAATAGTAAGTGGCCCTTCAGGACATACATTTCAACCAAAACCCAGACTTACACACATGGCCCTAGTTATCCCGTTCATCTGCCTTGGTATGGGCTACTGCTTGCACTAGGGATATGCTCTATACTCTTCATACCTATCGGCATTGTCATGGCAGTGACAAATCAACACAGCAGCATCTATCTTATATGCCAACTAATATGCGGCGCAGTATTTCCCGGGCGTCCAGTTGCGAACATGGTTTTCGTCACGTATGGCTACATCTCTTCTGCGCAGGGTATCAAATTTGCCGCGGATTTGAAACTCGGACACTACATGAAGATCCCGCCAAGGATACTATTCTCCGTTCAGATGGTAGCAACTATCATCTCATCGGTCACGCAGATCACCGTTCTTAATTGGATGTTCCGCAATGTCCCGGGTATATGTACGCCTTCGGCCATCAACGGCTTTACCTGTCCTATCGCTCGCGTGCACTTCAACGGCTCCATATTATGGGGCGTTGTTGGGCCAGCCGAGTTCTTCGGACCCAACGCCACATACAGATCTCTGGTATGGTGCTTCCTCATCGGCGCCGTCGCTCCCGTCCCATTGTGGCTTTATGCTCGCCGGAGGAAGAGCAGCATCGTTCGAAAGATCAACCTTCCCGTGCTCTTTGGATCGCTCAGCTGGATTCCGCCGGCGACCGGTCTTAACTTCTCCGTGTGGGCGGTCGTCTGCTACATCTTCAACTACTTGATTAAAAACCGCGCGAATGCCTGGTGGGCTAAGTACACCATGACACTGAGCGCAGCGCTGGACTCGGGTCTGGCATTCGGCATCGTTGTCGTCTTCTTTGGCTTTATATACCCTGGTTGGATGGATAGCTTTAGTTGGTGGGGCACGGAAGTTTATAAGCAGGGCTGCGACTGGCAGGCTTGTGCTTATCGGACCGTACCGAATGGGTCTCATTTTGGTCCCGGGTCAGGGTGGTAAATGATGATGAACTGGGTATGTGAGTATATTATATAGGATATCTTATGATTTGCGGGTTAGAGGTGTTTGGCATTATATATGGCGTTGAGACTTGGTAGACATTCATTGGCGGGTCCTTTGCATCTACTTTAGAGCATTGAAAAATATGACTACCGACTTAGGGGTTGGATACTTCAAGTCTGAATGGTTGAATGAACAATATAGGAACCTTGCATGCGAATACACAGACAAGCCGTAATAGGTTGAACATGATTGGTTTAGAATCGTTCTTGGCGTTTTACTTGCAATTGACCCCAATGATGGTGGTATTTGTGCTAAAGAAGAAATGCTTAACCTTATCTTCGTAGATGTTTGTTTCCGTTACTTAAGTCATTCTGGGAGCGACAGTGGCTACGAAGTAAGATCAGATGTCTCCGCCGACGTTAAGTAAGGAGTTTTGTTTGCCTCGAAGGCAATACACGTAGACTCACGTTTCGAATTCAGAAGATGTACCCCTGACTAATAGGAATGTGCCATGTCATTATGGACATCAGGCAGTATCAAGGGATGAAGGTAGGAAAGCAGCTACTCGCCTTGTAGTACGCATAGCTCTTCGTTTTAACTTCCACTTAAGTTCTACTGTATTCTAACATTATTTATGCGTCTTGAATCTGCCAAGGTAGACTATCTATACTCTGTCACTGTTAAGAACCTAACTAGTATTAGGTAGGTGTATGATTTTAGTTGTGGATTGATCTAGCATGACTTGACTGCGCTTTTAATATTGTTATAACATAGTATAGCTGGGCACTCTGTCCCTCCGCTCCCTTATTAGTGTAACGAAGTTAACGGACTTCGCCGGCCAATTACCCAGCATTACAGACCCGCCTTACACATGTGTGTGGATTCTTGAAGTCGCTGGGACAATAATTACCTACCTCTATTTAATCTACAGGCAGGCTGACTTCCTCTTCTATTCTCTTTTCCTTTCATCATATTTTCCCATAAATCCGCCTCAACATACCCTCTCTAGATTCACTTCAACCCCCCCGTACTCACATTTTCAGTCAAACTTCCAATATTCTCCCTTACCCGATCCTTTCTACAATTCAGGTTGTCAGCTGCCAGCTATCGATCAACATGCTCTCCCAACCTTTCATCTTGCAGCTACCACGTGAGCTATGTGATAAATTGCTGGAAGAATATCAACTGTCACGCAAGGATATAGGGGCTCTAAGACGCACTTGCAAGGCGTTTGCTACCATCGCAGGACCTATTCTACTCTGCGAACGAGTCATTCTTTCACGCTTAAAAGAAGACCGAGCTAAATTCAAGACGATCGGTGAACATCACGGGAGACATGTGCGAGAAGTCATCTGGCAGGGACTTGACTTGGAATTTTGGCGACTCAATCCAGTCTTGCGGCACTATTTAGAGGATGAGGCTCATTCGAGTATATTGGTGGCAAGTGCGTTTCAAGATACGAACCTCCTCTGGGTACCGCTCCAAAATATTGATGAACCTGCATTCGGAAAAATATGGCAGACGGCAACAGATTGGATCAGCAAGCAAATTGACAATATGCCAAATATGACAACCCTCACTATTAAGCCTATGCCTGATAATCGAGCATTCGGTAGCGATTTCAAGGAGGTACCTATATTTTGGACACAACCTCTTTATTACGGGAGCAGCGACTTCGACTTCCAAGTCGCTCTTATGGTCCTTCGTCGACCCAGTTGCAGGGTGAGAACCCTGAATCTAGACACTAGATTCCGAAGAACCAATATCATGAAGGCCAGTATGCAAGACATGGAAGCATTCCAATATTTAACAACAATTAATATCTGCTTTGGGCCAAGGGACAGTGGAGATTATACTTGTAGTCGCCCACTACTTAGTTGTATACAACGCTCCGAGAATTTGAGAAACTTGAAGCTTTGTTTCGCAGATACTTTCTGCAAAGAGAATTACGACCCGGAAATCTTTCTCCGCACCCTAATATGTCATCATGGCTGGCCGCGCCTTCGCTCCCTACATATAGTCAACGCCTCGTCCTTCTTAGGAGCCCGCGAATATTCGAGATGGCTTGGTAGCCTGCGCCACCTTACGCTTGATGACTGCGACATGACATCCGGCATGCTCCATTACTTCAGATCGCACGAATATTACACCCAGCTCGAATCGATCACCATCCGCGCCCGGCTCGTTGACTCACGGCGATTCTACAGGTACCTTGTACCTGGTGCTACAGTACTCGCCTTCATCAAGAAGGAGGTCGAGGATCTTGGTCCTGGCATCAATTTTGAAACTCGAGGAGAACTAATTACAGATACCCCAATGCCGCAGTGTCACTTCTGCTCACGTCCTGAGAAGGTAGAATTATATGGAGGCTATACAACCTATGTATCGAGGTAGTGCGGGTGGGAATTGCGTACTGAAATCTTGCAGGGGGCTTGTTTTCACGCGAAGGTGTAGACAACAAGGAGTCTTTGGGTGAAATTATTGTACGAACCTAGCTATCTACACCCTGGGCTTATTGGGCACTTAGCACCTAGTCAATCGTCCAATCTATCGTTGATTTTCCTGCAGAATTTAGTTGACTATCTACTGCTTTGCGTGATCACGCGATTCCTCGCCGATTTTACTGATTTCTGCTAGTCTGGGATGTGTAATATCTCGATTACCTCCTTGGCTGGGGCTCACGGGTATTCGAGTCACTCGTAGCTGTTTCACTATAGATAGAGTTAAGTTTCATTACAGTCAAAGGGAGTTGAGTAGCGTAAGTGAGCTAGAGTTTGCGGAGGTGAGTCTACGCAAGTGACTACTAAGCCTATAGCGAAAATGGAGACTCACAGCCCGGTACTCACAAAATTAAAAGGGGCTATCGATATCACTATTCCTGATTTATTCTTTTAAAGGAGATGGTTATTGGATCAAGCCCCTCGTACTGGCTTCGTCTTCGCCACATACTAGGGTCATTTTATAGGCGTTTTAGCATTGTATGGATGGATTGGAAACTTAGTGTGGTAGATTATGTTATTGAAGGCTTATGTACAGACGTACCTCGAAAATCTTTAGCACTCCAACGGTGGCGCATACGAGTTCATAAATCGTCATATAACTGGCTCGCTTCTAGTGACTTCTGTACTTCTGCCTGTCTATGAAGTGGAGCCAGATACGTGGAAATGTGTCGGTCTTGTTGTACGTCACACATGCAAGGAGGTTTGCTTGCCATATGACTCTGTCTGGTAACAATAAGACAAGTATAAGTAAGTGGATGCAGACTCACATCGTTAACAGTTTTACTTTTGGCGGTGTACCTGTGTAAGCACCGCAAGGGGCCTCGCTACCTTGTTGGTGTAACAAGATTCACGGACTTACAATGGCTGATTACATGTGCCCAGGGATATTAACGCGTGCGGATTGCTCTCAGAAGGTTTGGCAGCTGAACAATCACCTTAGGTAACTAGCTGTAAAAATGGGACTGTTTCAAGGAGCCATTTCATGTACCGTACGAGATGAAGCGATACGAGGGACACGGACGTCCCGTCTGTGTATATATGAGGTCTTCCCACTTTGCCATAAAGTAGATAAGCTGAATGCAACGCTCATATACCTATCATTTCACCACTAGCCACCACATGTTCTCAGCAATCCGTCCCAATCCATTCTTCTAAGTTCTATTTTTGATGCTGGATACTGTCAACTCTTTCGTCAAGATGCACAATTTCACTGGAGCGCTGCAGGATATCCAGCCACAAATCTCCCGACCGTTCATTTTGAAGCTACCGATTGAACTATGCGAAACGATAGTCGACCAGCTGTCTCTTCAGGACATCAAGTCTTTAGGTCTTACTTGCACTGCGTTGGCTGCTATTACAAGACGTGGTCGCCTCTACGGCCAAGTTGTCCTCTCTCGCTTAAGTCAGGACCGAGATGAATTCGAAAAGGTTGTAAAAAGTCACGGGAAATATGTGAAGGAGGTCACCTGGCAAGGACTTGACATTGAATACTGGGCAAAAAATCGACTCGCATGGCAGTATTTACTGCGTAAAGCGCATTCGAGTGCAGTCTTGCAAGATCCTTCTCTCCTCTGGATTCCGGCCAAGTTCGTGGATTACATTTACGACCCCATAGGCCGGGTTTCAGCAAACTGGATCAGTGATCAATTTGGAAGTCTGCCGAACATGACAACCCTCACAATCAAGCCCATGCCTGAGACTCGAGCGTTCGGCAATAATGTGACGGATGGAGTTCCACCACATTTGAATAACCGTGGGAGTGGTGATTTCGACTTCGTCATTGCTCTTTATGCCCTTAGTCGACCCGGGTCTAAAGTGCGAACCCTAAATCTGCACACTAGGTTCCCAAGAGGTGATATCTGGGATGTCCCTATCGAAGGCTGGGATGTCCCTATGGAAGACGGAGATATCCTCTGGGAAGACGTGGATGTCCCTATCCAAGATTCGCAGGCATTTCAGTATCTTACAACAATTCATATCTGCGCTGGACCAGTAGAGAGGGATTATTATAGCCCAGACGGCACGTTAGGTCGTTGTCTTCAGCAAGCTAAAAATCTAAGAAGTCTGAAGCTTTGTTTTCCGGATGTCCCAAGCAAAGAGTCTTCTAGACCTTTCACTTCCGGAAATTATTTGGAGATGCTGTTTATTGAAGCTAACTGGCCGCACCTACACTCCTTGCACTTAATCAACGTCTTAGGTATATATGGATTGGGTTTTGTCAAAAAAGTGCGCCATCTTACGCTGGATGACTGCGAAGTGACAGCTGCCTCGCTCGACCGGTTCAGGAAGTTGGAACTTTATACTCAACTCGAATCAATCACCATCCGCTCCCGACCTGTCTACGAGGAGTTTCCCCAAATACTCGTCTCTGAGGCCAGAGTACTTGCCTTCCTTAAGAATCAGGCAGCTCTCGGGCATGATACTGCTGAAGGGGAAATTGTTACGGATACTGAAGTGTCACTGTGTACTTTATGTTCATCCTGCACGAAAGAATGACCTTGCCCAGAGGCCATATAAGTTGCATACTAGGCATAATACATATGCAGAATTGAAGCCACTTCGGCCAGTTTTTTCAAATCGTTGATGGGAATATTATGCACTTGGCGTACCAAAACAAGTTGGGCCGAGCGGATTCATGACTGATGGGTTCTGAGGCTATGATGAACAAAAAGCATTCTGTACAAAAGTAGAATAGACCACGAAGGCTGTTTCCAAGACTTTTGCGCACCATCAAATATTCAGAAATAGCCCAAAGTTATCCCTTTGCTTTCCAGTCTTAATCATTTGAAGGATGCTCGCAACATGTCTCTAGAGTACTATTAGGTCGCTGCTAGATAGAAGTGCAAAGCCAAGGACTCAATATTATTGATTTTTGAGTCTCTTCCAAATCGATATCATCTATCCGAGGAAACAAATCCGTAGTAGTTTTCATTTCACATGGATCTTTTTTCTTTGCCATGGCCTCATAAACATTCATATAGGCTTTAGAATACACCGAAGCATAGTCGAAACCAAGGGAAAGTATCTCTCAAGCACTACGTAAGGTCGGAGAATGAGTTCGCCGACCGTCACAAATCACGACCACGTACGAGAGGGAAAGTGAGGTAACCACGGAAGAGGATTCTCTTCAAGTTGCCTACAGCGAAAAGCGCCCCTTATCTTTTATTGAACGCACTAGCTTCCAACTTCGAACCCTTAAGACCTTCGTAAGTGGTAACTAGAATATGCGCCAATCAGGACGATCAACAAATTCCCCCTTTTGCTTCGTCTCAATAGTTATTATGATAATAACGTAACTTTCAGAGTGTAGAACTCGTGGATTGGTAGTGTCATTGGGGGGATTTCTGTAGTGGTGATTACGTGTACAAGTGGGGGTTTCCACTTACTTAGCCTGCCCCAGCGTACAGAACGCACCCTTGCTACTACACTTTAGCTTCATACAACAATCCAGACAGGTCTCTACTCTTTCACTCAGTTTTCACGGTATTTTCCTGTTGAATTACTTGTGAGTGTGTATAGAGAACTGTAGGCTACTATAATTTCCAGATACAGCAATTTCCTTGTTTAGACTAGACTAAATTTCCAGTCTGAAGTAGACGACCCGACCTTGGCTGTTATCAAGTTCAATAAGGTATTGATAGACTCTTACACACTTTTGCATGCTACCTAACCAGCCTTGGCTGTACTATGCGTCATGACTTTGGACTTTGTACGCCTCACAACCTCGCTGACATTGTGCCCCCGTCACTTTACAAAACTCAACATTCAAGAATCGACTAACATATGCTCATCAAAGACTATAACGCTATCAAATCTTAGTATTTCATCGAGTTAAGCTTAACGATGCCTACGCATCATCCTGGACCAAGAATAATCTTAAACACAGCTAAAAACCATTATTATCCTTTTCCAGTGAACTCAGTTCTACACGTCCCAGGCCACCTGTGTAAGACAAACACAATTCGAGCAATAAGACAACAATACCAGATATGCAGATAAGGCCGACAGTTAAAGCCACAAACGAAAGTCCCTCCGGAGTAAGACCTTTCAAAGCATAAATCCATAGCTCCCACTATGCTAACCCACACAAGTTCACTTCTTAAGATTGAGTTTCTGCGACATTCGCGCGGACACAGAGGCCGCAGGTGGCTTTGAGGGGCCTGATGCAGGAGTATACATGCTCGGGGCATTATTCTGGACAGTCTAAATAATTAATGATCGCGTATCAGCAAATCATCATCGCCGATCCCTCACTAATACCAAAAAACAGAACGAAAGACTTCTCTCCCAAAGGGACCAGAGAGAGGAGGTAAAAGAAGTTCCAGATCACATACCTGAAGCGCCGTAGCAAACATATCGAAGCACTCAGCGATAACATCATTGACGCTGTGCGTGGCAGGCACGAGACCCGTATCGACGATCTCCTTGATATGTTCCTCGAGTTTATAGAACTCGTTCCTGTCCCAGCGGTAGCGGTCGGGGAGTCCGCTGTTGTGCAGGAGTGCTAGGATTCCTGCTATGCTGGTGTTTACGGCCGCGAGTATAGTCTGTGAGATTCTCAGCAAAAGCTTGATTATTTAAGACAGCAGATAATACATGATGGTAAAGGCTGGGATATTGGTGGAAGGGCGGTGAAACTAGGTTCGAAGAATGGACTTACGATGGGTGTTCCGTTGTCGCTGGACGTAGCCCCGAGAGCGGTCAATATGGCGCTCAGAGCAAGTTGCAGAAGCATCAAGACCCAAGCTATGACGCACAGTGTGTGGTAGTAATAGCTGTATTTGGTTTTCTCGTATAGAACTTTCTCGTCCTCTACGTATCAGCAACGTACCAGATTGAGAAAGAGACCTGTCTGTTGAAGAGGGGAATGGGAGGACCTAGAAAAAAAAAAATAAGTTAAGAAATTCGATTGCGTCACTCACCATCATTATACAACCCATCCTTAAACCCCGAAGGCGGCCACAGCCGACTCGTAGCACGAATAACCTCTTCGCTCTCCTCATCCTTGAGGATACCAACGCCGCGGCAGAACTGGAGCCATTCGCTCTTACTCATCAGGCGGTAATGCTCGCCCTCCTGATTCGGCTGGGTGGGTTTAGGAGCATCGGTTTCCGGAGGTGGATAGGAAGTCGGTGCATGTCCATGTTGAGCGAACGTCGAGTTAGGCTGAGCGGCACCGTATGGGGAGAGGGATGGGGACTTGGAGGCGTCGAATATAGTTGTCGTTGCCATCTTTTGGGCTCAGTGATGAGAACGATGAGAGACGGGAAGAGAATAGTCGATTTGAATCAAGGGAGGTCTGGACAGCTGGGATCTTGTTTGTTAGATTGGTTCTTTGAAGAAGTCTAAGTTCTAGGTATTCACGGAACTGATGTATCTAGATTCAGTAATAGAATTGAGGTCGTAGTTTCTTTCCGCTCGTGTAGACCGAGAAAAGGAGTCGCTCACAACTTCCCTAACGTAAACAATACACTGAAGTTAGAGTGAGTAAGGCGCGGAGAAAAATGATAGAAAGTATCATCGTCGATAAATCGAGGAAAGCATTATCGCCTGCCTACGAAAATCAAAACAGTGAGGCGTTATCATTATCATCCAACTTGATCTACAACGGATATCATAAAAACAAGGTATGTCCTAACTAAAACTCTTCCTCATTCCCTCAAAGCTCATCCAAACCAAACCAATTCTCACACCACCACATATTTAGAAAAGTCATATGCCGCACTCAAACCACCCATCACCCAACAGCCCAGATTCAATTCGAGAGAAGACGCCGACATTGCTTATGAATCCAAATCGAGCGAGATAAGGGGCTGACGTTAACTATATATCTATGCTGACAACATCTCAGGGTTCTATGAAGAGACTATCATCCCACTTTACTCCCCGTTTACATATTCTTATGATCAAGTTGAACAGGCCCTTTCACTTTCTAAGCTGAATCTGGATCATTGCTCAACTAGTAAGTAATACGCAAATGGTCTAGAGCCATAACTGTGAATTAACAAGCTTTGACAGCTAACTGCCGTGTGTATTCATCGGCCGATTGTTTGCATTCGAAAGTTTACAACTACTCATCAAATAATCACATGGCAATAAGAACATAAAATACGTTCGTCTAACTCATTATCAATTGTCCTCAAAAACTACAAGTAAAACCGGATGGATGTATGACAGCTACAAAGTTCCCACGCTAGTGCCTTTGTTGAGCTTTTCTGTACCCACGGCCGCAAATCAATCCCGGCCAACCTCGAAGACCCAGCATCATCTCCAAACGCGCTATCAATGCGTCGAGCCGTCTCATGATATTCGTCGAGACTGGCATGAGGTCGTAGTCTATAATCAAAGTGGGGAATCTTTTACAGCTTGTCGTAGTACTAGAGCTTGCGATTAGCGAATTATCACAAATTGTCGACGGGAAAAGAGAACTTACATTGCTAACATCCGGTACCTCGACCTTGATACCCTTACGCTTCCGCATTGTCTCCACAATCTGGCCGACCTTGGAGGTCTTGTCGATAGGTGAGCCACCAGGCAGGAGTTGCCAGTGGTCGAACACCATCTGTGGGAAAGCCTGGCCGGAGGTGGCCTGTCGGAGATCGGCGTTGAAACCGAACGATTCCATAATGGGAAGGTAGGCCTTAATTGTGAATAGAGGAGTACCAGGACGTTGCTCCTCGTTGAAGACGTGACCTCTCCTGCGGGTCAGAACACCGTAGACACCACCCATAGCGCTCTCAGGCACCTGGATCTCGACCAAGAAGACAGGCTCCTGCAGAGCAGGCTCAGCCAGCAGGGCGGCGGCGTACAACACGCGTCTAGCTGTGGGGATAAGCTGACCACCACCTCGGTGGATAGCATCGGCGTGCAGGGTAACGTCAAGAATGTTCCAGCGAACACCACGCATCGGCTCTTCAGCGATGGGACCTTCCCTGGTAGCCCACTGGAAACCAGAAACAACGGAGTCCTTGATTTCGTTCAGGTACTGAACAGCCTTGGTCTGGTCAACCAACAGGTTAGCACCGTTGCCATCGGGACCGAAGCACCAGATCTTTCGGGCATCGGTGACATCCCAGCCAAAGTCGTCAGCCAGCACACGGGCACGGGCCTTGAAATCATCACGAGGAGAAACCTTGCCATCTTCAATAGTCTTGGCCAGTTCCTCATCCATAGGCTCGGCAACCATGTACAGACGGTTGTGCTTGTTGGGAGACTTCGACAGAGCAGTGATGGAAGACTTGGCGCCAACGGTCTCTCTGTACTGGACAACGGGGTCGGAGAAGATGAGAGGGACACCGGCGTGATCCTCCTCGAGATCCTTCAGGCAAATCTCGAGATGCAGCTCACCAGCACCAGCAACGACGTGCTCACCAGACTCGTTGGTGGAGGTCAAGACGCAAGGGTCAGACTTGGATAGACGCTTGAGACCTTCAACCAGCTTGGGAAGATCTTGAGCGTTCTTGACCTGGACGGATCGCGTGACGACAGGCGACACGGAGAACTTCATGACCTTAAGGTTGTGGGCGGTATCAAGGGTGGTAAGAGTACCGGACTTGAGCAGGAACTGATCAATACCGACCAGACCAACAATGTTACCGGCGGGCATGTCATCGATGGGCTCAACCTTGCCACCCATCATCAGGACGGTACGCTGGATAGCCTTGATGAAAAGGTCCTCCTTCTTGCCGGGGGTATAGTTAGGACCCTGAATCCGGACCTTAATACCAGACTTGACAGTGCCTGAGAAAACACGGCCGAAAGCGTAGAAACGACCCTTATCAGAGGTCGGCACCATCTTGGAGACGTAAAGCATGAGAGGACCCTTGGGGTCACAGTCACGGATACCGATGGCAGCCTCATCATCAGGGGGACCCTCGTACAGGGTCTCGGCACGGTACTTCTGGGCCGTGACGGGGGAAGGAAGGTGGAGAATCATCATCTCCAGAAGAGAGTCGGCAGCGGGCAAGAAAGTTCGCATGACAGCCTTGAGGAGCTGCTTGCCCTCCTTTTCCCTGTCCTCAGTGGGAAGCTTAAGGTCCAGCTTGGAAAGGAGGGTAGCGATTTCCTCCTTCTTGAAGTTCATGACAGCGGCGAAGATCTTGAAGATGGGGTCCAGGATGAACTGATTGAAGGCACGCTCGAGCTGCTTGCCCTCATGGGTGCCCTTGGTGGTCCACTTCTTGGTGGCAGCATTGAAGTAGTTGTCACCCTAGAACGTTGTTAGCCTCATTGGGTTATCGTCTGCAGTCATGAATTCCATGACGCTGTTATTGTTAAAACTTACCCATAGACGCTCCATCATCTTGTTTCGGTCGACACCGAACTTCTTGGCATACCGGATGGCGAACTGACGGATTGTGAAGGCCCAGCCGTGAAGACCGGAACCGAAAGCGACGGTACCCTTCTCGGGGTAGACCTGGAGGTCACCAAGGGCCTTGTCAAGGTAGGTGGAGATAACGACGTTGACGGACTCGATGGTTCGTAGGAAGGTCTGGTACAGGTCCTCCTTGGAGACTTGAAGCTCGAGCAGGGCACGGTCGACCTTGTTGATGACCACGACGGGCTTGATACGCTCCGTAAGCGCCTGACGCAAGACAGTCTCGGTCTGGACGCAGACACCTTCAATGGTATCGACGACGACCAGGGCACCATCAGTGACACGGAGAGCAGCAGTGACTTCGGAAGAGAAATCAACGTGACCGGGCGAGTCGATCAGGTTAATCAAGAAATCGGTACCGTCGGACTTTTGGCCGACGACATCCTTCAAGTCGTCCTCGGAAGGCAGAGTACCGTACAGAGAGATGGCAGTAGACTTGATCGTGATACCACGCTCCTGCTCGTCGGCTCTCGTATCTGTGGCTCTGGCATCACCGGCCTTTGCGGTGGAGATAATACCAGCCTTGGCCAGCAGGGAATCGGTCAAGGTGGACTTTCCATGATCGACGTGGGCAATAACGGACATGTTACGGACATTGGTCGGCTTGTCCATAAGGCCCCGGATCTCGTCAATCGTGAAGCTGCAGACAAGCCATTGTCAGCAGACTGTCGCGCAATGGCAAGGAGAAAAGGCTTATCTCCGGGCGGGGTATGGTGTTTTTTATTTTTTATTTTTTTTACTTCCAACTCTTTGATAGTGAAGTCCAGCCAATACTCGATGCCGAAGTAGCCGGCGTGGACAGGAAGAGATGAGAGATGGATTAGGATGGAGACGTGAACTTACTTGACCATTTTGGCGGTGTTTTGGTGGTGACTTTACTGTAGGCAAAGTGTCAGTGACGGGTGATTCCCTTCCTCGCGATGGTTGCGCAGTAAAGAAGCAAAGCGGGGTGACGATGGCTATGGACAGCTTGTTCCACAGCTCATCTCTCTCCTAATAAGAAAGATAGAGAGTCAGTAAGAGTCAAAGTCACACGCACCTGGGAAAAGGAAAAAGTAAAGTAAAGAAATTGGAAGAAATGCACTCGCAAGCAACCACCGACCAGCTGTGGGTTGTTGCGGAAGGCAGAGCAGGTGGGAGAGTGCAGTTGCAAAGTGGTAGCAGGAGAAAAGGAAAATTTGTATGTGGTATGTAGCGGCAATGGTGGGGGGGTGGCAGGTCGCAGAGGCAAAGGCAAGAAGGAAGGAGGGGTTGCGAGGCGGGGCAGCTCTATTAGCGCATTTTTTTTGTCGTCCCATCGAATTGAATTTCGATATTTTGTGCTGGCCCAATCGAGCGCCCGGAGTGGTGCGAGCGGTGCGAGCGGTGCAAGTGGCGTCACATGTGGGCGGGTGCGGGGTACGTACCTCTTCCTTACAGTGTCCCTCAAATGGCCAATGGGATACCCGGCGGATCCCATCACTGCCATTGGCGGGGAGCACCGTCAGGTCGAAGAGGGCTAGAGCCCTTATTTGCAGATAAAAGGCAGTTGAACTTTCCCACTTCCACTTTCTCTTCTATCTATGTATACTTGTCCAAAGTAGAAGAATGTCCCTAACAGGAAAGAAGAAGAAAAAGGGAAAAGAAGAGACAGCAAATAAGAAGAGAACTTACCAGCAGTTGATGTGTGTAAGAAGACCGAGTGTTTGTTCACATGAATCGATAGGTTCAAGTTGCTTTGTAAACCTGTGCAGTTCTCGAGCACGTTGGTTTTTCTGGATCTGAAAACTGCAGCAGCACCCCATTGCTCCAGTTAAATACTTGTGCTCTTCGTTACTTAGCAGCGTTGAGAAGGTGCCTAAGCCTGTACTTAGGATCCCCGCAGCATAATCCCAGTATTACTTGCCCTACCGAACCATTGACTCTTCTCGGTCTGACCACATCCAGTCTTGCCAGTCATTAATAAGCTTTCGAGCTCCCCATTTTTAACGTTTTAACTTCTGCCGAGCTGCCCCACCGTATGACTTCACATACGATAAACCTATTCGATGCTCAATGGCTGGGTCGTAGCTCTATTTAGTTGTATCATGGCAAACTTACAAACACATCTCATACGTGACCGAGCGACTCATTTTCTTCTATTATCCAAAATCTGTACAAGTGTGATTTACCTTGTGAGATTGCAAGGTTAAATCCCTTGGAAGCGACTAGGTATCTCGAAGGTTTGCGCCTCATTTTGTCTGCCGGTTGACTCAGAGGTGAGTGCGACGCAAGGCTCGGGCCAGGCAAACCAAAAGCACACAAATTAGCGCGCAATGCCTCAGCAGCTGAAACTCAATGGCGACGGATCAACGTCCATTATACGTAGAAGTGTCTGTCGGGTACACAATAATCCCATCTTCTTACGTAGTAATCATAATAATACTGTAGGCGAAATAACAAGTCAGAGAAGCAAAGAAAACTTGCATTAAAAAGCCATAGTCAGCAATTGCGTGAATCGAATATGCTTGTTTTTTCCCCAAGGTAGTTCTGCGCCAAATCCATTCTAATGAGTAAATAGGTCCATCTACCCGGACCTTTTTTTTTCAATAAACACCCGGAACGCCTTGCTATGGGATATAATCACGACCCGAGGATCTTTGCGTACGCGTCCTCGACCTCACCAGCGAGCTCCAGCAATGCAACAATGACAATCTGATGCGTGAGGTTGGGCAAGCGATCTCTATGCAGCCCAATCCACTCAAGGGGCGGCGTTGCCTCACCCATATCGCGCAGCTGCGGCGTCTCGATAACAGGAGGTTCGAGGGCTTCGTACTCATACTTTGATAGCGGGACATTCACCTCAGCCGTGATTTTTTGTTGCTGCTGATGCTGTTGCTTTTGTTCACCGCCCTTCGACTCCTGCTCCTGCTCGGGCTCCTCGGGCACGCCCGTAACCTTAATGGCCGACATGGTTTGGATCTCGCGCCCCCAGGCTTGCGCCAGCATCCGTGAGTGCTTAGCCCACATCCCTCGGATGTAGCTGATGCGCGAGTAGTTCCACCCCACCTCCACCTTGCCCTCGAACGCGCTCTTGAACTTGTACTGGATGTTTCGGGACTTGCCCCTTTGCCACGTCTCCATCACGGCTTCCACTTTCGGCACCTTGAGAATGGTGCCGCCGCGCGAGCCCGTGGCATTCTGCACTACGTGCTCAACTTGGATGTCCCGAACTGCCCGTGGCGCTTCGGGCCCTCGAACGCTTGCTAGACCTATCCGGAGTTGGCCGAGTGTGAGGCCGAGGATACTGTGGATGCGCTGCTCTTCCATGCCCGCGGCAAATCTTGCTCGCGCATTAAGGGCTTCCAGTTTGAAAACTTGGTGGTCGGAGAAAGTATTGGGGAAGATTCCCAAGTTTAGCGCCCTTAGCGTCACCACGACATCAGTGTCTAAGGATATGACCGATTTTATTGCCTTTTCGTCGACTCGTGTCTTGGCGGGTGCAGCTACTTCTGCTACAACATGACTGGCCATAGATCCTCGTTCCATAAATTTCTCGATCTCTCGTAACGAGGTCTCATAATTAGCTTTGCGCTCCTGAACAAATTTTTGAACAGTTTTCCATAGCGCTGCCCCTTGAGCTGCCGATCCTGTAATGCCAAATATCTGGACGGCCTCTCCATCGAATATAGCAACGAGGCGGTCACCGGAAGGGCCTTTGTGCTGACGGACATTATACATGAGAAATTCCATAGTCGTTATATCGGCCACGAGGAAAGCCTGATAGTCGAAAGCAGTCTTTAATTTAAACTGGCTAAAGGCAACCGAAGCTTGGATCTTGGGCGTTTCGTTCAAAGCTTGCCGTCGCTCTGGCCATTCTATCGAGGTCCGGAGTTTGAAGGTTTGGAGCGCGATGAATCCACTCAAACGGCCATCGCAATTTATGCCAATTTCTTCAAATCCTAAGCATAGATTTTGTTCCCAGTCTGATGTCTTCTTGGAGGATACCCAGAAATTCTTAATGGCAAATTCAGGCTTGCCAATTGATTGGCCAAGATCAACGATAACGTCGAGGGCGCTGATGGAAATCGTAGCTGTCCAGGGAAAAGCGGCCGTGGCTGCCACTTGCTGGTATCTTTGCACTAGATGGGCCTGGGGGGTCGACTCTTTCACTTCTTCGGCCACGGGCACCGTCGAGCTTTGTCTAATATCCCTGGGAATCCAAATCTCGCGAAATAGTAGAAAGTCGTGAACTTGCCTGGCATTGATTGCGACCTTCATTGGACTCATTTTTATGATTGCGGAAAGACCACTCGTCCCACTGACATGCTTACTGTTCATCAATGAGAGTACAATTGAGTCAACGTCAAAGCTGCCAGTGGACTCCCGAGAATACACGTGTTGCACGGCCAAGTGAATCTTACTAAAAGTGCCTGATAGTGCAAAGAAATTGCCGTGATCCGCAGAGGTAACCGTGTTTACAGTCACATAAACATCGTCGAATCTTGCTGTCGCAGCGACTCTACCAATGGGCTGGCAGCTGAGCGTAAACTCTTGCTTGCAAATACGTAGCCCTAGATTCAATGTGACTCGCCCAAGAACTGTAGTTGGGTCGGTAGCGAGAATGTTCTCCTCGTCGTTTGTCTTCGGTTTGGATGAGTTTTTCTTTTTCGCAGGGGGCTCGGAGGGTGAGTCGCTAACCACATCCTTGATGTTTGACGATATATCCATGATAAGGGGAACGACAGTGGGATAAAGTACGTTGCGGGATGGTTCGATCTTGATTTCACCATGCAAGCTGGGGACTTCTCTCCCATCATCCCTGTACTCAGCCTTCCAAGCCAAGCCAGGCGTTCGAAGAGCATTGTTGCTTCCGGCTTCATTGGCGCTAAACTGCCCATATTTCCCAGCTAATGCATGACGTGTGGTTTTTGGTCTGGTTGCATCGGGCTCTTCTCTTTCGGGATTATGTCCAGATAGGTGCACTACAGCACCAGCGAAATCGGCGTCAAGAAGCACAGACTCCAACCTTTTTCTACCGAAAAGAGAGCGTCCGCTCTCCACTGTATCTTTCACTGGCTTATCTTCGTCGCTATTTCCTCCCACTACAGGCGCCCAATGCTGTGATGCATGTTGAACGTTGGCTATGGATAGAGTGATTGAGTCCTTTAGATGCGCAGCTGGGATGATGAAGCCGGACGTCAGGCGAAGGTCCAGGGATTTGCCCACTGCCTGGAATGCGAGTCGCCGGGCGTCTGATGTAGAAATAAACGCCACGTTGAAGATCATCTCAGGCAACAATGCCGAGTTCAATGACCGTTGGAGTTTGTCCTCATTTGGAGGAACCATTTGAAGCTGAAGATCTTCAATAGTTAGTCTAGCTGAATTCTGCTTCCGGGTGGCGAATTCTATCATTTTCACTGATAGATATAGATCGTCTTGGCCTGCCAACAATTGGGATTGGGTAGCAGTGACGAGCCAGCCAATCTGCATGTTGCGGACCTGGAAAGTATACATGACGGATGCCAAAAACGAATCGAAGATATCGCTTTCAGTGTCTGGCAGCTCATCGTTGATGGCTATACGGGGTTTGGATTGTCTCAATTTTCGCAGATATTCCAGCTCTCGAGACGTATCCAGTCTCTTGAACTTATCTCGCATATGTCCTAGTACATCTACAAAGGTAGAAACAGTATCCGGTGAAAGGTTGGCGGAGAACCCATCCGACATGAAGTCAAAGGCTCTCAATACCTGACCATTTTCAAGTTCTCGAGTAGAAACGGTGATCAAGGTCCCAAAAGCGAGATTACCACAAGACCGTATACCTTCATCGGACCCTTTCATTATATCGAAACCAATACTTCGGACATTCACGTGGACTTCTGGGTTATCCAATGTGATAGCTTGATCTACTCGATTTGCAACTTCAAAATGGATGCGATCAAGGAAAAAAGAAAGGACGGCGAAGTGCTCTGGGTTTGATTTGATTGGTGCATTTCCGGAGATCTTCACGCCGGCTAGGGTCGCATGGACATTGTAGATCAAACTTAAGTCACCAGGCTTCACGGCAGCAGGTGAAGGGACTGAGTGATCAGAAAGGTCTTGTAAATGGTCTTGTATGATCTTGCCCTGCTGCTGGAGCTCGTTGATGGCGTTGGAAATTTCTGGTCGATTAAGCGCTGTGAGAAGACTGTATACAGCGGACGCATCAAGCTCCACGAGTTCTAAGGAGGCGAACACTACTATTGAGCGTTCTTCGGCCGTACCATGGCTAATTATTCGGCCATTCATTGGAGGAATCTGAAGCAAAGAAATACTCTTAGGTGCATTGGCGAATTTAACTTGAATATCGTGAGAATTCTCTTTAATATCAAAATCAAGCGTGAGATGCTTGGTAACATCGACCGCCATGGTTGCACGTGATACTGTACCGGTGACTATGTAGGTTAGGGATTGTAAGAGTGGTACCGTGATCGTATAAGAGTCCAGGAACATTGCTAGGTTGAGAGATAACGATGAAGGCAAGTTAGTGGCAGATTTTTTGGTAGTTGATGCCGTAGAAGGCTTGGTTGATGCCTTTTGTAGTCGACGAATCGACGCAGCTTCGTCGATGATTAACAAATCTACCACCTCGGCTAGGACAATGGGATCCTGGAGAATAGTAATATCGAGGCTCTGACTGCTCGCCACTGCTCTAATTGCATCCGAAGACGAATTTCCAGTAGACAGTGACTCACGCGCGATGATAACACTCGGTTGGCTAAGGCGGATGAACGCTAGTTGTTGAGAGTTGCTCAAAATATCTACCGCCGCGGCATCGCAACTCAATGCAACATTGGTATCCATAGAGCCCAGACTAGGATTCCCGTTCACTACCGACAACTTGAGATTCTCACATTGAGGCTCGACGGTAAGGTTGATTGTATCGAGTGATATAAAACCTCTATCCATCAAAAAAACAAAATGCAATGACCTTGAAGATTGGTCGACTGTCCGCGTTGTTTGGTCGGGGTGTTGAACATCGTCGGGCGGTTGAGTATCTACCGTCGAGTATATAGGCAAGAGTTGGTCCACAAGCTCAGTGAGTTCCCAGTTGAAATTCATACCAATTTGCGTGCAATACAGGTTGACGATAGTTAGTGGTTCTCGGTATGGGGTAGATTGATCAGGATCGCCCTCACCAAGGCCATGTTGATCACTAACTCTTGCTGTGAGATCCAATATCAGAATCTGGTTGTTCTTCCTGGCCGGGTCGAGGCTAAGTAGAAGTTCATGCACTCTTCCTACGGCCATCCAAGAGCCAAGGTCCGTATTAGATAGCTCATCGGCGCGCTTTCCAAAGATGTTGTCTAAAAGAACAGCACGGCTAGTGTCCTCAAGATCCCAACTCCGCCAGTGATCGAAGGCGGCCACAACTTGTTCTCTTACATCTTTCGGGACTCTCACTGAATCATTCAGACAATCTCGCATGATGAGTTTTTGTGAGCTCGGAGTCAAAGTTGCCCACATATAGCGCAAGCGTGCGACCAATTTCCAAGAATCATAGGTTCTTAAGTGTCTCTCTGCTGCACGTAGAACAGCCGATGGTCGGACAACGAAGGATGGATCGACTATCTGTTGCCCCTCCATAGTAACACTGTGTGTAAAATGCTTCAAGCGCTCGTCGCTAGCGGAAGATACCGCTGAGAAAAGTTTGCTCATGTCTGAACAGAGCGATTTAGTCCTATCGACAAGTGAAGCAAGATACTCAACCCTTCCCGACGATGATCTCACACGGATAGCTCCTACATCAACATCGGAGTAGTTGGCTTCTCTCGAGCCCATAATTGCTATGACCCTCTCGACTTCGAGTGATGCCGCTTTTTGGGTCTTACCTGAGGCGGCTAGTTTTTCAGAGGCCGTAAGTGTAATAGCCGCAAGTCGAAAGTGGAACGACGGCAAAGGCTTCTTGGGTAAAGGAGTGCTGTTAGTTGCCTTGTCACGTTTCTCAGATCGAATAGCAAATACTACATCTTCTAACGACGCATCATACTGGTCTTGGTATTGAGGCGAGGAGCTATCAGCATAAGAGTTGTTCAGAAACCGCACATTAGCGCGTGGTAGTCGTAAGATAATATCTGTAACGGCGCTGCCAACCTTTTCCCGCTTTTGCATCGCGAGTATGTCTGATATTGCTCCAATTTGTAAAGTGTCAAGTAGATCTTCGGGTTGAGCTGGCTGGAACGCTCGAAGTAGACCTACTATGCACGGTAGCGACATGGCGTCTAAGAAGAGGCTCATGCCGGATGGGAAGTCAATGAGCAAGCTTTGGTGAGAACAGTCTTCTAGGAACAGCCCGGGATCAATATCTTCCAAACCAAAAACTGAAGCGTTAGATCTGGCGCGCTTTTTGTCATGTTCGGCGCTCTGCGCCATTCCATCCGCCAAATTTAAATGGGCTGCTTCTAGTGGGAAATATGGCGCAAAGAATTGACTTGTAAACTCCAGAGCTCTATGAACGGGATTCATTCTATTGGTACCCCCCAACAACGAATTTCGATTGAGAGATAAGGATTGTTGACGAGAGATCCTCCTTGAATCCGCTCTAGAAGTGGGAGAAGGCCCTGAATGAGTGAAAGAGCGTTTAGCAGACCCCAAGCCTTTCCGAACTTCGGTTGAACCTCGCCGTATACTACCCCCCTCACTTGAGCTGGCAAATGAAAGGAAGGAGCTTTTGTGACGGAGGCGCTTTGAATTGTGCGAGGAACTAATTGATGGGACCGATCTCTTGTCGTTGACAAAGGTAGAGGAGGCTGGCTGTGGGACTGTAGGAACGCTTTGAGCGACAGGCTCTACAGAGTCCGGTTGAAAATCGTGAAGTAGATCAGGCATTAAGAGGAAGCCCGTACGATGCGTCCGTTGATCATGGCGCCGGACGAGGTCTTGCTGCAATTGTCTTACATTCGCAAAGTCAAATTTCCTACCGACAAGAGCAAAGTGGAAGTTGCTTTGGAAGAAAACGTTCGCCTCTGCGTGAGACTTGAGTCTTGAATTATGTCTAGCAACAGATTCTGACTGGATGCACGAAAACTCCAGACGAGGAATCGAGATGTCAGCACGCGTCGAATAATGAGTTCTTGCCCAGTCATTGAAGTGAACTTGAATCGATCCGCTGGAGCAGAGGAACGCAGACTCTTCGACGTGCAGCCATGTATGGACAGATTCAACGTAAACACGTAGGAATGTGACGTCGTAGACCACAGGAGGGGAAATCAGGGCATTCTCTTCATCATCAAGCGAGAAGCCAAATGATTTACCACCTTGAACAAGCGCTGTGAGGAACTCGGCCGAACATTCCCCAGTAACGGGCCCGACATTTAAATCCCAATTGCAGAGATAGGTTGGTTCAGATGGAGGTAGTCCAAAAAGGCGATGGCCATAGACAGTGAGTCCATCTATGAAAAGTTGGGTTTTTGACGCAAAGCTTGTAGGGCTAATAGCTCCCCTGTCCTCATCTCCCATTGAGAGGCTGAGCGGGGTAAACGATAAATCAAGGTCCATGTAATAGTTCGTAAATCGAAGATCAACTGCAAGAGACGCAGCTTCGATAGGGATATGGCGCCTTGCTGAGTACAGGTTTGCTGGCAATAAAATTCTTGGATCATCGGCGCGGATCGTCAGCATCACATCTAAGTCATTTGACTTCTTTGGGGGCGGGCGATCGGCTACACCAGCCTTAGAATCTTGAGCATCGACGCGAAGTGCATGTTGGTACTCGTCAAGTGTTCTGAAGTGAACATGATCACCGAAATAGTTATCTTTCAGCAGTAGGAAATAGCGGATAAGGAACCCATATAAGTGGAACGTTGGCGACTGGGCAGTAACATCAAGTACAAGAGTATCAGTGTTGGCAGGCGATGTAGTGGTCTCGTAATAGTAGTTCCCGTCAACCAACAGCTTCTCCAGATTCCCTATATCTTTGGAAGCTAGGAAAGCGGCTTGTGTATTCCACGACGGCGCATGTAATCCAAGACTCAGGGTTTCCGATTCGATCATAAAAGGCACAACATTTTTTGACGGTCGGAAATTATCGAGGTTAATGCGAGTATTTACCTTCAGGCAGGGACTCGATAAGATGAGATAGGTATTCTCATCCATGCTTGTAGGATCATTGATAATATTGACATCGTTGACGTTGATGTAAAGTTTAAGATCGCGGAGGGTCAAGTTTAAGGAGTACTTGAAAGGGGTAAAGAGCATATATTCTGAAGGTGGGCCAGTCCCCCAATCGTCGATAAGATCAATTAAGAGGAACGTATGTTCTCGTAACAGAAAAAGCTCCATCCCGTCACTATCAATGTCGAATCGCCAAGTTCGAAGACCATTCCATTTCAAGGGCGTAGAGAGGTCACATGAGATATGTTGGGCACCAGATCTCCACAAAAGACCGTGATTGACACTCGTCGATACTTCTGTTGAGGGCAAATCAATCTTTAATGAGTTGCGGTATCCCGTTGATCTTGGCAGCATATCCATATTATACGAAACTGTGGCATTTGTTCCAATTTTGATATCAAGCCAGCCATAGGGCCGTTGTTCAACAGCAGCAGTAGCACCAGTGTGTTTTCGATTACGACCCCGATTTCGACCATCACGCTGATCATTCTCTCGCTGCTGCTTCATAGTGTGCCCTTCCTTTTTCCACTTCCAATTCTTAGAACTTTCTTTTGTTGGAATTCGAAGCGTGACCTCATCATTTAACTCCAGGTAGAAACTGAACACCGTAGGTACACGATCCGATCCGATAGGTAGCTGGCTAGCAGGGACAGCATCCTTACACAGACCGGGGAAAAAGATTCTCTGTAGCTCGGCCCGTTGTCGATCTGACCATGGACCGTAATTGACAACACCTCCTTTTAACGCTAGGCTGATTGCCCAAGCGGGAGGTGTAGTTCCATTGACATAGTCAGGGCTATTTGAGTCCAGGGAGGACGACTGGGACCTCGCAGCACTAGACACCTTTGATGGTACATCCCAGTAGATTTTCAGTGTGCCGGCCGGACTATCGACTACCGTAGTAACTGCTGCATAGTCGAGAGACGACCATCTCGAATTGTCATCATCATCATCGGCATTCAAATAGCGAGACAGCCCCTGCCAGTGGCTCAGGCCGGGAATGGGTGGTTCTGCCGGCGCAATACCAGTCCTAGAGTCCACCGAGAAAGACTCCACTGATTTTCGCCAGTAAGGTAGGAGATTTCGCAGCTGTCCTAGAACCTTGCGACGCTGTCTCCGAAAAAAGGAGCGGTGATGAATGTCATCGATATCCGAAGCTGCCTGCTTCTCCCTGACGGCTCTAGCCAATTGGTCCTCCTTATAACCATTGTGCTCCACCATTTCGATTACGGGATGGTCGAAATTAATTTCAAAAATTTGCCGATAGGGATCTACCGTTTGGCATTCCGCTGCATCGATCTCTCCCGAAAGCGACTTGGTCTTCACAACGAGTAGCGCTTTAGTGTTCTCATTACCCATAACCATAGCACCTGTATTGCACTCAAAGTGGATTGGGAGCAGTTGTAGCATGAAGGGGAGCGCGTTGCTGTCGTTTAGCACGTCCCTGCTCGAGTGGCTAGAAATACTAGGGGCCTGAGGATATCGAGTCCCAAAACCGTGCTTCTCATCACTACCGAGACTCTCTTTCAACTCCCCTTCGTCCTTGAGGCTTTCTGATTCCTTAGTAGGCCTGCGCAGCCGTTGTCGAGGCTTCGTTGAATTGTCTGGGAACTTTTCATCGTCTAGAACGAGCCCAGTATAACCGTCATTGCTGGCCCTAACGCCATTGCCATTTGTATTATCGCATGGCAAATGTTCGTCCATGGAGTTGGTCATCGCATCAAGTATCGAGTCGTACGCCGCACTGCGGTTATACACAAACCACTCCAGCCCAGACACGGCAATGTTGATGCGGCACGGTAGCTTTTGCCGCCCGTCACGGGTATTGGGGGGGGCATCCTCGTTGAGTTTGGACTCCTGCTTTGCTAGGTAGACGTGGGCATCACGAACCCTGCGCAGCCAGTATGACCAGGTGATATGGCCATTCTGGATGATGATAGTCTCGTTGTTCCCATGGTAGCGTAGGCCTGTGAAGAAGAGACGGCCGCCGAGCAGGGACAGTTGAAGGGCCTGTATATCGATGTAGATGCGGTATCTATGCCACGTGTAGGTGCGAATGACGGAGGAGATGATAGAGGCCGCTACTCTATTAAAGTAGAGGAGGAAGAAGACAGCTCTGGGAATATGCATCAGTATGAGAGCATTCATCAGGCAAGTCGTCGGAAATGGGGGTAACTCTTACAACACTCCAGTCACGATGCTATACCCGAGGAATTCGCTTGAAAGGCACGTCAGCATGTGCCCCTCTTTCG
This sequence comes from Xylaria flabelliformis, assembly GCA_007182795.1. Lineage (NCBI taxonomy): Eukaryota > Fungi > Ascomycota > Sordariomycetes > Xylariales > Xylariaceae > Xylaria > Xylaria flabelliformis. Next base: position 500,084 of record VFLP01000027.1, on the reverse strand, counting down.
TTTGGCCATTGGGAAGCAGCAGAGTGAGAATTGGTCTACCTATTGAAGTTTCTCCAGGTCGATTCTGTTGTTGAGCCAGGGCTCCCTTGGTCGGCCATGACCATGACACCTCAGCTCCCCCTGCTGCCCAGAAGCACGCGCTGCCCTCGGTGTTGTGTCGATCAGTCTAGTGGCGAGAGACATTTATGCTGTCGAGGCCAGTAACGCGTTAAATGAATTGGAACTCTTCGTCATGCCCGAATGGCAGACACTGAATCAGAACGCGCATGCCATGCTTGAACAGGTCGTCAATAAAAGAGGATCGATCGCAATTAAGGGACATGGAAGTGGAAGTGGTAAAGTACACACACGGATAGTGCCTGCAGGCTGCATGTAACAAGACCTACATCCCTACCTCCTTGTAACTAACAAGTCCTCTCTACTTGAGCCATTAGTGGAGCTTGTACGCTATCAACCTGTACTAAGGACTTAGCCGATCACTGGCGCCTGCAGTACCATTAGTTTTAGCTAATGAATGAGAGCTCCCCACCATGCGTGCCAGTGCCGCCTACCTACTGTTAATGTCGATCACCCAGGCCACGCGGACTACCTACATGTAGGTAGGCTATCTTGGCTACCTACCTTCGACATCGCCCCAAAATCGATGATGTCGCTACTCCGAAATTCAAGTCGCCGCCCTTGAACGATCCTCACACAAAAGTCCCGACAGCCAACCGAGAGTGTTGGTACACGCCAATTCAACGTCGGACAGAGACAACATGGCTGGCGGTACTGGCGAGAAGTTCACCACCGCGACCACCATCGTGGCCGGTGTGTTTTCTCTGGCCGCCACTCTCCTGTCCATTGTGTAAGCTCTATATCACCTGCTACGAGAGAGAAAGAGAGAGAATACGTGCTGATTTGATCCCCCCACAGGTCGATATGGTTTCAACTGTCCGTCGCCTGATCCAACCTTGCTCATCCTGACTGTGCGTTTACACTGGTATAGGAAGAACTATCGCAAACCACTCCTTCAGCGATATGTCGTTCGTATATTGCTCATGTAAGTGTACTCCTTGCTCAGACAGGTATGGAGCTGGCTTTCTGACATCGCTTTAGGGTTCCCATCTACTCTATCAGCTCCTGGGTGAGCATGGTATCGCTCAAGGCTGCATCTTTTCTCGATCCTATTAGAGACATCTATGAGGTCGGTACATCCTTCCCGTCATTTGCCCCATGTTCTTGAGTTGGGATCTAACTGGCATGTATGTGGTCATTGTAGGCTTTCACCATCTACACCTTCTTTCAGCTTCTCATCAACTATCTCGATGGCGAACGAGCCCTCATCATCATGACCCATGGCCGCGCCCCTGTTCACCATCTATGGCCCCTCAACCACGTACTACCCAAAGTCGATATCTCCGATCCTCACACATTTCTAGCCATAAAGCGAGGCATTCTCCAGTACGCCTGGCTCAAGCCCATCTTGGCTGTTGCTGCCATTATCATGAAGGCCACCGGCATCTACAAAGAAGGGTATATCGGCCTGTCGTCTGGCTATCTGTGGAGTGGCATCATCTACAACATCAGCGTCACTGTCAGCCTGTACTCACTTGGCTTATTTTGGGTCTGCATGCACGACGACCTGCTTCCATACCGCCCAGTACCAAAATTCCTGTGCATTAAGCTCATCATTTTTGCATCCTACTGGCAGGGCTTCTTGCTCTCCATATTGGTATGGCTCGGAGCCATTCCAGACGATGTCCCGGAGTATACCCCGGATAACCTGGCAGCCGCCATTCAAGATGCTCTGATTTGCATCGAAATGCCCATCTTTGCACTGGCACATTGGTACGCCTTCTCATGGCACGACTACGCCGACAATACCGTATCCTCGGCGAGAATGCCTGTGAAGTTTGCCATGAGAGACGCATTCGGGGTTCTTGATCTCATTGAGGACTCGAAGGAAACTTTCCGAGGCGACAAATATAACTACCGGATATTTGATTCCAGTGGAAAGATCATCGCCCATGAAGATTCGCAATCTCGATTTGCTCGACTCAAAGACGGCATGAGATACAAGCGAGGCGGAGAGGCCAAGTATTGGATTCCAAAGCCAGACGAGGTTCGAGGCGAGATGAGTGCGAACACACCACTTCTAAACACGAATGGAGGGCCCAGTGGCAGTAGCACAACACCTAAATATACTGATGGTTCTATCCCGGAAACCGCGTTAGATCCTGACGACGAGAGTCTTTATGGGAAGGCTAGGGAATTGGAGTTCGGCGATTGGAACGTAAGTGGCAGTTGGACTGGCAGATTCCTTAATTGCTTGCTTACCGCATACCAGTATCCCGTGATTACCGCCAATATGCCGTCCAGAGATCTTTGGATATCTTCGGGTCCACGAGTATATCAATCGTCTAGTGGGGCATGGAATGCATCACGATCATCGTCGTCAATCAGCATATCCAACAAGCCTCCAGCTTTGGAAACGGCCAGTAGTGCAAAGCCCACCGAGACTCAGGACAAGAAAGGCAAACAGAAGCAGCCAAATCCACAGGCTGCATCTCCTCCAGGGCCCCCAGAGCCCACAGTACAGGCGACTAAAGATTCGCAGAGCAAAGGACCTCTCGGCGCACCAGTACTCACCACAAGTGATCCTCAGATATTAGAGGAAGAGGCCGAGGAAGACGAGCTGTCAGACGAGATTTCTGATGTCGACGGCCCGAGTCCGGTATATACGACTGGACAAGAAGATGAATTCCGCAATGTTTGGGGCCACGAGCACTTGTAAATTGTTTTTTGGAAATATGTTTTTAGTTTCTTGTTACCTTATTAGATACCCCGGTACTGTTTGGGCTTTTTCACATATGGCTAATTTCGTACATGTAATACAGAGCATAGCGAAGGTTTTGTTTTAGTAGAATGTGAAATTGATTGTTGCCGCAAGATGCTCCACATGGCTGCTATTATATAATAATTCAACCCAATCTTGTTGTATTGCTATGATTTTTGCTATTATTCAATGTTGTTAGCATCTTTTTTCAGTCTGAAGTCTATGGTCTCCAACAGGCAATGCTCGACAGTACACTCGTACACATAGCACCGAATGGTGAAGAGTAAGTATTGTTAATTATAGGTAGGTACTATCCGTATATCTATCTCATGTCCAGAAATCTAACTTCAACAGTATACACACTTCATTAAATCTAGCTAGCCGGGCTCGGCGGGTCTTCGCCAGTAGCCCAATTCGCAGGTTCAGTACCCAGGACAAAGTCCAACGTGCCGCCATTCGCAAAGACATCGTCCCACGTGACCCAGGCCTTATCCCAGTTCTGACCATTCACCTTGAGCGACTGGACATAGTGGGAATTATTCGCTACGTTCGCAGCCGTGATGACGAGCTTCTTGCCTCCGCCCAGATCGATCGTCAGGTCCTTGAACCACGGCGACGCGATCAGGAACGTTGTCTGGCCCGTCAGAGGGTACAGGCCTATCATGTTCCATAATAACCACGACTCCATAGCGCCCGCGTCCGAGTTTCCGGGGAGTCCACCTTCCGTAGGCGCGAAGTACGAGTCTGCTACGTATCGCGAGTGCTGCACGGAAAGATCCTGGCGGCCTACGAAGTTGAAGAGGTAGGGTGTTGCGAAGGAGGGCTCGTTTCCGGGGTTGAATAAAGTGTTGCCGAATTGGCCGTTTCCGGAGGATAAGCCGGGCTGGAACATGGCTTGTAAACGAGCCAGGAAGGCGTCGCGGCCTCCGGAGAGGGTGATTAGGTGGGCGACGTCGTGGTGCGCGTTGAAGGAGTACTCGATTGGTAGTGCTTCGTAGTAGTTGTCGCCCCAGTAGCAGCCGCCGCAGCTCAGAGGGTCTTGGGATAGCCATGCGCCTGACGAATCTCGTGGACCGAGGAAGCCGGTGAAGTTGAGCGCGGTGAGGTTTGCGTTCCATTGGTTGCGCCAGTTCCGGGATCGGTTGAGGTATTTCTCTGCTGCGGTCTCGTTGTTCAGACCCTTTGCGACTTGGTATAGGCCGAAATCGTTGACGGAGCTGGATTACAGTCAGTTGGTTTTCCTTCATGTATTGAAGGCAAAGGAGGAGGAGGAGGCTGTTATGAATAGAAGCAAATGGAACACGTGACTCACTATTCGATGGCCCGAGTCACGGATCGTCCGTACTTGGTCGTGATGTACCCCTTCGAAATCCAGTCGGGCAGGGCACCGCGGCCCTCCTTTGTGGAAGAAGACGTATCGCGAGGGTCGTTGTTGTTGGGCGGCACAACCTCAGCATCCGTGACCATGGCTGCGAACCCATCGTCCCAGTTTACGGCGCCCCTGACGCCCTTGACATAGGCATCCGCCAGGACGTTGTCCGCGTTCGAACCACCTTGCGTCGCGCCATTGAAGAAGCTCGACCGTGCGTCGGGCATGAACCCTGCGAACCGCCAGATGTCGATCAGCGAGCGGATAAACTCCTCGTACGCCGTCGGCTGCAGGACCTGCAGCAGCGGTGTGCCGGAGCGGAACTGGGAAAGTTGTCAGAAAGTAGGTAAACTCAGGACGAGAGTGAGCTTACGAGATCCCAGAAAGTGAAGATGTCGTCGTAGTATGGTTCCTTCGATGACCACAGTGGATTTTCACCTGTCTTGTTCGTCGGGATTAGCAGGAAGTGGTACAGCGAAGAGTACAGCATTTGCAGTTTCGTCGTATTGGACGTGTCCGTTGTCGTGACCTTGGACAGTACCTTGTCGTTCCAGGCTGCCTTGACGTTCTTCTCCAGGGTATCCAAAGTGGTGCCATCAGGTATCTCTCTATCAACATTGCTGCAAGCCTGCTGGGATGAGATGAAGGATATGCCGACCCTTGAGACGACGCTCGTCGAGTTAAACGTGAAGACCGCACCCAACCGCGCTGTCGAGTTTTGGCTTGGGAGGTTGTCATAACTGACTAAGGTTGTGCCTGTTGCATCTTTTCCTAGAAACGTCTTGAACGTCGTGGGCTGGTCGAAATATCCGCAGAAGTACACCGTCCACTTCGGGGCGCGGTTCCATCCCTTTTCTATTGTCAGTACCCATGCGCCATCCACAGGCTTATTCCATAGCATAATCATCAAGACGCACATTATTGTAAGATCCAGACCCTTCGTAGCGAATACTATGGCCGTTCGTAGTCATAACACTAATATTGCCGCCGAGATAGTTTTGTCCCAAGCCTTGTCCTCTATACGAAGGGAGGACATGCGATACATCCACGACGATATTAGAACCATTAGCATTTGCTGGGAACGAGTGCTTGAACATGCCGGCGTGTTCCGTGGCGCTCAGCTCGACAGTGATCCCGTTAGACAGGCTCGACTTGTAATATCCGAGCTGCGACTGGTCGGCCGTGCTCCGACCAACACTCAGGTCGGCAAGCGGGTTGCTTATCGTGCCCGGCACGGGCATCTGGGACACCACGCCATACTTAGGAGCGCCTCCCGTTCCGCTCTCATGCAGCAGACTGAACCCGATAAATTTCCCTGATGGCTGATACCCCGAATAACTGTCGGAACCTGTGTACAGATCCGGTCCAAGCTTCACTACGCCGAGCGGCACGCTGACTCCTGGGAATGTATTACCGCCGTTCGCGTCACCCACCTAGGTAGTCAGTGTCAGTATCGGTCGAGTGTTTGAAGAGTGAAACTATGATTGCACGACGAGGAACTCACATTGGGCAACACAAACTGAGTGAGGTCTTGCGCCTGGCATAACCCAGTCGCTGCTGCAAACGCGCAGGCTAAGCGCATGAGATTGGACATGTTGAGCCACTGTTTAACTACAGAGTCCATGGGCTCGTTGGCATCGAGTGCCAGTTAAGTGAGATCACGCAGACAACCACAAGATTCAGCTCAGGTACCTAATGAGCGATCTCTGAATGAAATTCTTACATTGGCCACGACAAACATTCATCATAACTACTAGAATGGGAAATCTCATCGTGACTATATAGCTCTTATATGCTTTGGGACCGAGATCCTCCCGCTAAGAGAGAAAACGGTGACGTTTCATCGGGCGCTTCTCCACGACCGCGCCCCGATTGTCTTGTCGCTCCTGCTGAATCGGGGCATCGTGACGTTCAACGGTCCCTTGCACATGGCGACAACGCGAATTGCGATTCGCGGATTCAGGGGTACAGTGGACCATTGCGCCGCATTGCCGGGAACCAAGTGCAAGCCCCCCCGATCCTACAATCATAATTAGGCCGGCCTTGCGTCCTTACTCGATCGGTATTAGAGGAGCCGGCCCATGGCAGAGTCTACTTAGTTACATAATAGTTTTCTACTTATAGCATGAAACCCTCAGAACCACTTTTCAAAGCTTAGAGCAGACTCGGAGCAGATGCATTTACACAAACTGTTAGTTATTCAGTACCGAACGATCCACTAAGCCGTCTATTAGTTTACCACGCGCCCAGCGAAGAATTGACGGTGGGCCGTAAGCACAATTTAGATAAGATTTTTGGGGGCCTTGACAGATCTGTGGATTCAATTTAGTTCCCTTACAGTTTAGTTTAAGCTTAATCTAAAAGGCTAATGTAGCCCAAACTTGGATTGAAGAAGCACGTGGTGAAATGGTTGTTCAAAGGTGTTTAAAAAAGTCTATGAGTATCTTGACAAGCCAGTATCACATAAGCCATTTCAGAAAACAAATAGGATAAGCTGTCTCATAGCTCCACACCTATACAACGTGTATAAGAATCAACTGTATGATAGGCTGAGTGAGAAATAGGGCTTTAAGAGTCATGCCAAATGTGCTCATAGCTCCTCCAACAATCACCGGACCCGAGATCCTACTTCCCAGTGTCATTATTTAAGTATTGTCAGTTTTTCAAGGCGAAAATTGTGGCGCTCGCCGACCCTGCCGACTACATTGAACTACTAGCCGACTCATTATTGTAAGCATATGGCATGGTCATAATCCATCTTCCCAAAATGAAGAGGAGTAGCGTAAAAGTCGTCATATTCCAAAAATCTAACTAGAACAGAGTAAAATCTCACAGATGAGAACTAGGCGAGCGGACTAGGCTACATATGTGAGCACAATTTCGGACATAGCGCTTAAGCGTCAGACACATATTCTGATCCGCACTACTTGGGTTGGTAATAGTGCGCATGACAGACGAGGAATCTTTTCCGTCCACGCATACCATGTGCACCTGCAACTTTGAAGAGACTCCTTGACTCAATATGATGGTACACATTAAGATGTTTTGCAGCTGAAAGAAGAAGCTTAAATTTAGGTGCGTATGGAAAGTAAGTAGCTGGATCACATTCTCTCTTTCTACTTGAGACGTCGCTTCTTATTGCTAGATTGTCTTCCCGTTCCGCCTGCACCACTTCGCTACTGAGCTTGGTTCTGCGATGGCCACTTCACTGGTGGACTGTAGGAGACCTTTTTATCATAACTCCAATCCTCGATAGAACTCCATTTCACGCAAACGGAACGGGAATTGGATGTTGTCATAGGTTTATCGATCGCCTCGGTATCCCATTTGTAAGAGTTGAGAACTGTGTTTCCTTGGCACATGATGCTCATGCGTAGAACCTCCAGACAGTGATCTACCATATATCAGCAAATCGAGTGAGAAGTGCCTGCAGTACGCAAAGGAATTGAAAAGATATGAGAAATAACATGTGAAGGGATGAGAGAGTGCACTGTACGAACCGAGATGCCCCTTTAGAAATTGATTTTGCGTCTCCGTCAGATTTGGGTAGTACCGGTCCTGGAAAAGATGAAGTCGAAGATTCCGCTATCTCAGCGTTAGTTATTTGTTTCATCTCTCACTTCTTTCTCCTCTCATTGGGGCTATGGGAGTCGAGATCCTGGTATCCCACGAGCAAGCAAGCGTTCGTGCCGATGATTGAGTTAGGTTGAAAGAAAGCACTTACTAGACAGTGAAGTTCATGGTACACAGCTAGAGAGACGATGTAGCCGCCACCTACTAGCTCGATGACATTTTCGAACGACTCTCCGGCTCTCGTCAACTCATCTCGGCTGACGTTAAGATAGGCAGCTGCAACAGCATTAGTTCGTGGTTGACCAATATTCGTGATTTATGGTGACGCACGCATGATCAAGCGATCCCAGGCGTCCTCCTGCTCCTCTGAGGGGGGCCCAGAATACACGCTGTTATGGCCCGGATCTGTCGCATGCTTGGTGCTCTCTTGATATTCGACGAAGTCCTGAACAGGAGCTGAGAACTCATTAGCTCTGGATTGGGGAGAGCTGTAGATTACCGAATAGACTTACACCAAGAACGTTCCAGCTGAGCTGAGGAGCGGTTGCTGTCGATAAAACCATGGTTCAGTAATAGGCCGATGAGTAGCAAGATCATAACGTGGAGTATTGCAACGTAGACGCGCCCGCAACTGAGGATGCCCTTCTTTCTCTTTGTTCCCGCCACCTTGTACGTTTCGAAACTCTCCTCGGGGGACTCGGACGTATTATCCACCAGCGTGACGGATTCGGATATGTGCTCGAACTCATACATGGTCAAGGTATTCCTTTTTTTTTAAACGAAGTTCAAGGACAGTAGTATTTCCCGAGTGAAGCGGCAGATCGTATACTCTCACCATCAAAGTAGAGGTTTCGGTCTCTTGTACTATTCTATTTCATGACGAAGAGAGTCATATGCACCTAGATCCTCGGACTCTCCCTTCGCCTATGACAAACGGCTCCAACTAATTCCTAGGCAAGGGAAACATCATTCCCTATGATCAGTCACCTGTCTTGTAGTGCTGACAGTCAGCTCATTCATGCACAAAGGCACCACTGGTGACGCAAGCGAGAATTTAGTTGTTCTTGGGGGTTGTATTCTGATATATCATCTAATATCATCTATACACGAAGTTTATCGCTAGAGACGCGTAATACTGTGCAACACCGCCAACAGACCATGTGACTGAAGGCGGTATGAACAGATTCCATAACGCCCCCTCACATACAGGCATATTCACATCTACCTGGTGTATTTGCGATATGTTACATACCGTAACATTGATCTATACAAACATTGTGTTCCATATATTGCCAGTAAGCAGGTACTCGTTAGGCAGTAACCCCTTGGGCTTTTACAAATCGCCTCAAATGTATTCCTCACCCTTACCTTCCCTGAGACTATGCATGGCGGAGTTGTAGCATCCATGAACCCTAGCTTTGTGTAAGGGAGCATACCTGCAGCGCAAACAAAACCAAAGTTGACACTTGCAAGGTCGGGTGCTTTGATGTCCTCGGTCGTATTTATGCCCACCCAGGACAGGAACCGTCATAACTAAGCTCATCTCAACTTACTTGTAACTATTCCTCCCGAAAACTCTTGCCTCCGATTCTGCGCCAAATATTACATCCAACACCGTCTCTAAAACACCTTCAATATGAAGTGCTATCGCGTTTTTGTAGCCATTTTGGCTTTCATGGACGGACTGGTAGCGAATGCTCTGCCCAAAGGTGAGATATCACCTTTCGAGCCCGGGATGTAGTGTGTCTGGCTGACTGGTCCAAGACGATGTCCCGTACCCCGAGCACGTCAAAGTCGTCCCTGATTTCTTCTAGCTTGATCTTAGGGGCTCTAGGGTGGAAATTTATTTCGACATCGGAGGACCCTCTGGATTTGAAATCAGAGACGCAGGACGACGGGATGGGGATGCGGCGTTGTTTATTGGATTGAGAAGGCGTGGCGTGATGTATCGGCAGTTCTATCCCTCTTTATGTGTTGAAGTTCTCAACCTAGCGATCCTTGTATGATCATATGTTTTGGTTTTATTTATTGAGAAGAAACCGTAACGCAGGAATATGGGCGCCCCAAATTGTACTGTTCAAAGCAACCCTGACACCTTGAGAAACGATCCGGTTTATATCTTCAACGATCAGATCTACAATCATAACGAAAATAACCTCGGATTTTTCCTCTCTATTATCTGTGCATGCCCTTTGTCTATCCGATCATACACAACACTACTAATAAATAGCGCCATCGAAACCATCTTCTCCGGTGAATAGGCAAGGTTTTCAACGCTGTCGAAGAAGCAACTTTATCTGTGTCTTCGACATCGATGCCAAACCTCTTTCTTGTTGACGATTGTCCTAGTTGAGAATTTGAATGGCTTTCGCTACCTGCTTCAGCATTCGGATCTTCCCACCACCCTAGACGAAATCGCTTTCCCTTTATCACAGCATGCGGGTTTTCCGAATCTTCACTGGCTGCTCTTGGTTCTCGAATTGCTGCTACGTGGAGGCGCTGTTAGCTTGGCCTACCTATATATTTTAAATATCATCATTTCTCGTGTTAGATCATCAGGGTCGAAGAAGTAATTGATGTGGTATCCGGCAATAGCTGAAACGAAAGAACTGTGACGATACTAGTGAGACTATTGGATGAGGTAGAAGTGTAGCCATACGCGTTGGGATGATCAAATTGGGGTTGTTCAGCTCAAAGCGCAAAGCCTAGTTAGCTAAGGAGCAAGAAAACCCATGGGGTCCATTGGGGTCTAAAAGTCAACCCCAAATTAGGGGCATAGTCTGCAGCGCTCTTGAACGAAATACTGGGCCACTGAGAAGAAACAATGTCGCGGTAAAGCGACATACCGCGAGACAGGTACCTGGTTGCGATAATGTGCTTGAACGCCATGACTCCCTTGCAATTAGCATATTCTTAACAAAAATTTATAATTAGGATCTTAGCTCTCAATCGAAGAAGGATATAAGCTGCGATTAAATCAAGATTGAACCATCTTAGCTGGCATCGTATAGTGGTTAGTACAGCTCGTTGTGGCCGAGCAAACGCATGTTCGATTCATGCTGTCAGCAAATCGTCACGGGTCCAGGGTATATATTGAGGGGTTGATCGTGATGACATCAGCACCTTAGCATTTATCATTTTCCTCATTTTTTGCTCCGAAGTTTGAATCACCTTCTTGCCATATGGGTGCGACAACAATGAAATAGTTACTTGCAAGAACAATTTACTAAATTCTGGCATTTGACTTGCAGTAAGTATTTAGAATCTGTTGTCGCGCTAAGTTTTGCTAGCAGTATTTACCCCACTTACCTAATATGGTCACGATGATTCCTAAAGTTCGGGTTGTGTGAATTATTGCTTCAGTGGTTTGAAATACATAGCAATATGTTTGCAATAGATCGCATCTTTGGACGGGAAGAGAAAAATCAGTTAAGACTCCAAATCTGGAATTCCAAGCTAGCTTTACCTAAGGTACCTACAGTGACCTGACTGTACAAACTTAATAACACAAGCACCCCCAAACCCGACAAAAGACATTTCCTACGATCATTACACATTGATCATCCACCTTACCAGCCTTCTTTGTGTCCTTTGCTAACAAACGAGAACTCATGCTTAGCTATCCCTTCGGACCTCTTGCGGTTATCGTCGGTTTTATGTCTGTAAAACGTCGTGTGATATTCCATAAAGTCTTTGGATCTCTTCTCTAACCTGCACCTTTGTATGTATTTCAGGAATATCAGCCGGAATTCCTGGCGATGCCTGTCGGAAATCATGTCGTCGAATTCGCGGCGGACCTTTCTCTCCTTCGATCTGAACTTCAATACCCGATGTTCTTTGTCGAGATCCAACCACAATCCCCAGATAGCTTCAAGCTTACGAATATGCGGTTCGAGGTCTTCTGTAATACAAACGTATGCTGGAATAGGTATCGCGTCGACGTCGCACCCTTTCCATATGGCTCTGTCTAGTAGCGGACGGGGGTTATGGTACGTCGTTACTTTGTGTTCGCGGGAAACAATATCAGATGCCGCCGTCGTATCTACGAACAACGGGATTGGTAGACTGTATGTTTCTGTGGCGTTTTCACTGAGCTCGTGCTCTTCCAATTCCCAGTCCAAGGCTGTGCTCAGCCTGAAGCGATCGACTGATCTTCGCCCACCTTCCAAGATATCCAGCAGGAGTTCCTGGCCCGTTTGTCCAGACTCTACCAGATAACGCAGCCCTTTGATATAGATGGATCCGTCAATTTCTGGCTCATTGTCGACTCTAGGGTGTTCAGTTGCAAAGATGTCTATGGAAACTGCGACTTGTGAGCCAACCGAGCCTTTGTAAAGACAGCAAACCAGCGTACAAGCCTGATACATTGCTTCGATGATCGTTCGGTAAGCCAAGTAAGGGGGCGCTATACAGATTAGTGGCTCTGGTTTGATTGATGTTCGAGGTATTCGGGAACCTCCGAAAGCATGCGTCGAAAAAATGTTCGGAAGGGTAGAAGGCAAACGGCCCATATGTACATACCCTAGCCCTCAGCTGAAGAGGGCTCTAGCCCCTCCTCGAGTGCGCGATGAAGCTCGCCGAGTAGACCGTCTACATGATAATGACCGTATTCATAGCGAAGATAAGCCCAAAAGGACATGAATCTTGCCATTTGTTCCGTCATGCGTGGGAAGTTCATCTTACTAACATGAGTCGGGGGTGAGATAAGTGGTAGGTATGAAAGTGATTGATGTTGAGGCGCTGGAGAAGTTGGCTGGTGATACACTTCTAAAAGAGATTATAATACAGACGAGAACCCCAAATGTCCAGCAAAAAATGCGAGTCTAAGGAAGCACCTGGCCAATGTAAGCTTATAGATTTATAGGTACCTACCTAGGTAGTCATTGGCAGGCGCATTAAGTATTTGGCTGCAAGGAAGGCACAGGTTGCCACAGTGGAAGTCTTTGCCCGAATGCAGCAAATCTCTTTACGTACTTACACTACCTATCGCTGCATTGTTCCTCAAATTGGGGTATAAGAATCTATGTTGCAATCAATGCCTCTCTTGTAACAAAGTAATATTTCTTACAACATCTGGCCAAAAGCAACATTTCGATAGTCTAACCCGAATGCCGCCCTACATGAAAACAAATCGAATTATTTGTTGTTGAAGAAAGTAGATAGCCGGGAATAAGTTTGAAGTTGTTGATTCTTATAAGAGACTTTCAAAAATAGAATATAGGCGCTAGCGATGGCTCCGTGTATTGTTTGCCCCCTTACCGCTGTAGGTAAGAATGATTCCCTTAGCGCCATACCAATCCCCATATTCAACATTAGCATGAAGACGTCGCTGACCTATTCTGGCAGTATGGTGATCTTATCAATCCTGCTTTCCTCGACTGACTGCAAGTATTCAGTTCATAGCACTTTGTATGAAATCCATTTCTAATCATTAAGACAACTGACTAATACAAGCCGTAGGCTATATGGAATCGATTTATAACAATGTTGAAACTAATATCAACCTAGCTTGGTGGGTATAACTAGTCTGCTTATCCCGCACCATCTAGATATACTAATCATATAGAAATTAACAGCATAACTCTTCTAGCGCTACTTTCCATTATTTACCGGGGCAATGTCTTATGCAAAGATCATACTTATCGTAGGTGCCGGACCACGATTGGGCGCGGGTATTGCATCGAAATTCCGTGAGGGCGGTTACAAGGTTGCACTCGCAGCGCGAAGCCTCACAACTGGCCTTTCAGCTGAGGGAACGCTTGAGATAAAGGTCGACCTAGCGGACCCAACATCTGTGCCCCAAATGTTCGAGACAGTAAAGCAATTCTGGGGGATTCCGAATGTTGTAGTTTATAATGGTATTCGCATCGTCGCAATTAAACCTCCTGAACCAGCTTATATGTATTACTAACAAATAATCGAAGGTGCCAATCGACTCCTGACTCCCCCCGATGATCCCTTCTCGGCATCCTTGGAAACAATCACGGCATCACGCACAGTCGGCTTCGATAGCGCATACGTCACTGCCCAGGAAGCTCTGCGGGGGTTTCAACAACTGTCCAGTTTTGCGGCCAAGGCCTTCATATATACCGGAAACACTCTCAATCAGATAGCGATACCGGGAGTTTCGCCATTTGCTTATGGCAAAGTATCCGCGGCGATGATGATCGAATATGCCGCCAACGCGTATGGAGGACGTAGATGCAAGTAAGTCAGATGTAGCGTGATAATATTTGGGATGGTCGTTGATTCACTATGTAGATTCTATTACGTCGACGAGCGGCTCGAAGACGGCCGGCCTGCCGGTGAAGATCTTGATGGCGTGGCGCATGGAAAGATCTATTGGGAATTAGCACACGAACTGGTGCAATCCAAATGGCTAGTGACATTCACGAAGGAGGGAGGCAGAAGGGAGTTTATTGGAAAGGACTTCGATGGCTATACTCGAGAAGACCACTTCTTGAATATGAAGGGGTTTGGCCTGTAATTAGTTCATAGTCCCTTCCCCTGTTAGGCATTTGTTTATCGTTATTATCAGATATATTCAAAGTGTCAACAACAAGCCGAAAAAAATAGCTGCTAAGATTCAAGAATGATCAGAGAAAGCAGGGTCGGTTAAGCATGCCACATCATCTAAGATTATGTTAAACAGAACTTTAAATGGGTAAGCCCGTAGTTTGTGCCTCTTCTGTGACCGTCTAGTAAGATCTCATAGGAATTCAACAAAATTTTATCGAGAATTGAAGCTGTAATGTAAGCGCAGCTGTGGCTAAGTACCACGTTCCTGCCTCAGTAAGCCCCTTTACTACCTACCCCTTTATATCGGATACATGAAAATGCGCCCCTTTTTTTCATTAGCTAAATCTGCGTTGTGCCACCTACAACACCCCAGTATCTCGTTGTTCCCTGGCTTGCTAATTTTGTCATCGTCTTTGTTCCGGAAGACCAGATGATATGCTTAACATAAGATTTTACGCCCAATGCGTTCGGAACCATACCGCGCGAAACAATGAAATATCTAAACTTATCAGGTCGCTGGGGGTGAAGCTTGATATGCTAGGGTTTTGTACTTCGCTGAGACGTTTCAGTAAAAAGAAAATCTGATTAAAAACGCTCAATTTCTCAATGCATGATGTTTACGGCTCGTAAGCCGACCAAGATTGCGTTAATAGGAGCCGGGTGCTTAAGATTCGGCTCACACTGTAGGTTACTACCAAGCACTCAGACGGCACATTCATCAGTAGCAAATCAGAGGGTTGTCTTGTGTCGAATCCCTGCTGTCCCTGCTGTAGCCTACATATTGAACCAGCATTCATTATCATATAATCATGTATCTTGAAATACAAGACTAAAGCTTGAACAAGGAAAGAAACAGATGCGAAGCATGTCTAGAGATAGTGTACATAAAGTAAGTAGCCTGGTTCTAGTAGAGGAAGGTACGAAGGACAGTGTTCATAAGAACCCCGTACGGGCGACTGATATCAATTATTTTCTTCGTTCTCCTCTACCACAGTACTTATACTAGCTTGACTCTGGTCTACAACGGGGGCCGAACCCAGAACGGGATGATTTGGGTTGGTGTAGTCTAGGCAGCCTAACGTATCACCAGTCTTGGCAACTGGGATATTCTCTGTGCCTTTCGACCAGGTGCCAAAGCCGAGTCCCTCGTGTGCTAGACGTTGTAGTTGTAAAGTCGTGTTAGTTGTCCATTCCAAGGTTGCGTGTTGATTGTGTCCCCGTTTCCGATATAGAAGCCAAAAGACAGGCTCCAGCAAAAAGGATGCTGTGATAACAATAAAACCAACGGCGTATGTGAAGATAAGGCCAAAGAGGCTGAATGAGGTATGTGCTGTGCTTTTGACCTTCTGCCACGAGGCAATCAGTCTATGATAGAACCTTTGTATAAGGGAATGAGAGGCGTTGGTATTGATGATTATTTACCTGGCTCATGCATAATGAATTTTCTGTTTGACTTGTAAAGTTGCGACGGGACCGAAGTAACGGTGCGAATTGGCCGGTAGGGTTGTAGTAGACTGTCCTAAGGAATGACAATTGAAGACTTGCCATTTGTATGTCAACCCAATGAGCAACATCAATTTGCCATTGATTAGATGGCAACGGCCCCTGTTGACTGGTCACTAAAGAGTTTTGGGATATCAGGCTTGTTGACCCCATCTTTTGTAAAATAGTGTTTAATTCTGGACTTTCGCCGACGACAGTCTGAAAATAATGAAACTGAGCTGCACTAATATCATTGTAAGCACTGCTTGTGAGATGGTCGCTCGTGGTATTGAAAATGAGAGCAGCACCAGCTAGAGAATCACTAAAGCTTCCTAACGGGCTACAATTATCAGTGCTTTGGCGACAGAATTGCCATTGTTGGGTACAACCGAGAGGAGATGCATCTTCTAGAGGCAGGAAAAATGGTGTGAAATCTGGCGAACTAGTAAGATCTGATGAAGCAACATTTTGGCTTGTCGGTGACACCTGGTACCATTGGTCGCTTGAAGGTTTCGTGTGTATAACTCCGTTTGTGGCAAGTAGTACAATAGTCAGGTCCGCATCAGGCCGAAAAACTGAATCGATAGGAATAAAGTCTGAGTTTCTATTCTTCGTTATGACACCATTTTCTACTCGAACTTTGAAAGGGCTACGAGTCGTTAATTAGCTAATTGCAAGTTAAATCCTCAATAACTGGCTAATTTTGATTGAAGAGAAAGACGTTATAAAGCAACAGGTTACCTTAGGTCATAATTAGCAGTAACCTGAACTGTCTTATCGGACAGCAAGTACGCGTACTGAGACTCAATTGTCTTAGCTGTTCCCATATAATCTTTAACTCCTGAACTTGTTGTTGTGTTTCCATAGTGGTAGAGTGTAATGTCTCCGATAGTAGTATGCATCCGGCTAGAATAGCCCTGGGTCTTGATTGGCGCGCAATGCAATAGGTATCTCGTAAGTATCTTTTCAGTATGAGGTGTGTTGAGCCCGAAGTCTTGGCTATCAATGTACCCCGAATCAACAAGCAAGTTGGCAGAGCTGTCTCGGCACACACCATCTTCAAAAGGGCAACCCGCTTGTGTATTTGATTGGCTGGGAATTTTTTTGGCAACCAATCGACCACAGTCGAGTATACCAGCGGTGTTACTCGAATAGCACTGTTGGGCATAGTTAGCCGCGTTGCTGACTTGTTCAGCCACGAAAGCTGCCGACAGGAAGGTAACGTCGGGGAGGTTGCGCAGGTCGCGGTCATTCCATCCGCAATTTTTGCTTTTGATCAGGACATCAGTTCCGACTGCAGTGGAAATTTGCGAAGAAAAACCCCCTGCGGCCGAGAACGCCACGGCGTACACCACGGCCACGAGAAAGGTCAAAAATGGACGACGGATTTTCCTCTTGTCGACCCGGTTGGCCCACACTAACCCAGCGAGCTGTAAAATACTACTTTGAGTGTTCGAGGAGTTTCGTAGAATAGCTTGGTGTTGATGGTAAACAGCTCCTTGTGGATTAGGTGAAGCGTAGTATCGATGAAAGATAAATGATACAACACGCCAGCCACGAGTAGAAACTAAAGCTACAAACAAAGCGGTAAATGCAATTAGGAGGTCGCCGTCTCGTCGTCTCAACGTCAATGTAGGGCCAAAGACGGGACCACGAGACCAGTTGGTCCAGATACCCAGCTGAACAGGGTAGTACTCTGCATCCTGGGGGGTTGCCATACTGTCTTATAGTGTTAAGACAGGAAATTGGTAGGTTACTGACGAGAGCGTAGTATTAGAAATTTTCGGCGACCTTGGAAGAGAGAATATCGATAAAAAGGTGAGTGTCGTGCGGCGATTCTTTTCTTATTTATGCTTAGCATAAGATCACGAGGTTTTTCCTCATCCTAATTCGCATTTATCTTGGCCGCTATGAGTGCCGTAATGGAGGGTGCAATATGGCAGGGCACAATACTTAGTTGTTCATAATGGTCGGTGCATCTATACGACATGGGGTAGGCTAAATGGAACTACCCAGATACCTCCAAGCAAGCGTAAGTTCGCCGAAGCCTTCCTTTAGAAGACCTATTATACTGTCTGTTGCAATCGTACTACGCTGAAACCCGGAGATCATATATGCAAAGGCCATTACGCCCTTGTTCTGTCAATCTCCAAACTTAACACAGCCCTATTAAGAATAGTCCCCACGATTATACATGCACTGCACCGTGATAGGTTCCAACTCATTTCTGGCATGTAACGCTCACACATGCAATCGCCAAACCCGCCGCGCCAATTTTCTGTCAAAGTGTTACCCGGCATAGCGAACCCCAACATTGGCAAGAAGACGCACAGCAAATGGGCGTCACATATCCAGTCAGCCCCCATGGAAGTGTTCGAGCAGGTTTGAGTGCATCGCTCAGTCGAGATTCATTTCCTAAAAAGCAGCGCTGCAACAAGGGTTGCTCTCCAATTCAGTTTCCCAGACGAGGAGTAGCCATCGAATCTCAATGTCTTGCCAAGACAAGAGAAGCATTCTTGAATACTGACGTCGATACAGCGTACATTTATTATAACACTATAGAAAAGTCTTAAATTTAGGTAATACAAAATCCCCTAGTGCCTCAAATGTAACATAAACCTCATCCTAAATTATAGGCAACAGTACGCCCTGCAAGTTACGCCTGCATGTTTGATTAGCTAGGTGTGATTATCTTAAAGCTGTGATGGACGAATAGTTGTCAGGGGTTTCTCAGCACGGTGTATTCCGCACTTCTAACACTGTACCCGACTTCAACCAGTCTACCATAAATACAATGTTAGGTATACTACGTAACATAGAATTCCTTTTAGGAGTAGCTAAAGAATAATACAAACAGATATTCTCAGCACAGCGATGTCACACATTTGTATGCATTCTTCAATGCAGTCCTACTCACAGAGACACCAATCGGAGACGATTGTCATAATGTGTTCCATTGCTCGTACTTTCAACGTGATGGCCCTCGCTTGTCCAAAGATAAAAAGGGACCCCCTTGTGGCTTATTCTGAGCTCATTAATATCAGCAAGATATTGTGAGTTGAACCTTGGCTTATGTCAAACAATTTTCGGCATTTTTTCGCCTACAACTCGGGGCCAAAGTGGATACGAAACACAACATGGTGGGTTAGCTATGTTGGAATTCGCATGGGGCTCGTCTATTTCTCCGTGGGCGGAAACTATTGCTGAACGAAGCGAGACTTAGCCCGAGCCGTCGGTGGCGACACGGGCAAGAGAGGTCCCGCGTTGGAAAAATGGCGGTAAGGCGTCCCTTAGAATAGTTGGGTTAACTTGCTTATCACCGACTTACTAGTAAGAATGAAGAACCGGAAGAACTTAAGGAATTTAGTTGATGTGTTGAAACTCAGATTCATTCTCCTTCAGTAGCGGGCACTTGCTGGTGCCCGAGGACCGCAGTATGGTGCCAGTAGTGTTTGACTATGCCTCATTATTGCCATGTAAAGCAATAACGGGCAATTACTAAGACCCGAAACCCGCATTATAGGGTCAATTGTGTTTAACTGTATATCATGGCCATCATATAAAGCATCAGAGGCCGTCGAGAAATAAGCAGTTAATTCTGTACCTTAAGTTAGCCTCTTCTACCATCCTTCATCGGTGTAATCCTCGACTAGCTTGCATATAACAAAAATGACAGTTGCAAGAATTGGGTTCGCCTCTCTCCCAGACGAAGCTCTGCAGGAGAAAGCGATCGAGATCTTCAGCGACTCTAAGAATACTCGTTTGAAAGTGAGTTGTCATTCAATAAGGTGACAATGTCACCGTCAACAAACTCACTGTACTCAATTTTTTTAGGATGGCAAACCTTACATACTGGAGTCTCGGGCGGCGAAATGCAGAAGCATCCGTGACACCACTGGTGCCAACAACTGGAATGTAGTTGTTTGGTTTACGTTTGCGAGCGAGGCGTAAGTGATTTCTTATTTATCGCTTTGTACCTATAAGCACATTCATTATTTCACAATGGGATTAGCTAACATTTTTTTGGTACTTAGTGACGCCGAGTACTATCAGAATGAAGACCCCGTGTCTAAGGAAATGATCAAGCAGGGTGACAACGAGGGTGTTGGGTTCATTGCTGTGCTGGCTGAATTCCATAATTAAGCGACAGGGACATGTATATGGGGTGAATGACAACATTCATTACGTATGTAGAATGCAGTGGTCGAATGGTAGAAGGAAGCATTGATAATTGAGCAAGAGTGACAAGCGGTACGTAACCTAAAGCATTAAGACTGCCCTTCTGTGACGCGTCATTACACCCTATTAGCTGAACAACAAAGTTCTAAAGGCGGGATCTTGTGGATCACTTCTTTTTTTATTAGAATCATCAACTCTTCCGTTGCCATAGATCGTCTCTCTAGTAATGACAATATCATTATTTTACAACAACGCAACTGCGAACTATTCAAAAAGGACTCATGAATTGAAGTTTCAAACAGTCTTATGTGGCGCTCTCGTGACGTTGATGACAACCCATATGTTCCACTAGTTTTCTTTCAACTTCCATCCTTGCTGTCCGCTTCCTTTCGCTTGGCCAACGACCACGACGTTGTTGCTCTGTGCCCTATTCCCATCATCAAATTATTCTAGTACAAGACTTCTGATGCAGTCTCCAGCACATATGATTGTTGCTTCCACGGCATTGAGACCTGTATAGAAACGAACGACACTAGAGGTGGTACGGAAGAGAGTGCCCCTCAGTATTAGCGGAAAGAACAGAAAAGGCATCCGCAAGATCAGCGGGTAGAGGACCAGCATCAATAGCGTCGAGAGTCTTGTTGAGTTGATCCAAATTGGAAGCTGTAAAGATGATCCCATCCCCGTAACTTCCATCTAGAATACTGTGGAAGGCCGTCCAGCGAAGAGCAGCTGCGTGCCCGCTGATGCCATGCTTCTCAGCAGCAGCGAGGATATCGGTTATGGAGGCCTGGATCAAAGGGTGACCATAAAACCCACTGTAATTCTTCCCAATGAGGTTCTTTCCGTTGTTAGCGAAATTCATTGAATGTGCCTCTTGGGGGGGCTCACATCGCTATCCCAGCGCTTAGATGTGGTTGAGGTACCAGCTTTTCCTGAGAAGAGACCGCCTGCTGCGGGACTGATACTAAAGTTAGCTTGATTCCGCATACGTCGCTATACAAACATACCTATAACCATAAAATGAGATGTTGTGTTTGCGAAGAAGTGGGAACAGCTCCTTTTCGCCGCTTCTGTAGATCGCATTATAATGTCCCTCAAACACACTGGGCTTGACGTATCCCTTTTCCTCGCAAATGTCGAGGAACTTCTGTACTTCAGCAGCCGGATAGTTCGAAAGCCCGAAATGCTTGAATTGGCCTTTCTGGTAGGCTTCGTTCATCGCTTTGGCTATGTCTTCGAAGGGCGTTTCGCGATCAGGCACATGCAGCATCATAGTGTCTACAGTAGAAGTTTTGAGATCCTCAAGCGATTGCTTGATGCTGGCTTCGAGCTTGGCAGGCTGGTGGGACCCAGGAATTCCATCGCGAACTTTGGTCACAATGGTGAAGCGGGAAGCAGCCCCGGCCTGACCAAGGCGTTCCTCGGAGTTAGGATAGTTGCTCGCAGTGTCGATGTATCTGTAACCGCGGCCATAAAAAGTGTCCAGAAGGGCCTGGACATCTTTTGGCTCATCCCAGTGAACGATTCCGGGATTTGCAGTCTTATCGCCAACCTACTGTCCTTTAGTTCAGAATAACTTAAGACGTGTGATTATGAAACCTTACCGTGTGCGTGCCGAGAATTATCTTGACCGGTGCTTTAGGAGCCATTGTAAGTAGAGTAAACCTTTTATTGATTAGGTGTTAATGATATGTAGGGTTCTGTTTTGCTGAGTTGCTTTGGGATGAAGTTTATGTGTAACCAAGAGTAAACCTCGAGGTGGACGACTCCCAGCTATATAGGCAGGTAGAGAGAAACCACAACCCCAATATCCCACTGCTTTGAAATCACAAGTTTGATCTACATTGATCTCGATATTCCTCAGAGTTTAGATAATGTTGCTTTCTGACTAATAGGCGGTTAGAGTGTTCGCGATTGAACTTCCGCAAACTCCCCGCAACTTTTCCGCAAAATGCCCGCAGAGTTCTCAGCCAACTCTACAGACAACAACATCAACAGACATAAATCGTGGCTGCGCATTAAAATGGTGAAAAGTTGTAAAGGCATAAACAAATTACTTCAGTTCATGTTTATCAAAGCAGCCATAATAATTCATGTTTTCCCGTAAGATTGAATGATTGAGCAAACACGATAACAAGAATAAACACGAATAGCTGACTACGAAATGCCGCCTCACGGATTATTTACATGATTGTCGCCGACCTACCCCGATGATACGGGTAGTTGCAGTCCCAATACCCAGGATCTAACTGTGTGACACTGGACAATAAGCAGAGAGCATCATTTGATGGCCCTCCCAAATCATTTCATCCGTGAATGAAATACCAATCGCTCTCTTCAATTCTATTGACAATATAACTTGAAAGTTTGGTCATTCATTTGACTATGATGATATTCTTCACTCTCAACAAGCCCTATGTTACTCAAAGTAAACGCTCGTGATTATGATGAGATCATTTACTTACCGCCTCGATATGTAGATAACTTCTCTATTGAATTGCTAATCCGGTTAGCTTATTCATTTAATAATGGCAAAATCGCTATAGGCGGGCAAAGACCCCTATGATTCGTAAGCCACCAAGTACATTATCGGCAGTAAAACTATCATACCTAGTTAAACTCACTACAACACCTGCTAATCAGACATCTTGTCTTCCTAAGAAGATCTTAGTTCGATAGAGTCATTCTTTTAATTCGTTAAAGTTACCAATCTGCCGTGTAATGGCCGCAATTCCCCGCCGCCAAAAAGCCTGTATTCCCTGTGCAGAATCCAAGCGGAGATGTGATAAGGAGCTTCCCGAGTGTCGTCGATGCATTGACAAAGATTTGGATTGCGCTTATCCGCAGCCCAAAAGACGACGGCGAAATGGGGGAAGCGCACGCGGAACCCAAACAGACCAACATCCTACCGTTGCGTCAACCGACGAAGGAGAACAAGCAGGGGATCTAATTTTACCAGACTATCCCAGCGTCGATATCGATACCAGCATAAATGCTGCGGGAGGAAGCAATCTGGATTTCGGATACTGGGACTCAACAGCTGCTAACAATCTCGAGATGCCTTTCTTAGATGATGCTATGATCCCATATATACCAACATCAACGGCCTCTGCTCCCAGTCCCTACCCAGATCAGGGACTCGGAGTTGATAACAGTGCCAATTCTCATAACACACCGTGCTCCCCTTTCTTTCTACGAGATGAGACATTTGTGATACAACACAAGCAGGAAAACCCAGATTGCATGACAACTGTCGAAATGGAACCTTTCATCGGGGAAGTGGAGAAAATGCTGCAGTCTTGGGTCACGACTGGCTCCAATGGCTTCATACATCGGCGATTATATGACAAGGGCATGCCCACATGTGTCCAGGACGCCTTCACAACCTTCGCTACGTATGCAAATCGGACACCAGCAACCAAGGAGACGATACTGCAAATCGCCGACGACCGCGCATCTGCACTCGCTCAGCACGCAGTACGGCCTGTCGCGAACGGCGTGCAAGAGATTTGGGCTCATCTAGCTCGTGTTCATGCTCTTTTCGTCTATGTATTCATCCGTCTGTTTGACGGCTCAGTACGAATGCGTACTTCCGCCGAACGCCAAATACCTACACTTCGGTCGTGGATAACGCAGATGTGGGAGACAGTGAAACGCCACAGATGGGACGACTATCAGTCAGTCAAGGACGGTCGACGCCCCCTGCTAGGGACGTCAGGCGAGTTTCACAGTGATTATGATACAGCGACGGAGATCTGGCAACTATGGATCTTGACTGAGAGCGTGCGCCGCACTCACCTCATTATAGACACCGTTCTTAATACCTTCCGCATAATGACAATAGGTTGGGCTGAATGTGAAGGCTATGTCATGTGCACTGTGCGTCGTGGTCTATGGGATGCCGAGTCTGCGGTGAAGTGGTTCAATTTGTGTCGCGGTGGTGCCAAGTCCCCGCTGATGGTGCCGTCTCTGACGCCTCAGCCTATTATATCACAGTACCCAGCCGGAGATTTTGACGATTTTGCTAAATTATGTTGGTCGTTCGTAGTCGGTACGGATAAAATCCAGTGTTGGGTTGACAAAAGTCATAGTTGAATAGAACAGATCATGTGCACAGTTTTACAACACTCATCAAAGTGTATTTTTCTTATGAAGCATGAGCACCGTTTCCGTTTCTATCCCTTCGTGTACATATGTGATAGAGTTTGCTTAGACGAGATGTCGTCCCCTTGGAGTTTGATATCATTCGATATTTGTGGACGTTATAGACTTGCATAGCCACTTGTGGCTTTACAAGGCTGAAACCGAATCACAGATCTTCGTGCATCTCACCAAGCTCTTGATATAAAATTAGAAAAGGCACACGTGAATTTAATGAAACGATGTAGAATCCCGAGGTTCTTATTTTAAAGTCCCGGTTTTGCGTGTACCGACAGATTGGATCCCGATCTGAAACGGGAGACTCGCGTATCATGTATATGATCAATCATATGAACGGGATGCTCCACCCCTGGCTTACCGGTGGAATGTCTGACCATCTGAGAAAGTAATCCGAAAACGAGGAGGCAGAAATACACGAATTTAGCGATTGGGAGTGAGGCTGATTAGACGCATCAACTGCAGGTCATGTGCATGGCGAAACAGGGGACAAAACTTTCAGGACGACTCCCCAAACGCCAATTGATTATTACACTTTAAACACTCTCCCAAGCTGCTGATCTCAAGGCCTTTTTACACTTCACTGAGTTTTAGGACAAGTCACGGACATCGAGAAACAACGTTTCATAGTCCGACACTAGCTCTCTGTCTCTATGTTGTAGCAAGGGCCAGAAGTCTTGGGTTTGGAAGGATATTCGAACTGCAGTAATATACTACGGCATGAAAGAAACATTATGAGTTCGGTCCTTCCATTCAGCTGGGCGACGACTTGCGTCCAAGTACGCGAAAGCTTCGTTTCACTCCCTGCTTTACCCGTCTCGGTTCGCATTGCCTGCTCTGCGATCAAGCATATGCGGGTGGCTGAGTAACTGTGAGCTCATGTGACCTACCGCCCATATGATTATTTACACGGCATCGAAGCCTTGGTCTGATCGATCCCTGATATGTAATGCAGTCCCAATCCCCTGGGTCTGTGTAACATCAAACCACACAACTCTATCAGCTTCCAGGTGCCGCTCTCACCGCCTGCTCGGAGGAATCTTGGAACTAGTTTATGTTGTTTAGATAAAACGCGCATGTAGTAGCTTAAGCAAGCATCTTTCGCCATACGAGGTCAACAGGAGCATTGTCGTACGGCAAGTCACCTTAATTAATCTCAAAGGTGGCTTATTTGACAACAATGGCTGGCGTAAGACATATTGCAGGGTGAAACCCTTGTGATCAGGGTTATGAGAATAGAAGCTCTACGGACAATTGAAGATAAACCGCTCCAGAGCCGCCTCGAAATTTGATATTATCTATAGGCTTCCGATGAACCTCAGCCACGATTTCCTCATCTGCGGCCTCCCACAAGGGGTAATCAATATAAACCATTATCACATCCACTAAAGAAACTAATTATTTCGAAAATTGCATTCCCAGAAATGTGGTACAAGTTGCAATTAGGCCTACTCAATTATTTTTTGGCATTGTGAGTGCTATGAAAGGAGAACGGTGTCAGTCCGCATTTCGAACTGCAATTAGCAAGACTATATCTTAGACTGCAGTGATAGCTATACCTATGACGACGATTGTGAGGGTTATAATTAGAAATGTAATAACACCATCAAGATTGTAGTTCTAGAAAATTAAAAATAGGTTTGTCAGCGAACGTGATAATGACCCACCAACCAAGTGCCATGCAAAGTCATCACACAACCTAAAACTCGTCGCCACATAGAACCCAAAGCGGAAAAGAACCGAAGGAATGGAGATTCACATCAGGGTTCTCTCTCTGACGTGCAGGTCGGACAAGATGGTCGCGCAAAGTCGAAAGGATTTCAAACTTGGCACCGGATCTACGGAAACCGCCGTTCCTTCTGCGCGGTCCTCCACCCCCATCTACCGATGTGTAACCATAATACGTTCATGACACATTGAACTTACAACCTTAGTAGGGCGTAGAAAAGTGGCTGAGTGCTTCAATGGCTGAAAACATTTGTTTTGAAGAGATTGGACTAAGTTACATATTTACAACGGCAGTTTCCGTGAGGGCCCCTCTTATAAACACTGCACTATATTCCGTATACTCCTACGCTAGGTTAGTTGCTCTGCACTAGATCCACCTTCCGAATAGTCCGATTAATCCAGATCTGGCTGTTCGGTTCTTGACCCCTGTTGCTTCATGTTACCTTTGATCAGAAGCCAGTGCAATTGAAAACTTCGCACCTTAAAAAGCTTAATACTTTGATTTCGTTGTAGCAAATGCTCAAAACACCGAATGAAAATTAAAAAAAAAAGTTTATTAGAATTAAACCCATATGAGTTATGTACCTGTATAATCTTTTCTTGTGAACAGCATTGTTGGTTGTATTATCGGGTATTGAAGTTGGAGGGCCTATACCCGTGTAGATCTTTCATTTGCACTGGCTTCTGCTCTGATCACTAACTAGTCGGACGAAGCTGAATTCGATGGCATGCAAGTTTATCCAAGACTAACGCACAATCTGACCGAGAAGAGGCCCGATGGGTTGCCCATCCGTGGACGCCGAAAGGAAGTTGAGAAAAACACGTGGGTGCGGATTTTGTTTTGAAAAGCCAAGAAAATAGCTTTTAAATGTGCCGCCAACCTTATCTGGATCAAGCTTTTGCGGAACGCACGTGTATGTGGAGCAAGCGCTAACTAGGGGAAGAAGCTCAGATAGGTACTGTGCAGTATTCTCGTGTTCCAACTATCCAATCGGCGCTGATGTATTTGTCATCGAAGAGTTGCCGGGTTGGTTCTGGCATCTCTCATTTACTCATCAAATACAGTAGAACATCAGGATAATGAATGTTAGCTCCACGCTAGGGCGTTGTACTGTTAGGGGATTTTCGGTGCCAGATTTCCGAAATCTACTTGCTAAGCAAGGGCTGTTGAGTGGCAAAAAAGCTTCGACATTTATTATCGTAATGCACTGTAGCACAATAAAATTCGCAAATATCGTGCTGGATTTTATTTTCTTGCGAGTTCAAGATTCGGATAAGGTTCGATTTGTATCTATCTAATTGATATATGTATACACAGAGAATTCAAAAATTCAAGCAATGTTCTAACGATCCGAAGCCCGTAGAAATTTATAACTTTGGATCCACCTAGCTATCCGGTGCCGCGGGCATCCATGAAGCCCAGTGCTTGCGAGTAGACGGCCAGAACTCCTCGTGTTTTCCCGAGGGTCCCAGCGACGAAGGATCGATCAGAGCACCCATGGGGTGCGGGTCTGGCTTCGTCGGTGCCCCGGTCAAATTTAAGTAGTTTTTGCTATTACCTGCGGCATTGCCTGTCGTCGGGATGTGCTGCCGTTGGCAGGCAGCGAGGTGATCCTGTGGGATCTTGATTGTCTTCTGCAGGACGTCCGGTGCTACGATGAAAGTAGAGGTAAGACCTACGCGCGAGATTGTTAGTCGGGGTAAAATAGGATATGAAATGCGCGCCGATATATTAGACTCACCAGCTTCGACGTGCCATTCGATATGGCAGTGCATGAGGTGCACTCCAGGGTTGTTTGTCTTGAAGCGGAAAGCTAGAAAGCCACCCGCGTTGATCATGACCGTGTCACGACGGAGTGGGTTAGCATGCGGTGGAACTAATTTCTGGCCGGCATAGTATCCCTCTCCCATGCCGTTGCGGGCAATGACTTGGAATGTCGCGCCGTGAAGATGCCAAGGATGACCACCGGTCTAAAGAGTGGTGGAAATTATTAGGTTAGTCTTTTGTCGCTGCATGGTCTGAAGCAGAATGTAATGGTTGGTAGTGACACTCACGTCATAGTTGTTGATGATGACTTCCACAATTTGGTTTTGTTTATACACAAATGGGATGGAATTAACACCGTAGACAAGCGGGTTCCAAGCATTAGAACCGGCGCTCAACGCCGTATACAGCGAAGGAACCTAGTAAGATATGTAAGCTAGAGTCACTCGGGTCGGGCACTAGCAGCTTACAAGTTGCGGGATACCAGTAGTACCATTAAGGGTGGCACTGACAATCCGTAATTAGCAAATCGGCCCACTAGCGGCACTGAAATTACTGGATTAGCAGACATGATTACTCACCGAGTCTGGTTGTTAATGATGGAAAAGTTTAGATTCAAAATGAGCTGGGTATCGACGTGATCATACACGGGTACTTGATCCGCTGTATAAGCCGTTGACGTGGAGAGTTTGGTGTCGTCTAACGTAACAGGACTATCCGGAAGAGGAACCTTGGCGGGGAGTGGCTTGGAAGAATCGTACACCAAATAGCCGTAAAAGTTGGGGTTATAACCATCTGGCACCTCATCGAACATGCCTAAGAAACGAGAGAGGCTTGTTAGATACCGCTCCCTAGACACAATTTATAACAAGATAAATCATATTAGCAACTCACTTGTATCAAGAGCAGCCTTAATAAGGAAATTCTGACTGCTTGTCGCATGTGTTGTGAGCAGCACCGCATACCGCTGAGCAACAGTTAAGTATAAGGTATCAACAGTATAAGGTTCGGTGTAGACACCATCGACTTCGACAATTGTCAAATTGTGGCCGTCGATCTTGAGGAAAGCGCCGACAAAGTTTCCAGGATTAATCACTCGCAGCAGATATGTTTTTCCAGGTTGGACTTTCACTGGGACGTTCTGTCCATCGTTGAGCAAACCCGTGTCTGGGATGGGCTCTGGTCCGCCGTCAGCGGCGTTCTCAGCCGACTGGTAGTATTCGAGCAAGTATGGAGCCTGCGTGTGATACCAGTCGGCAACAGTCAAGACGAGTTCTCCGCCAGTCACATTGTAAGGTGGTTTGGGGTCGTGGACAATCAAAGGACCTCGAAGCCCATCTGCAATCTGACCGCTATAAGAAAAGAAGGGTCAGCAATTGCCGCGTATAGGCAGTGCCTAGAGGGCTCAGAAGCATGAAAGAGTGAGCGAAAGCAATGGATTTGCCAAAGTGGAGAGGGAAAAAGACTATGAAATTACGGACTGGACGTGACTGTGCCACCAGTATGTTCCGACTTGATCTGGAACCTATGAGACGTTTTAGTTCAAATTCTTTCCATACTTCAGCAGATGTTTGGTTTCTAGCCCAGATAGAGTCACCCGGGAATAGGGAAGAGTGGAACCAACAGTGAAATTGTAAGTGAAAACAGATTCAGGAGGAATTGGACATTGTGTGCTCATAGCCGGTCCATCCATTTGATTCTGGCCGTTTTGATAAAGGCCATGGAAATGGATGCTAGCCGTCTCGTTGCCGAGGTTGTTTGTTACTTGCACAACAAGCTGGTCACCCTTACACATATCGATCGTGGGCGGCGGCCATTGGTTGTTCACGGCAATAACAGGACGTCCAAAGCCGTCAGGGGATACCCACTTCCATCCGAAGCTCCATTGCAATGAGACGGTCTTGGGAGTGCCACTACAGGTATAAGCAGCGGCAGAGGAGCAGAGGCCCAGGAAGGGGAGAAGAGACCGCATTTTTGCGCTGCTCCAGAGGAGAAGGGAAACAAGAAGGTAAAGAAAAGAGCAGATGGTCAGCTCTTGGAATCCGACAGTCTGCCATGACGGGGAAAAGCAATATACATATACTTATAGCTACGCAGAGGCGAGTTGGACCATCTCTATATCGGGTCCGAACAAGGCCGAAAGACGTCCTGGCGATGTTTCCGAGCATTTCCACCGGGACCCATCTCATTTACTCTCTTGGGCCATCCCACATATCCTTCGCGGGTGGCCTAATTCCTTCGCGGGCGGTCTAATGTCAGGTTGAACGCCACAACGCACGGTGCGTGGTGATTGCGCTGTAATACACACGAGATCATTGGCTGGGGAGGGTAGACTAGTGATAACGGAGAGGGCAGCTCTCACGAAATGGAGGTCTGTTGATTTGTAAAAATAGCCTTCATTCCCGGGGATTGATCGGAATAAATTGGTCATCTCTGAAGCTGGACTCATGATCATGAACTTGGGTAAGAAAAGGCACAGACAGGACTTGGTGACCCAGCCACACGGCGTGGCGTCAATGCACAAGAAGAGGACGGGTTTCGGTTCAAGCCAGTCAGCCTTATGATCATGAAGAGTGACACGGAATTGAAAAGCTAGGTATTCAATTTGCTGTACGTCTGCCCCGGAATGGTGGTTGATGAAACAGCTATTTTTGTTCTACGATAGTAGGTATATTGTTGCTGTAGAGTGAGTATAGATGCTTGGCAAGAATATAGTAAAGGGTCCCTGGCAGCTGGATAGGTACTATTTACTGGATCTAGAACCAGGCAAGCCAGGCACCCGGTGCACTGTGCTGGATATAGTATAGCAGATGCAGCACGTTCCTCTTTGGGCACAGCGCGATTCGGCTCCATCCCCGATGCACCCACCCCCACCACCCACCAAGTACTGCCAAGAGACCGCCACACCCGCCTGGGAACCAAGTACCTATGTACTTTTATGGAGACTTCTTCTACACCTACCAATTTCTGTAGGTGGTGAAAACATTTCCTCACCGCTTCACGAATTCTGCCCGTTTTATTATCTCACACCTGTCTGCCGATTCGCCCACGCAATAGGCGCCGGGAGCCGTAGCAAGATGGGTCGCCGACCCAATCCCCTCATCATCGAATTCTTCGAGCGCGGCGCCAAGCTGAACGACAACAGCAACCGCTATCACCACCGCTGCAAGGCCTGCGGCGAGGATTTCCCTAAAGGCCGCATCGACAGCCTCACCATCCATCTTACCAAGAAGTGTCCCGCCATATCCGAGGCTGATCGCATCAATGCCTGCCTTGCTCTTCACGGCATCAGCAGCGCTGCTGGCCGGCCTAAATTTGATGGGCTGCTGCACTCTGGCCCCAACATGGGACCCGGCCCAGGCCGCGATGGCCACGGCGCCGGTCTGAACACGGCTCTGTCTGTTGACCATGCTGTCAGCCAGGCACAAAGCCAGATCTGGACGCCCTTAGAGACCCTTGCCGAGGTATCTCGTCAGATTGAAGCCCATGAGAAGCACGACGACCACATCCCCCCCGGCACACACGATCCCACCACCGAGGCCGTGCAGACCACACTGGCCGCCGCTATTCCTAATATTTCATCCTCGGGGAACAACCCATTCGAGCTTCATGAGCAATTCACCTTGGAGAATCCACCGTTGAGTTATAATACCCAGCCGCAACACGAGAAGAAAGGTGTGTAACTTGATATGGATGTACAGTAAGTCACACTGACCTCTAGCTCTTAGACGCCACGCCACAGAAGGCCTCCGAATTCGTGCACCACGACCTTGCTGCCGAAGAACAATCCATACACCACCTTTTACAGTCTCCTACATCACCTTCACAATCTTCTCTCTCTGTCGCCGCTGCCGCTGCAACAGCTCGACTTACATCCTCGCTACTCGATCCTCAATTGCTTAGTGATGCGATTGCTGAGCAGATTGCCCAAGCCGCTCCCACTGCCGATATGATGATCGACTACCCAGAGCCCGAGAGAGACCAACCCAACCCTCAAGTTCCTCAAGCCGCCCACGTCACTCCACCTCCTTCAGTGCGTGCCACCGACCCGTCTACACCGTGGGGCGGCATGACTTACATGGCTGAGGATATTCACGGCCCTGCCACCGTCACCGATCATGCTCATCAACTGGGACCTAATTTGAAAGGTGGTTACCGCATGGATACCACTACTAGCCCGGACGGTACTCGCTACAAGCACAGTCGCGCAAAGTTTGACAAGAGCCGCCGAATAGAGGTGCAAGAGGTACGCCGCATCGGCGCGTGCATTCGTTGTCGAATTCTACGAAAGGTATGTTCCAAAGGGACTCCGTGCGACACGTGTAAGAAAGTCCTGTCGCCGCGAGTTTGGCGAACAGGCTGTGTCCGAACCAAGCTCTCCGAGTTCATCGATTTGTACTCTGCAGGGGTACAGGTAGTCATGGCCCAAAAGCGGATTAATGGATATAAAACGTCATATCATCTGGAAAATGCCGGCGCTGTGGTGGAAGCCTCACATTTCCCGGAATCTGGACATACCGTTACATTTCAGGTGTTCCAGGGCTACCCTAAAGAAGCTGATGAAAGCACTATGAAGTTGGATTCTCACATACCCGTCGTCCTCCTTGATAATGACAAGGAAGATATTCCGGGTAAGGTGGAAGCTTATATGCGCAACATGCTACCTGAATACATCACGCACGAGCCGTCGCCGCATGTCCGAGTCACCCTAGAGATAGCAGACCAAATTGCCAGAGAGACGAATGATGAGCTCCTCAAACGGTCACTCGAGCTCTGGGGCATTGTAGAGATGATGGACCGTGAGAGACAGTGGACCATGTTAGCCAAATTCCCCCAACCCGAAGTGGAGGACCAGTGGATCAAAGACGACACGGAGAGTGAGGCATACAGTAACATCTGCATGCAACTCACTGCTGCCGCTGAGCGTAAGGCATCCGTAGCCAGTAGGAACCTGTTGAATGGCATCCAGCGGAGTTTGCAAGATGGCAAGACAAAGCTCGGGTTTCCCATGTTTCTTACCGTCATGCTCTTTCTCAACTGTTTAGAAAAGACCACATGGGCCTTCAAAGCCTGGGATCAAGAGAATCTGCGGCCAAAATGGCCGTTGGAGAGGCCACCTCAGGGGTACACTAATCAAGGACACAACCTTACGGAACTCTTGAGAATGCTGCTCGTTATTCGGCATGTTCTCCCAAAAACTGTCCAGAGCGACCCTGATGTACCCATTACAACTGATGGTGAAGGAGCTGATGTAAAGAAGTACTTCGATCTTCTCCATGTCACTCGTAAGTTACTGCGTATTGGAGGTATCTGCACTCGTTTAGGATCTTCTGCTAACGTCATTTAGCCCGCTATCTGCGAATGCGGTATCACGAAAACAACTTCCAGCCCACGGACTCGCGATCTCTGGAGTTTCTTTTTTGCGCTCAGCTTCTACTTAATGCGCCACCGCCTCATACCCAGCTCCGTCCCGCATCCCCGGCAACACTTCCGGACGCTCCTCTCCAGGCTACGCCTCTCCCGGCCACTCCTCCCCAGGAGCCGGTGCCTCAAGTCGCGCCGTCAGATATACCCGAGGCGAATTCCCAAGAGCTAACTCAAGACGCCTAGTCATCGCCCGCGTCTCTTGACGGATTTCAAATCCCCTTGCCCATGTCTATCGAGCCCGACGACGAGGCACTTACGAACTGGCTGTTCACCTACTAAGTTGCCTTAGTTAC
Source organism: Xylaria flabelliformis (assembly GCA_007182795.1). Classification (NCBI taxonomy): domain Eukaryota; kingdom Fungi; phylum Ascomycota; class Sordariomycetes; order Xylariales; family Xylariaceae; genus Xylaria; species Xylaria flabelliformis. Next base: position 466,770 of record VFLP01000027.1, on the reverse strand, counting down.
CTCAGTTCCTTGTCTGGTGCAGGCTCTCACGAAGTTATCTATCTCACGCTATGCTACGCTCCATCAGTGCCGATGACATGCGCATTTTCCCTTCCATAAGCTCATGAGACTTTCCTTTGTTTCTGTATGATTACGACGGCTTACCTTGCTTGGGTTTCGCGGTAGGTATTATATGAATTGGACTTGATCCACGACGGAATGAGAAGTGAATCTATAGACGGATAGACAAAACTTGGCCATGACAAACAAAATGAATGGAATGGATAGGTAACAAATGATTGACCTGCAAAGACCAAGGAGAAAACAAAAATAGTACTGCTCTGTCTCACGACAGTATATACTGCACTTTCAAAAAGATTCTCCTAATATAAAGCGTTTGACGGACGGTGGTCTGATTGATGCTCGTCTCGGTTCAAATTCTCAGTTTCAATTTCTATTTATAAACAATAGATGTGGATGTTTCTTCTGATGTGTGTGCATGATAAAAACATAAACGATGAAATGACACATGAATTTAGACTCAAAGAAAACTGATGTAGATGTAATTAGGTAAGTACACCGATTTATGAGATAGATGTGACACGATTCGGATTAAGCCTGCTTACCTACCTACCTACCTAGATAAACGGATTCCCCTAGAAGAACAATTTCTTCATATTTACAATTACTAAGGTGCTGCACTCCAACATGCCTTAACATCAGGCATTGTAAGCCACTAAAGTGGATGGGAGGTAGCAAATAAGAGTGAATTTGATTTCTCGAACAGTGAGAGAGAGCCCTGAAGGTCAGCGAATTGGATATGTGGATGTAGCGGCTTGAACATCACCTCACTGATAGGAGATAGGTATTACTGTCCTGAATCTGAATCTGCGCCTGAGCGAGACGCGGTTTTTCATAACCCACTATGAACGGAATTGTATACATAATCTCCAATACACGTACTATCTATTACCGTACTTACTCTGTAATTAAGAAAGGATAAAAAAAAAAACTTTGACTGTTTTAGAATAAAATGGAGGCAAGCCATCCATCCACCCCATGTTGAATCCCATTGCTTCTTTGCCAAGTGATGTTGAAAATATGGTGGTGTGATAGGTTGAGGAGAGTGGTGAAGAATTTCGGTGATGGAGAGATGTAGGAAATATGAGCTGGAAAATGAAAGTTGTAAGCTTGAGTGAGTGAGTGTCAGGGAAAGGAAATGAAATTTGGCGACATCGGATGTGTGCGTGGTATGACAGAGAATAGGCTATAGTTGATACCTTTATGTGATTGAAGTGGTTGAACTTGGGTCTGTTTGTTCACACAAGCGGCATAGCAAGGTCTGGTCTTATTCATGGACTCGAGATCTAGATGTCTTATGGTGTCTCCTAGTCTTAACTATTTGGATCGGTCAGGTTATGCATAAATAACTTGCATATTACTTTCATATCACGTATAATGAAATATCAACAATTTTCCTGTGTTTCTTCCTTTTAACGTTTTTATTCGTCGTTTCGCATAGTTTGCGCATACACACACACCCTTATCCCTCGGCGTTCATTCTTGTTATTGTACAAGTGTCTACTACCCGCGCATAACCTGATTTCTATCTAGCCGGATTTGTAGCTTCTTCCCTTGCATCCTTTATCCTGGCCTTATTCATTATAGAAGAGAACAAAAGATGGCGTTGGGTTTCATGCAGTCATGGAGGTTGTTGGATGCGGATGGCGGAGGGAGCGAGAGTATGAGGGGGAGGAGAAGCTGATTTGGGGAGACATAGGTATAGTTCGTTAAGGTATCTACAATTTGGAGATGATGGCAGCGGCGTACTCGTTGGTCTTGGCCTTGCCGCCCAGATCACCAGTCAGAGCCTTGCCCTCGGCCAGGGTATCGAAGGTGGCGCGCTCAATGCGGTTGGCGTAGTCGGTCAGACCCATGTGGCGCAACATCATCATGGAGCTGAGCAGCAGGGCAGTAGGGTTTGCCAGGCCCTTGCCGGCAATGTCGGGGGCGGAACCGTGGACGGCCTCGAAGATGGAGCACTCGTCACCGATGTTGCCCGAGGGGGTCAGACCCAAGCCACCGATCAGACCAGCGCACATGTCGGAGAGAATGTCACCGTATAGGTTGGGCATGACGAGGACCTTGTCGTTGTAGGGAAGAGGGTCGGTGACCATCTTAAGGCAGGTGTTGTCGAGCAGCTCGGCGTCGAACTCGATGTCGGGGTAGTCCTTGGCGACATCGCGGGCGACGCGCAGGAAGAGACCGTCGGACATCTTCATGATGGTGGCCTTGTGCACGACACGGACCTTCTTGCGGCCGATCTCCTGGGCGTGCTGGAAGGCGAATCGCAGCACACGCTCACTGGCTTCGCGGGTGATGAGCTTGATGCTCTGGACGACGCCATCGACGACGACGTGCTCGATGCCCGAGTACTCGCCCTCGGTGTTCTCTCGGATCAAGACAGTGTCGACGTTATCGTAGGGGGTCTTGTAGCCGGCAATGGAGCGGCAAGGTCGTAGATTGGCAAAGAGGTTGAAGGTTCTGCGGAGAGTGAGGTTGAGAGAGACGTGGCCCTTGCCAACGGGAGTCTATCATCCATTAGTAGCTGTTTTATAGGTGAGTTGATCTTCATGTGACGTACGGCGAGGGGTCCCTTTAGGGCGACCTTATTTCTCTGGATGCTCTCAATGGTCTCGTCGGGGATGGCGGTCCTGCCATTCTTGAGGATAGGAGTAACGTCAACAGGCTCCCAAGCAATCGGTGTCTAGGTGGAATGAGTTAGCCTTCTTTTGGACGGTATCGAGGGAAGAGATCTAAGACATACCTTGGCAGCCTCGAAGATGTCCTTGACGGCTTGAGAGATCTCGGGACCAATACCGTCACCCTCCATTATGCTAACTGTGTAACGACCCTATTATGCAGGCTATTAGCATTGGAAGCGCTGCTTTGGAGATGTATGTAGATGCGCTGCTTGAGAAGCGGTTGCCAGCCAGGGTTGAGTTATTTTCGTCATAATGTCGCAAAGCAGATTTTGAGCGTCGAGAGACTAGAAGTAATTGATAATGCACATACATCGGCGTTCTTGGTACCTTGGAACTTGGCAACCTTGTCTGAGTAGAATCTGCGGTTCTAGAAATCGAAGCATTCGTTAGCATGAAGCCTTCACATGCTTCATTCTGGGAGGTTGATAGCTCACCTGAAAAGAGAGCGCGGCAGTGGCCCGAGGGGCAGCAGCAAAGCACTGGCGCCGCGCAGGGGCAGCGACAGCTCGGAGGGATAGCATGGTGGAGGAATTGGGGGAGGGGAATGCGGCGGCAAGACAAAGGGTTGTGACTTTTTTTAAGATGTTGAAAGTGAAAAAAAGCACTGGCGCGGGAGAAAGGCTTGAATGCTGCTGCGCGCTGCGTGGGGAATTTTCGAACTGCAAGCCTCGGGTGGTGTCGGACAGAACCGGTAAACCGGAGGCGGCTACGTAGTTACAGCCTCGAGCGCAATGCAACGTTGACAATTTAACATCTGAAAATGCGCTATGCGCCTATAAATGAGCGCTAAACTCCAGTGGTATTAGGTACAAGAGGTAGCATAAGGGAGCTCGCTGCACGGACCAGCAAGTTAACCTTACCCACCCGATACAATGTACATACATACCGACTTCGAGCGCAACCTGAAGCTTAACTAAAGCGAAGGCGCATTGAGATTGACTTACGGCAGGAGGCATCCAGAGTCCGATTTTCAAAGCTCCAAACATTAAAGTATATGAAGGTGCATAGCGGGTTGCAGCATTACACACATACATACATGGACCTCTGATAAACTACCCATTCCACAATTCATCATTCATTTCATCTCAGACCCCCTAGCTCTGGATTGACATGATACTCGATTTCGGGAACCTCGAGATATTCCTGAGAACCCCTCATATGGAATAGCCAGCCAGCAACACCCATTCCGACCACCCTTCGGCTTGCAGCAGCTGCATCTGCCCAGCCTATCTCGCTAGCCATGGCCGACTTCGACCGCAGTGTCCTCGATTTCTATGGCATATCGACCTTGATGCCCACCACCTGGCCGGCCGAGAAGAACGACAAGGCAGACGACTCGGACAGTGACCGCGAGCAGCAGCAGAAAAAGAAGATCAACCGCCGAAAGTCCCGCTATGACGCCCTCGAACGCGCCGTCAGCAACCGTTCTAGCATCGTTGCCGGCTCCGAGAAGTCCGCCAGCGGCGTCAGCAACCTGGTCCAGAGGGACGAGCCCGATCCTCTGGGCTCGTCTGACAGCGTCGTGAGGACCCTCAAGGACCTCGGCGTGCCAATCCAGGACGATACTCGATTGCGTAAGTCTGCCAGACCGCTTGACCTAAACGCGACGTGAATACGGAAACTCAATCGTCATCTATCTACATAGGCAATCGCTTCTTGTTATCCTCAACGAGCTTCTCGCCAGCCCTATTCCTCTCTCAGATGCACGCCAATGCCGACACGCAATCGTTATTAAGCGGCCTTGACGTCCTCTCCAGGTCGATTGATCAGAAATCCGCATCATTGAAGGTCCTAGTCGAGTCTAACTTCGAGAGGTTCGTTCGCGCCAAGGCCACCATCGACAACGTCTACAAGGAGATGAAATACAGAGGCGAAGAGCCACCCACGACACCCAATCGTGCGCGAGCGCATTCTCGCCACACTAGCCGGGGCAGTTTCGGGGGTGCGACGACCCGCGCGCCCAACCCTCTCTTGTCGCCTGCTCTGGGAGACAACAAAAAAAAGAACGCCCTGATCAAGGAAAGCGACTATGGTGTGTCTGGAATCAAGGGCCCGCTATTAGATGTTTCAGCAAAGGCAGAAGATGTTTGGGGCCCGGCGCTGGGTGGTCGTGAGAAAGAAGAAAATCTCAGGACTGTCTCTACCTCTCTAGAGCGGTACAAAGAGTACATCGAAACCAGTTCCAACATCGCCGACAGCATACGGCGAAAGGACTACGACGCGCTTATAGAAGAATATGGCCGCGCTAGGAAGTTTTCCGACGAGACAAAAAAGCTTGTCCAGGATCTGGGACCAACCCCGCCAAGTGAGACGCAGACTTACCAGATCCTGATCGCGGCCCGAATGTGGTACGATGTCGAGGAACAGATTCAGCTCTTCAAGCGCGAAGTTTGGAGGAAGTTAACATTACTTCATAACGTGGCGAAAACGGACGCAAGGGTCCCAACCCAAGATCAGCATATGGAACTCATCGGTATGTTGCTGGAGCTGGGTGTGGAGGATAACCCGATATGGGTCTGGCTCTTGAGCAGATACGATTATCTCAAGGGCAAGATATCACTGGTAGGAGATCGAGCCAAGGTTGAGATCGAGGTACTTAGGCGTCGACTCGCCAACGCCGACAAGCCTTCATCGCAAATTCTTGCCTCACATCTGCGCAGTCTGAGCCGACACTCAGTAGGAAGCAACCCAAATGTACTTGACAGTTCAGATGTCATCGAGTTATGGGAGAAAATGACGTCATTCATATCTAGTCTTTTGTCGTCCCAGGGTGTCTTGGGGGAAGTTTTGGAGTTTTGGCAGACCGTCGAAAGTTTCATCGACGGAAAAGCGCAGAAATCATTGCCTACAGGTTACAACGGAGAGTCGCGTGAACATCACCGGCTCTCGACGCAGGGCACGCTCGACCTTCGGAAAGCCACCATCGAGCTTGTTGATATGATCCGTGCTCATGTGTTTGAATTCTTTGCTAGTGCCCCCCCTGAAGATATATCGCTGCTGTTCTCTCCTTTACCCCCTTCACCAGGGTCTCCCATGTCAGCTCAACTATCACCTACGAATGCTAGAGATCCCCGATTTTTATTGGATGCTGACAATGCTCCCCCACCTTCCCCGAAGCGAGGCGAGTCTTGGGAGAAATTTGCTTTCTGGCCACCGACATCCAACTCCATCAGTGGCGTTCATTACTTATCAAAGATGCTTGGCTTGGTCGGCACCGGGGCTGCTGAGATGGCCAGTGTCGCCCCCGTTAGTCAAGACGACGCAAAGCAAATGGAACTATTGAGGACGTTGGTAGGGGTTGCACGAGAAAGGTCTGTTTTTGCTCTGTGTGCTGCGTGGAACAATGATGCCGAGAACATCAAGCTAGTCGAAGATTGGCACCGATCGAAGGAAATGGGAGATGTCACCTGCATGCCTGCCACATTCGCCGCGTTTGAGGGAGCTCTCCTCAGTGGAACCCAGAAGATACTATATGTTTCCGAGGCGATCGCTAAAACCGGCCCTGGGGATATCATCCCGCCACCAACCGCAAAGTTATTACAGATGGTTCGAAGTCAGTATGTCACAACGCTGTACAAAGCACTCAGCGGCATGGTCGAAAATGCCGAGAAGGCAGTTAAAAAGGCCGAAGACGAGTGGACCACGGATATGGACGGCTCAATCGGATCGTACAGCGAGAGAACATCCGTGGTCGCTGGGAGGGGAACAATTGACGCTGGCGACAGAGTAAGTTGTCACATTACTCGTACATGATTTAGGAGCACTAGGCTAACTAACAACCAAAACAGAATGTTCGCATGCTATTAACTCTCAGCAACTTACAAGCACTTCGTTCTCAAGTCGTACCCAACCTGAACGCTCAGTTTGAAACGGCCTTTTCTGTCAAGCTTACCGATGAGGCGAAGACCATCAAGGATGTTCTCGGTCAAATCGATGCCCGACTATTTCAGACGTACACCCGACCAGCAGTGGAGTCTCTTCGCAGAATCGTTCGCAACGGTTTAAATGATCCAAATTGGGTTCCTAGTACCAAGCCCACAGAGGCCAAGCCATATATCTATGAGGCCCTGCTGTCTCTTGTACTTGTGCACACCCAAGTCTCCACCACGGCGCCTTCCCTCACAAGTCAGGTCATCTCCTTCCTCCTGGAGCAAATTAGTCGCGAGCTCCTCGATGTATTCAAAGCGCGAACCAAGTACGATCTTAACTCGCTGATGCAGGCGACGTTGGACGTCGAGTTCGTCGCGCAGACGCTGAGCCAGTACACTACCGAGAAGGCATCAACCCTCCAGACGGAGATTTATGCGATCCTGGATGCGAAAACGGACAACCCGGCCAGGAGCCGGCTTCAAGACGAGCTCCCGGGAATGCGCGAGCTACTTAAGCGGTTGCGCGAGCAGAGTAAGACCGAGTTCGCGTGCTTTAAGAAACCTAGGCGCACGGGCACACATCAGCTGGAGAGGACGGCGACGGGCTAGGCGTCCGGCGACGAAAGTAATGTGGATGGTGTGGATAAGATGGGCGAAGAACGTGGTGATGAACAACGACGCAAACAGAAGATAGACGTGGAGAAGACGTCGATCTGCGTCTCGAACCGCAAGGGTCGACAGTTCTCTGCCTCGGAACTCCCGGAGGAAGTCCGTCGTCGTAGCTCCCTCTCGCCGATTGCCGAGTGGCGATCCGCTTGAATTAGTGGGTGTTAGGCGGGTTATGCAGGTTGAGTTGAGCTTAACTTCCATGATAATCGTAGTTGTTCGGCGTTGCGTATTGTGTTTTGCGTGTCAAATGTTTGGTTTCAATACCATATTGTCGGACCAGACATGTTGTGACTTGTAGCTTAGTGTTGAGCGGCTTGTGAAGTGTGTGTGTATGTATATAATTACTGTAGCCTAGGTGTCTAAATCACGAAAACAATAAGGGAAAGAAGGAGAAGAAGTACAAAACGTACAACACCATAAATTCGCTGTCCGTCACTGACCCAACTACTAATCTAGCAAAGGAACGGGTCAATTATAGTCCAAAAGATGTCTGTATTGTCTTTCATTTGTACCAAGATCTTGATCCTTAGATCATCTGAATATACTACTTGTGATCCCATCTGAAGAGTGCACCGGTTCACTTCCTTTATTACGATCGGAGACCAATTTATCAGCAAGAGGCAAATAGCTCGCGTAATAAATATGATGGTGATAGGTAATACTATGCACCAAAAAAACGCTGCCGCGCTAATTATGATATATTTCATAATAATAGCATGTGTTTGAAGTTCCGCCACCGAGACTCCGCGGTCGTCCAGCCCCCCTGGGTGACCCCCCTCCCCTCCCACCGTGTAGCCATTCTGTCTGCACAAGAAGTTAGCAATGAACATTCAAATGAGCGTATTACTACTGACTGACGATTGTACGGGCTAAGGGGCGACCCCATCGGGGTGGCTCGGTGTCACGAGATATGAGTGTAGAACAAAGAGACTTGTTGTATATAGCGAGATAGCGTCTGCGAAGGATGTTTAGAGTCTTTCGCGCAACAACGAGTGTCTATTGCCTACCCTAGGTATGGAGTCTTGACACTCGGGGCCAGGGGGCTGCCGGAGTATCCGCGGAGCTCGGCGACGGTAGCTATGCTAGATAGAGAGGGCGACGTTGTTAGAATCAGATGTTTCGGAGTGGGGGATTGAGCCGGATGTACATACTTGGTAATGGATATTAATGCATAATAATGCAGTACCGCTATCGTAGAGATTCTTATGGCATATATAATGATGATGACGAAGACGTATGTATCCATGTTGGTAAATTTGTTTGTAGTGATTTTGATAGTGTTTTTTTGATTATGAATAGATGGTGGTTGGAGTTGTTGGAGTAAAAGAGAAGAGAGACAGTCCCATCATTTATAGAGGAGATATGAATTGGTGGTTGGCCAGGGCACTTTCTACATGTCCTTTAGATATACTAGCAAGCACGTTCATCATAACTCTGAGGACAGAAGTTACATAGGTAGGCTACGTTCGCCATCCACTGCACAGGAAACTACAATATCTCATATTGATGAGAAAGAAGAGGGAGGAGCTCATCGAATAAATGATAACGCAGTTACTACCATACTACCTGCATGTCGGTGGACTTGTTCAACTTAGTACCTGTCCATCATCCGTCGATGGCTACCTACCTAGGGAATGCCTAGGAGTGTAACAAAGTGTGTCGCTAGGTATCCCTTCTTTCTGTCCCCATCAAATTGCCTCATTCTTCCTCGGCCATGGCCACCAGCCCTCCATGGGCATGTCGTCATAGATTGCATTGAACCGCACGGGAGTACAGTAATGCCAATTATATATATAGTGTCCAGAAGACTGATTAATAGCTGTTGCCCACTGCATACTTTCCCTGGACAATCGATTTATCAGATCGAATTGGTATACCGTTTCTGGGTCGAGCGCAAAGACTTTGATAGTAGCGACCCAGCGTTGAGGTTGTTGTAAGTCTTTAAGGTAGTAGTGTCGAGTACTAACCCAACACTTGCCATCCTTACGACGATGAGAGCATGTGAAGTCGCGCTCATGGTCAATGTAGCCTTCTTCTCTTATAACGTTAGCACCATCCCAATGAAAGCCTTCCCGCATCAGGCAAGGGACGTCGCGGCATTTAACCATTAGCACGGCTCCCCAGTCTTGATTCAGGGTCGGGTCAGAAGGATCGGGGCAGAATCCAAATGACATTGAGCAGCGTTGCTCGCTGTCTCGATAGGTATTTCCCCTTGTCACCGGTCCTGGTTGTTGTTGTTGTAGAGGTGGGTACGTCCCAGGCATAGGCTTGATACGGCTCTCTTCGTATGAGGGAGGCGAGGTCTCTGGCCCTCCCGCCATCGCTATTGCCTGAAGGTCTGTGCGAACTGAATGATAGCTGCCTGATTGGGAGTTGTTGTGGTTGTTGTTCCACGTAAAAGTATTCGAAGAATATTAGATGTAGGATCGCTATCTACGTAATTTGGCCTGACCTAAACGTTAGCAGGAACAAGTGTTACAAGGAAGTATATATACACGAATGTCATTAGTTCCATGCCCTAGAGAGGATTTAAGTTTAATGGACACATTCAGGGAGCCCGTCCGCCAAGTGAGTTTGCAGCACAAAACGTTGCGCGGTCTAATAGGCTTTAGACTAATGGCGGTATCGGCGAATTCTAGGGTACAGAAGGAATCCTTGGAAAATTAGTTAAAGCGGTCGGACTATAGTATAGTTATGGTGTTTTGCATACCTCACCTGGGATTTAGGCGAAAATAGAAGTCAAAAAAAGAAAATGTTATTCTGCGAACAAAAATAAACTCCAAAAAACGTACAACACCAGGGATTCGCTGGTCGTCACCGACCCAACTACTAATCTGGCGGTATGTAGCTTAGCTATGGGGGAGCGGACGGGACCCCGCGTTTTCTACATCCTATGGTCGTACGTGGAAGATACTGTCGTTATTTCAAACTATAACCCTTTGCTTGGGATATCTACCTAAAGTTTGAGCCCGCCCAGAGTGGAGTTTTGACTAAAAATCTATGCGATCTGGAGATCGACAAATACTCCCCCAATTCAAGGATCATGATTTTCTGTATGATATTACTTTTTCTTAGTTTGCGTAGACTACCATATGTTTTCAGTCTGTTCTATACCTAATCTAACACGAGAACCTAACTCACTTAACCCTTAATATATGATACTTGCCGGCCTTTATTTATGATAGGAGCGCAGAGGGCGTATCCTTTCAAATTGATTGATGACTTGGGAAGAGACCAAGGACGGTGGCGGAGAATATAAGACTGGAAAACAGTAACGAGGAGGGAATTCTAAGAATGCAGTTAACATGTTTCGCTGGTGAATTTTGGAGCCGGGAGATTGAATTGGTCTGTGTCTAGCTATTGAAGATTAACATTAAGATTAGAAGGTACACGTCTAGATCGCGCTCGACTACAGACATAATAGTGACCCTGTCTTCATCATAAGTATGTAAATAAGACAATTCGTGTCACATATAGGTATATCCCCCTCGTTGGCTGGTCTCACTCTGGCTGACTAAGCTGCTACGAGGCTGTAAGCCAGATCTATACCGGAACCCGGAGTTGCGGGCGGGCCTTGGCCTATAGCTCGCTAGTAACTATCTCGACGACTGACTATTGCACACCTATTTGGTAGCAAAAGTGTGGGTGTAATTGCGCCGTGATCACGCGATCATCGGATTTAGCAAAACGAGTATTAAAAATATACTAGGGGGATGTGACAACCATAAACTAGTTGGACAACTCTCAGGGGTAGCGGAGGGTGAAGCGGAGGATGAATCGGACGATGATTGTCCTGAACATAGATTTTATCTCAAGGTTCGTATTGTAAGTATTAGATTAGTACTTTGACCTTCCGCCCGGTATACTAAGTCCCTGCAATAATCTATGTGTTAACCTACGGCGCCGCATAGATAGTTGTCCCGGTGAACGGCGCAAGATTAAAATAGGCCTGTCAAGATGTATAATACATGATGGACGTTCCGACACCTAATTAGACGTAGACTGATGAGAACTTCATAGCTGCCTAAAATCCGACCGTCTGAGACTTTGCTTGATAAGCTTCATGAAGTTGATCACTATTAGCTGAGATTTGCCCCTGCCACAACGAATGATAAAACTGAATTTTAATCTGGCTGCAGCATATATATACCCAGCCGCAAGACGCATTCAGGGAGGAAATCATCGTTCACGTCTTGTTACCACTCGCCAATACTCCATCATGTCTCGCACACAGAAAGCGCTCATCGTGTCAGAACTCGGCAAGCCTGTCACTCTGGCAAGCGACTGGCCAATTCCCGAGCCCGGCCCAAACCAAGTACAAGTGAAGGTGACCGTCGCCGGGCTCAATCCTCACGATCAAAAGTCTCGTGATTGGGGTCTCTTCATCGCCGACAACCTTCCAGCAATCCTCACCAATGATGTCGTGGGCAAAGTCACAAAACTGGGCCAGGGCGTCGCCGACATCGCAATTGGCGACAGAGTTGTGTATCAGGCGGGCTTTACACTGAATTCTCCCAGTTCGCCAAGCTCAACACAAAGTGGCCTACAAGAGTACGCCACCGCAGACATAGTGTCGCTGGCTAAGATCCCGGACTCTATTACGGACGACGAGGCGGCTACTTTGCCTTGTAACGTCATTGCGCCTCTGGTGGCTTTGTTCCACTCACTTCAGATTCCGGCGCCGTGGTTGCCGGCCGCCAAAGAGTTCGACTCTGCTGCAGCATCGATCTTGATCATAGGAGGCGGATCCAACTGCGGCCGATTTGGCGTCCAGCTAGCCAAGATGGCAGGCATTGGGCGCATCGTGGTAGTGGGAGGCAACGAAGTTGAACTAAAGTCTTTCGGGGCAACCCATGTCATCGACCGTCACGCTGGCCAAGATGCAATTCTTGCTCGTATCCACGATGTGGTAGGAGATGAGCTGGTCTACGCCCTCGATGCGATTAATCCTCTAGAGGGTCAGGTTCTTGCGCTTAATGCCCTGTCCAGCCACAAGAAAGGCGCAATGGCCCGTTTGATCCCCCATGGTGCGGTGGATGAGTCAAAGGTCTTGGGGAAGAAGGCAGGCTTCGATGTGCGTGATGTATATGGCGTCTCTCAGGCGAGCCCAGAACTCACTGCCAGCTTCTGGTCACGGGTTCCGGAGTATCTTTCTACTGGCCAGATTAAGCCGCTAGCTTATACAGTGAAGAAGGGGCTCCTGGCCAGCAATGTTAACGAGGTATTAGATGCTTATAAAGATGGGAAGGCGGTCACGAAGACACACATCCATGTATAAGTTGACCCTCAGAGCCCTTTTCAAGCTATAAAGTTTATGGCAATCTGAACACTCCTCTAACCCTTTGTTACATAATAAATAAGTCTCCAACGGAGGTGCCTGTGATTGGATCTCTAGTCAACATCTGAGCCCTTTCTTGACAAGCCTTGGTCCAGCCGCACTTTATGAAATATCTCCAAGTCAGCGCGGTCAATTCCTTTCCTGTTTTTCTCAAGATTCCAAAGCTCGCTTCTCACAACGACCATGGTTTTCAGCTCCGTCTTTGCTTCCTTAACCAGTGAAAGCATAGTGTTAATATACTCCGCACAACTCTCTTCCGATTCCGGTAGGACTTCGCATAAATCTGGTCGGTTCAAGATGATATAGACGCGACCGTCATAAATATTGATAATTCGTAAGAGGGCCATACGGAGTGCCTCAACTCTCTCAAGATGATTTCCATTCCGCGAAATCTGAGAGTCGATTTCTCGAAAATCCTCCGCTCGTCTAATGAGTGTTGGGTTCCTCTCGAGCAGTTGAAAAATGAAGCGCGATAAAGTCAGCTCAAGAGTGCTGGACTTATCACAACTCTCGTAGGCGATCGTATTGTTCATTTGAAAATGTCGTTCGGCCAGCTCAGCTGCGACAGGTGACAGCCAAGAGTTAGCGCTGCTGCTGCTGATCTCATTGCGACCGAACAAAAGTAACAATTTACGGCCCGGGTTTTCCCAGTATTGCCCGTCTACTGTGCTCAAGAAGTGTCGTGTATCCATCTTCTGCCGACGTCTATCACTTCCAAATTCATGCCTGAGAATGTGTTGGTATTCCGTCAGCTGGTTGCGCATGTCTTCAACCCGATAATTTTGTAGGTTGAGTGTTTTTGCCATATCCCTGATCACTCTTTCATCCTCCCGTTCATGCAGCACTGTCTTGCCTTTAGTTTCCCCTTCGTGAGAGCCAGCTAAGTTACCTACTCTGGTTGTCTTTGGTAAGACGATCGATTTTCTCCGCTAATAGTACGCTGCATCTCTCACTTATACGATTCGATTGCTCTCGTATTTCCTTTTCCATGAGCTGGAAGTCGGCTACTCCAGTGACATGGCGCGTGTATCTCACTTTCGACGATCAGGCTCTCTGTGATGTGCAAAAAACCGGAAGTTATTCCTCCTCGCCTAGTAACATTAGAACACTTACCAAATCTAGGGGACTGGAAGTGGACCGTAACCTCTCTTGCGAAGAGAATGATACCTCGGTATGCCTCAGATAGCATCAACCCAAGAGCGCGATCAGGGTAGATGCGCTGGTATACTCTGAAATCCGGCATCCGATCGGAGATATGGAGGATGCTCGTGTGAATTGATTCCTCAGCATCGGCTTTGACTTTGATAGTCTATGACGATGGTAAGCAATAGCAAGTCTACGGAAAGACCGGAAGGGCTTACGGCAAATAGCAGCGAGAGTGTCGCAAATGCAACATTTCCATACTGCAGATCGGCATTCTGCATAATGCTAATGATGCCGGAGTATGCGTGAAGAAAGCGACTGAATGTCACCGCGAAATCTTGCAATCGTTTCGCCTGTCTATGAAAGCCACTCGCCCTTCTCTGGTTCAGTTCTTCACCTGCGCGTCTCATACGGTTCACCCTGTAGTCCACATAATCTGACAATTGTTCGAGAGGAATTGAACTGATTCGCTTGATGAGATCCTCCTTATTCTCCAGTGTTGATTCTACTAAGCTCTGGTCATGACAGATAATAGCAGTCAATTCACTCTTAACCCCTTTTCTAAGTTTTGGGAGCTGCTCGTTTAAAAAGCTTTGAGCGCCTTGGAGCACGGCTTTGGCGGGCTTAATCTCATCGCTATTCAAGTTAGCAAAAGTCCACGAAAAGCGCGAACACTGCACCCACGATCTATCGTTTTCCGGAAACCATTTATTCCAACTACCCTCCATACTTCTATATTCACTGTACTGTACTGAACCAAATGATTGAATAAATGCTCGAGGACAGCGGCACACACTGAGCAGATCATGTTTGTGACGATTCACAGTCTTGGGGTAATGGTCGGTATAATAGCTCTTTAGTTCTGCGACCATTTTAGTCACTTGGGGTCCTCCTTCTAAAAATCAACATTTAGGATTCAGGATGGGCCTAAGTAACTCGAAATAGCTATAAGCAAGTACTGGGGATTTACCGATACGAATGATAATAGGCTACAAAACAATGTTACTTCACTCTGTCGGTAGATGATTGCAGACCGACCGACACTCACGACAACAGGAGCTTTGCGTCTGCATAGAGACAATCATCAGCAAGCAATGCAGGCTAGTCCATGCATTTGCTTGGCGTGCAGAAGCACAGTACAGCCGTTCGTCCACAAGTCGTAAGCCGCAGAACTAGCTCAAAATTTTGACAAGGCTGGGTCAAGCCGCTTTGGTTCTGATTCCTCCTCATTCCTCCGAGCATACCGGTTACCTGCCGTCTGAAGTGAAAATGCCTTATCGGGAACTTTGTACTCCAAATAGGTCAGAACTCTTGCGATTATGCAAATGATTTCGAAATACCCCCGTGGATGCTATCTCACCATATATAGAGAAGTCTTTTGATCTGAAGGCTGGGCCCGTTGAACGTATGGCTAATATCCTTGTCTGTGTGCCTACCTGTATACCCTGCGACTAGTCCGTTATTCCGCCTGTCATCGGTTTAAAAGAAAGGAGGGTATTGCTGAATGGGATGAGCAACCTTGTCCACACTGCGACCCCTCACACTAAGCGAGACCAGAAACGCATGCTTTTTACGTCATGGTTCTCTGCTAACTCTTGTATTATTGCCGGCTTCAAGTTTCGCGTAAAACGATTTTGAGATGATTGGGCTGTCGATAAATGGTGTGCAGTGCTGATTATTGGGCGGTCTACCTACCTGTCTGAATAAAAGTCTAAATTCCAAGACTGATCATATCAAGTAATGTCCGGGTCTTGTAACAACCAATAGCCTGATAAGCCTAAGCTTGACCTACTGTTTCGAGAGGATTTGATGGTCGATCAGCCGGCAATGATAAGGCTCAGGGAACTGCTGATGCCGGTTCTGACGGAGGCCCTAGTCTAAGCACCGAAGAGAGGAATCGTTAGGCCGGCTGCGGGGGAGAAATGCGGTGAATGCATGAGAAGTATGATGCAGCAGTGTCTGTATGGCCCCCTAGGTGAGACGCAGATATTAATATTCGACTTCTTAATGCATGGAGTGATCTCGGACAAGTCTAGGCCCTGAAATCGCAGCTTTCCCGTTGCAGCTCCAACCGTCAGCACAACTTGCTCGTCTCAAAAACGTTCCAATGATGGTAGTGTGGCGTTACGATGCTGTATTCCTATTCGATGAAATGATAGAACGCCGATGCAATCTGTACCTTGTCGCAGTTCACGTCGTATTAGACCGCATAATCTTGCGGCAGGCTGGGCTACAAAGGACTGAAATAAACTCGGTGTAGCTAGGTACTTGCATGAACACAGGTTGGCCAGTAAATGCAAGCATACATGATACGATCACTGTGTGATCTCAATGAATCCTATATAAACGCATTCATTGATTTACGAGAACTTCAGATTCAAAAAAAACTCGTGGCTCTCTAATCATCAACGAGGTTTTCGTGCTCCATCGTAAAGATGTTAGGTCAAGAGGCCAAGGCCGACGTCTTCAGTTCTGTACGCTTTTCAGCCCTCATGATTGAAGATTGATATTAACTCTTACTGTACTACAGGCATTTTCGAAGAAGAACGTCATTTCTGATCTTGAAGATCGTTACATCAAGCTCTTAGAGTCGAAGATTAACCACCTCGAATCACAACTTGACCATCGTAAACTGGAAGTAGGTCCAACTATAGAGGTTTGTGAGACTTATTACACCATCGACTGCCGACGGTGTAGTAATAATTGAGTATAGTTCCATACTAAAGGGGCGTTACAGGATGGTGATCCTCGTGATGAAGTAGATGCAGATATTAAGACTACAGTGAGCGTACATAGCGCCCATTCGGTACGTGTTATATGGACTGATAGATTTTACGTGTTTACTCTTACAACTTATAGGGCCTAATGGGAGATTCTGAAAAAGAGTCTAAGGAAGCCGAGAGAAAAGAATCTCGGTATCACAAGATACTTACGGAATGGGACTCTCGTAGAGGCCAATTTCAGGAGCAGTCGTTACCAGACATTAAAGATGGGATATTTGGGCCTGAAGCGAAACCAAATCGGGCTTTTACCTTCCGTAAGATCACAGGTATAAAAACCTCCCGCTCGATTTCAGACAATGACTTCTCCTCAAAATCCGAGGTCGATATTGTTTTCCCACCGCTACAGAAACTGCTTGGCCGCATCACATCAAAGTGGGGATGGCCAGAAGAAGTTGCTGCGTGCTCGAGTCCCTACAGCGCCTTGATATACTCGTGGGACGAAGCCCAGAAGGAAGCCATTGCGATCATAGACGATGAATCAGATGATGAGAAGCAAGCCCGTAACGACTTGAAAGAACTGCTTAGAATTATTTCGACTTCGTCCGGCGATGTACGTCTAGACCGATATTTCAAAGACCGGTCAACTCTCTTGAGCGAATGCACAATCACACACGAGATGCTCTGGACCCTTTTCCCACCAGGAAAATTGATAGTGGGCCGACCGTGCCACGACGAACCCCAAATTTTTGTCGTTGAATCCTGCGGCAAGCTCCTGACAGACAATGAAACATTCGGAGTTGTGTGCTACAGCTTTGACTGGAACGGCACGGTCTTCAGTAGAGTGCCATTTCAGATGGGAATCGACTCGTGGGGCGGAGACAAGAAAAGTATAACATCACTTCCATTTTACCCCCTTGAGTTACACGAGGAGGATGGATTGAGTCGGGAGGAATCGATTGAGAAATTGAAGAAACGTCTCATTGAACGGGGCCGAAGGTTTGTGTCATTCTGCATCGCTGAGAAGGGAAAGCAAATGTTCAATTATAAAAATGGTGAGGCCTACTTCTATGCAGGTGGCACCTTTTTGCAGCGCAAACGAAGCGACTGGGGTATAGAACAAGATGATCAGCAGAATTGTTCGTCTTCTACCATCTCAGATGACACAGAAGAAGAAGCGTTCGGCCTAGGGGCCACCTGGAAGCCTGTAGGTATACCATAGATTGATTTCACTGGGATTGATGCTAATTTTGAGAGCAGATCGAGGGCGCAGTTATCGTTGATTTCGCCTCTTACTTAACATACCAACCAGACAAAGCACCGATTCTCGGGTATCTACAAAGATACGAAGGAGCTGTTATAGAACTATCTCCTTCAAGACGCAGTAGAGCCGTGTTCAGAGATATGTATAAGTTCGACTGGGATAGGCACCCACCTAGCCGGAAAATGAGCTCCGAGCAGCTTCTTTGCTGTCCCCCCAGAGTTCTTGGCTACGCGCTGAAACAGAAAACATGGGTACAACTTCTGGTTAAGCACCTTAATCGACCTAAGGAGGCCGATGACAGCACCTTCAAAAACAAGTTGCAACTGGATGACGATGCTAAAGATCTCATCTTGAAGTCCGTGCAGGCACACGCGAGTTCGGGAAAGAGATCTCAAGCGCTTGACGACTTCGCACCAGAAAAAGGCAGAGGTTTGGTCATCATGCTTTATGGTACGTTACTTTCGTCGAAGCTTACTTAAGCTCCAGTCGTGAAACTGATATAAGTAGGGCAACCTGGCGTGGGCAAAACGCTTACAGCAGAAAGTGTGGCCCAAATGACAAGCAAGCCGTTGCTTTCTGTTGGCGTATCCGACATCGGAATTGAGGGCGACAAAGTTGAATTGAACCTCAAGAAAGTCTTTGCCCTCGCTGGACTTTGGGAAGCCGTCTTGCTATTGTAAATCTCAAATATCTAATACGGTGATACTTATAGTGACTAATGTTTGATTAGCGACGAAGCGGACGTATTTCTCGAAGCAAGGGGAGAAGGAGACAATGATCTTCAAAGAAATGCAATGGTCTCTGGTAAGGACCCTACATACTCTAACTTTTGGAGTTGTTGCTCATCTGAATAGTGTTACTACGTGTTCTTGAATACTACGATGGGATCCTGATACTGACCACAAATCGGATGAGGTCACTTGATATCGCTGTCCAAAGCCGCATTCGTGAGTACTTACAATGAAAAGATACATGGCTACAGAAAGCTAATTAGCTTCAGACCTAGCCGTCAAGTTTACAGAGCTTAGTTCACAACAGAAAACCAACATCTACATTTCCTTCCTCGATCAGCTTTCCGATAAAGGTCTTGTTGAAGATTTGAGAGATCTTAAGGCGTGGGCTAGCAAGGATGGAAAGCGGTACGACTTCAACGGCCGCCAGATACGTAATGTGTTGTCAACCGCGCTGGGAATTGCACTTGCAGAGGGTAGGAAGTTGAGCAGAGAAGATCTAATCAGCGTTGCGAGACAAACTGATGACTTCAAGAGAGACCTGTCTACCCAGGAGGCCATTTACAGAGATAGGCAAATCAACCAGCGAACTTGATGGGTTGTCCTAAAACTTTAGGAACCGGTATCCTCACCAAGGTGTAAGGTTCTGTGGACATTTTGCTGCTTTGAGACCTAAATTGATCAATGTTGGAATGAATTGACAATGTCATGTCTTTCTACTTTAGCTAATATAACGCAAGCTGATTGAGATTCGCCTCTAAACTACGCTAATACTGCCTATTGTGTTCGTGGGTCCTTACTTGCTAGCAACCAGACCAGCTTTGCTGTAGCTGCATAAAGAAACCCCACGCATCAGCTCAGCCCCCTCTTCAAGAATGCATGACAAGAAGAAACGCCGAACCTAAGAGAGTAAGACTTGCGCCCGGAATCCTCTACCTACGACTCCGTACCTAGGGTAGGCAATGAACACTTGGTGTTGCACGAAAGACTCTAAACACCTGCGTAGGCGCTATCTGGCTATATACAGGAGGTCTCTTTGTTCTATACCTACAAGCCCATGCCTCGTGGCAATTTGTCTAATTATACCTATAAGCAAGACCTCGTATATAGCCCCAGCTAGTAAACTATTTAATCAGAAAAACACTATACTCAAGCAGGCGAGAGCAAAGGAACGAAGAAATACTCCACAATCTGCACGAAGGACTACCTAATCGTGGCGGTGCGGCGGCCCATAAGCTGTGTTGGCTCCACATAAGGCTCTTGAAGAATGGAAATCTACTACGATGGCTAGGTAGCATTCCAGCTAGTCCCTAGTTTACAAGGGCAGAGATAAGAGAGACTGGCTGCGAAGGCCTCCGTAGAATAACCGGATATGCAGGGTGATTTGCCTCGCCGCTAATACCCAAAAGCGTTCGCGTACAAGAAGGCAGAGAATTTGGAAAAAGGAGAAGACTATACCTAAGATCTTGACACTTATACAATGCGCTATCAGAACCTAAATATTCAATCGGTCGAAATCTGACGCATTGTTCTTTTCACTTGGCGTTGTCATCCACGTGTAGGATGCCACGGCGGCTATCCTTTAAATGTCGAATTCAACAATAGGATGGCAGGCTGGCCCGGCAGAGCGCGATACTCTCACGCTCGTTTACGGTTGCCTAATCACTATATTTACCTGCACCTGGACGGTTCTGCACCTTAATGTGCCAGGCCTTAGTGATAAATGGTGGGAAATCGCCATGCGAAAAGCGAAATGGATGGCTATAACTGTCCTACTACCCGAGTTCATTTTTGCCAAGGCGGTTTGCGACCTGCGACTGGCCCTAAAGAACTTGCATGATTTCGAGATTGCGCTTAAAGAAAAGCACAAGGACAGCCTACAATGGACCGATTCTTACGAGTATATTGGACATACCTATAGCTGGCAGGTGGACTATGGTCCTCGAGCGAAACGCCTCTATAAGATTTTGGGACTCACGCCACCAGATGATCAGAGCAGGCCCATTGAAAGTATAATGAAGTATGAGGGTAACGACCTAGCCGCGAGGAGTTCCTCAGACGCGGAAGAAGCACAAGCAGACCGTAATACAACTCGAAATTACCACACAACCCAACTTTGGACACTGACGCATGCATACCTTGCTGATATGGGCGGCTTGGTATATTATACAAAAAAGGATTTCTGGGAAAACAACAGGCTAGAATACTACGTCCTCACAGGTGCCACACTTAGCCTCGCTCACTCCTGGAACCCCGACCATCCGCTGCGAGGTTTGGTACTTGGAAAAGGAGACATAGAGGACAAGAGCAAGGCGGATTGGCTTCTTAAATTCCTTGCTATTTTGCAAGTTACTTGGCTTGTTCTCACAGTTATTGTTCGAGGCGCAAGTAGTCTTCCAGTTACGCAGCTCGAGATTGCCACTGTGGCATTCTCTGTATCTGCAATCGCCACATATGCCGCTAATTGGTGGAAACCAAAAGACGTCTCACAACCAATACGTATACCGAGGATAGCCGATGGGGATTTTGAATTGGATGAAGTTGATATATTAGCCCTAAGTTTTACACGACGTTTGACAGATTTTGCAATGGCAAAGGACGATGTCGAGAAGACACGTGCCTACCAACAACAACGTGTCAAAAACGATGTCACATGGATCCAAGGGGGGGTGCCACTAATCTATAACATAATGGCGGCCTTCTCCGTTGTATTCGGCGGCATACACCTTATTGCGTGGAATTTCGAGTTCCCGTCGCTTGCAGAACTTATGTTGTGGAGAGCCAGCAGTCTCATGTCTACAATACTTCCCCTTATTATAATAATGCCCAACCTCTACCTGAACTATCTCGCAACTACTTATACCGATAATAAGCTGAAGTCATCTTTTTACGAGATTATGAAAACCCTGTACAAACCCCCAGCAGACTTCCAGGATACTTTGAAGAGACTCCATTCCAGTCTTGGGGATGAGAATGAGCGAAATACGCCCCCAACCCGTACTAGCTCTAGTACCTTTAATGAAAGGCCTCTTAACAATGAAGAAGACAATTTTAACAAATCTAGATTACGAGCCCTTACTCACAAATTATTGACATTTTTCACCTTATGGGAAAGTTCCAAAGAGACTTTCGCCCAAAAAGATTACTCTACCTTAAAGGCTAGGCAATGTCTTGCTTGGATATTAATACGCGCCTCCGATAAAGCACTAGAGACGTACGAAAACTTCTGTTACAACAATTCTATCACACCTGATACTTGGATTCCTATCAAACACCACATCCGCTTAATCCTCGACATATTCAAGCGTTATGAGGAAGAAGAAGATAGGATCCAGACTCAGAAAGAAGCCTATACTAGAGTTTCCAAATTTCTTACCATTGGCGGCAGTATACTATATATAATCTCCCGCCTTATCATTCTTGTTCTTCTATTTACCTCTCTTAGGGCTGTTCCAAAGGGCGTTTACGACGATACGCCTTGGACTCGGTTCCTGCCGAGCTTCTCCTAGTTCATTCTATTAAGCTTCTCCCGTTTAGTTGTTTTCAATGTTATTATTTTCATGTTTTAAATGGGATAGCGGCCGGATCAGTGGGCAAGATGTAAGGCATCTTGTGGCAAGTACGCTAAGCAATACGTTGAAGGACATTTCATAGTAATTGTATGCCGATTAAATCGTCTCTTATACTATACCAACACTGGGCCATTTGAAACAATCATGTCCGTGCTTCCCCTAATTAAGTGTCACACGGACCAAACCCTAAGTAGGGTAATGCAACTACCCGTGTACCAGGGTCTAGTTGGCGATATCCTGTACTTAATCTGCAAGGCGTGTTTATTGGAAAGCTTTACCTTTCCGAACACGTATTAGCAACGACAATTAAGTGTAAGGGAAGGTAAAGCTTAAGAAGTTCTAACGGTAACCCCCCAAAGTTTAAATCTTTTCTGCAAGAATCTTATTAGTCCATACGGATTTAACAACAAGCTAATTAGTTAAACTTTAAAAAAGCATTAATTATAACATATTTATATTAAAATTAACTATATAACTAAATATATAACTTATTTATTATAATAATAAACATAGTTATTAATAGTTATTATATTTATATATAAAGCTAAAACTATTATATAAAATAATAATATATAGCTTAAGTTTACTTATAAAAATATGCAATATTTTAAAATTAAAATGCTTTATATTTTAATTTTTACCGTATTTGAAATGGTAGCTTTACTATTAGCAGTAAAGCTTTCCATTTTAGTAGCAGCTTGCCTAGCGCTACAGAGTACTTATTATTGGATATTATGTTTGCTATTATTGTAAACTCAAGCAAACACGACAATTACAATATGGACTTGACTGATCTGGATGATCTGGAGTGATTTAGGTTCGCTCTTTGAAAACCCATTCATGTATAAAAACCCTAGATTCGCCGCTGGGCTCAAGTGAGAAACCTAGACTTCTATACCTCCTCGATACCCAAGAAGATTATTGCAATATTGAATACCCTTCCAAGCCCTAGTACTTACTCTAACCCTTGTGACAATAAGGATAAGGGTTATATACAATATGCCCTCCGCCTCATCACTTAGCCATAAAATATCACTACGCTACGCTGGTCCCTTCAAAGTGACAGAGCGCGACGGCACTCTTGCATATAGACTTGACTTCAGCCCATAAAGCACAAAAAATGACGTGATATCCATCGATCACGTTAAGCCGGTACTTCCACCGGACACATACACCCTCTCTTGTATTATATCAACACATACACACACAATGCGCTCTGGCTTCCTACCACTAGGCACTATTAGCAAGACTTGCGAGCAAGCAAGTAAGCAACGACGATGTAATATAGTTCGTAAATATTCATCAGACATGGAATATTAACGTATACTAGACCTCAACTACGACAGACACATATCATATGTAAAAAGTCATCCAACCAAACAATTAATACGTCGCTATTATTCCCTCCTAATACTATGCTTACCTACCTACCCAACCGCGTTCCCGGTATTAGTAACACAATTCCCGTCTGAGCCCCGCTAGTATGTATGTATGCTTGTTACTTGTGTCTCTGTCCGCCTGTATACAATGACACTGGCCCAGTCTCTCATAAGCCACCACCCATCACCCATAGACCCAGAGGATATGCATGCCATTCCACCTAACGCCTTCCTTCGTATATGAATCCTCGGAGACCCATCATGCTCTGCCCCTGCACACGATAAGAAGCGGCTACGCAGGACCGGGTTTTATTTTATGCGTGCGTGCGTGATGTGATGATCTCACTGACCAAGCAACTCACGCGCCAAAACAGTTTTTTCCTCATCGCTGAGCGTTTCCTTTTTAGCCTTCTCCAACTTAGCGGCGTCGAATCGCCAAAGCCCACCCGTGCGATCCGCGTCTCCATTCGCGGCGAGTCCGACGTTTGCGGCGAGGGTTCTCAGAGCATTGTCGTCGGCTTGGGTCGTGAAATACCGCCTCTCCCACTGCCTACCCTCGGCCTGCTCCTTCTTGCGCATCGCGCGCTGTGCCTGCTCGATCTTGGTTTTCTCGCGCCCGACCTGGTCCATGTCGCCTTTCCCAATACCCTCAGCCACACTGGCCCATGCGCGACGCGACTCGAGGGGATGTTGTTGCTCTGTGGGTGCAATGATGAGCTCGCTCATGCGCGTGGTCTCCGGGTCCCAAGTCTCGACTAGCGTCTTTGCGGAATTGTTCTTCACGGGCCCGCTGTGGATCTCGAAGGCCTTGGTCCATTGCCCGGAGCAGTTGTAAAGCACATCCTTCTCGTTCCCTGTTCGATAGAGGGTTGCGGTGAACGAGTTCTTCTTCCCGCTTACCCAACCCTTGCCTAGATAACTTATCTTGGCCGTGTAACCTGTCGAGGACGTGATGTGCGACACGCCATCGAGTTCCGAGAAGGGGGTGCCGAATATAAGGCCTTCTATGTGTAGCGAGGGCAGTGTGAAGAGAAAGGTGTCAGTCTCGCCTGGTTTATTGGGAACTGGGACGGAAAGTAGGGCATGTCCGATCTGCTTGATATTGATGGTTTTGGAGAAACTGGCTTTCTGCGCGTTATATCCTTGTAGGTGGACACCGGAAGTCTCGTTCTTGATGCTGTAGGCCGTAGCAGGTGGGTGATGACTATAGGACAATGCGTCAACATGTTACACGTCCTCAACCCTGGTAAGCTAGTTTCGGAACTTACTTGACTTGCTCGCTAATCAATTCGGTTGTGCCGGCTTCGTCCTCCCATTTACCTAGGAATAGCTCACCTAGGAAGGGATTGAGGGGCTTCTTCTCGTTTCCATATTGCTCGCTTCGACTTGCGTATTGTTGCTTAAGGGTAGTCAGGAACCATTTGAGCACAAGCAAAGCTCTCTTGGCGGGATCCTCCTCCTTAGCAGGAGCCGCGAAGACGCTAGGATGCTCGCACCAGTACGAACTAAACTCGGTGAGACTCGTCGAGGAAAGGATGAAGGGTGGTGCGGTCAGAGACGAGAGATCGCCATTGAAGGAGGCAATGGACTACATGGTATATTAGCCAAACGAGAATCAAGTTGATGCGATACGTGACGAGACGAAGGCAGATTTGATAATGCAGCTGTCGTTCGACCAACCAGAGCTTTTCACTTACCTTGAGGAACGCAGACCAACTAGATCCGGTCGCTAGAGGATTCGGTGACGGGTCCGACATGACTGCGGCGTCGCCTCTGTATAGAATAAATAGTAAAGAGTACAAGGGAATTCCAGGGATAGTTAGCGTCAAGAGGCCGAAAGGGAGGGCCAATAATCCTTAGTGTAGGCAAATGTACTGGTAGGCCGATCCGACCGACAACTCAGGGTGCCGAGATATCCAGAAGAAGAAAAAGAATGAGACGAGAACCGGTTGAAGTTGGGTTGCAGATGGATAGTTGTGGCGTAGTTTGTGTTCCCGTTATGTTCGTTCGTTCGTTCGTTCGGCAGACACGGCACAATGTTGAGGAGGGGAGGTTCGGGATGGGGCCAAAAGGTAGATAAGGGATAGTCCTAGCTTGAAGTAGGTACCTAGGTTGCTTGTTATTTAGTTCCGTGTGTATATTCTCGTCGTACCCAAATACCTAATTGAATAAGGCTGACGAGAGTTAGATGTAGGTGCATAGAAGAGTAGGTACGTACGTACATGTAGGTAAGCAGGAGGGGTGAAATGGGGTTGACGTCAAAAAGATACCCCTCCATGCCAGGTCCTAGAGACAAGGGGAAAAGAACCAATCCTAAGCGTCATAGTAAACCCCACGCGTCATCGACAACCCAAAAACCCATCTTTTTACTTGTAACCCCCTTCTCCTCTTCAGGTGCTGCAAGGTGCGTATTTAAGTGTAATTCGGTGCCCGTCATGCCCATTTTAAACATATGTCAAACTGTATCATTCCTGTGCAGATGATTGAATCTTATGCTTAACTGTACCATAACCGAAGACTAAGTACCTGATAGTTAAGGTTATCTGATTTTGATATACCTACAATCTATGCACCAATGGATTTATCGGATGGGAGTGGCTGCGGTACAACTCGATATCATTCGACAAGACTTAAAAACAATCTTATAGGATCGTGACTATTTATCTGTGTTTCTAGGCGCCCCTGCGTCGATCGGAATGACGATGCCGCTTGAACGGGTGGTACGCCAGGTGACACTACTGTATGACAGGCGAATGGAGGAGCATTGGGTGGTAATATATTGCAGGTTGGGGGCAAAATTGTGTAGTCAAACGAACGCATGCAAGAAATACCGGTACAGGCCATGTAAGATAGGTAGGTAACTTGTCACAGGATACCTACCTATTCAATTCACCGAAAACCAGCTCGGAACTTTGTTGCATGAAAATGCAACGTCAAGAGCCACATGCCGTCATCACCCAACGTTCCATTGCGAATACAAGTAGTCATTTCGCTTCTGTGTCTCCATTAGGATTAACACCCACCCTTATCCTCGAGTGTGTCGCACCCAGTCTAGGTATTACCATTACAGGACCAAAGACAACCCCCCGGGTATCATTTCAATTCGTCAAAGATCCTTTCCCACTGAGATTCCAGTCCAGGGGTTTTTGGATCCTCGTCAGCAGGTGAGCCCTGCCTGTTTTAGTTCCTGGGTTTCCAGCTGCTTGCCTTATTATGCACCGACACCAAAACATACCCATAGAACTAATCTATATACATGTATTCTAAAAAAACAAAATCAAGTGAAAGACGAGGAGTCGTTCAGTGAGTGAGTGAGTGACTTTCTAGTGTGGCGCGTGACACCGGTCGACTAGTCTCTTGCCCAGCTTACCGTTGACGCCAGAGAAACGTCCATCGGCCAGGTCGCCCAGGATAGCCCACGGGGCGATATCACATCGTTTGTTGTTGGGATCATAGGCCCATGCCAGGCATTTGGTCGAGTGCCGGTCGCAGATATCGAGACAGTCTTCTACCTTGGCAACATTCTCAATCGTCGTGCTCCCCTCATCAAGTCGCCCAACGTAGTTGATATTCGGTCGGATCGGTACGTCGATGAATGTTTGGTAGTCCGACACCCCGTATATCTTGGCCAGTGAGCTCCATAACACCGGGCCCGGCTGGTCTTTGAAGACTTCACCAACTTGTTCCATCGATTCTTTGTCGCCCAGGCCGTGGAAGCCCATCAACGGCAAGCATAACCGATCTATCCACATTCGCGTCATCCAAGGGTGTTCTCCGTTGAAAAACCGTCGGTAGGTTTCGTCCAAGTATACGGCAATTTTCATCAACGTTGTTGACAACAATTTGTCACCCCAAATCGCAAATGGGGATTCCAAGTTGGATTCGGCTGCAATTTCCGGGTGCCATTCGAACAAGTTCCGCAGCGTGGCGCCAGACATGATGACAGACGAGCCGCCGTGAGGGAAACGACCCTTGTAGTCTCCTACCGGGTTTCCTATGTAATGGGGCTGACCATAGTTAAGGTGGCCTAGGAGCAGGCTGAGAGTGCTCTTTATAACGTAGGTATCGTCGTCTATCATGATATACCACTTCTTCTTAGGCATAGTGTTCCACGCATACTCCAGTGCCGGTAAAAACTAGGAACATATTGTCAATGATGCAATTCAATACTTTCTGATATGAAGTAGAGTAAGCCGTACCTTCATAGCGTCAAGCTCCCATCCGATGGTCCTGCCTAGACCTTCCGACAGAACCCATTCTTCGGCCTCGACAGCATCGCGTAGGTTTCTGTACTTGTAAATGCGCTCCAAGTGCTCTCTGCCTTTAAGAGCGCCTCTTTCAAGGTTCCAGCCGAGAATGTCGATGATCTCCAATCCTTTGCCTACTGTCCTATCATTTGTCAAGTTGTAATGTTTCTGCTCCGGTATGACGGGGAAGTCCTGCACCACGAGTACGTCGGGGAAGAAAGATTCGTTGCTCAGAGCCCGCAGAGCCTGGGGCATACGGTGCTTAGTTCCATATCCTGTCTTTATTATGACACCGATGTCATTATCGGGATTGATAGGATAGTGCTGTTTCCTGTACAACCAGCCATCGCTGGGGCGTTGACTCTGGTAGTAATCTCTAGCCACACTATGCTGAAACCGGAAGAAGGCCCGCAAACTGCCATCGTACGGCGACGTGACGTATATGACAAAGAAAGATATGAAGAGGCCGAGGGCAATCTTCTGCCAACGAGACAGTCGTGTGCCGAGAGAGCGAAGCTCGTGCCGCCCGACCAACCCCATCGTCAACCACTATCCTCTGGGGTGCTGTGGTCTTGTCAGACTAAACCGGTATCGGTATCGGGAACGGACGACGATGGCTGTAGGGTAAGACGGCAGTGGTGGCCAGTCGGTGTGCGGCGCGGCGTAAAACGAGAGTGGGCAAAGTGCAATAATGATAAGACGACGATACCAGCACCATAAAGCGATCGACGGTGAGAAACGATTGTAAGTTGGTTGAAGTTAAAAGACAAGCCGCTCAGACTCAACAAACGACGAAATCACGCTGCATTGAACGACAGTGGGAGGTTCGCATCGGATTACTTGACACCGCAGAAGATGAGCATTGCTTCGGTACGGAATGACGACTGGATGGTTAACTAGTGGGAAAAGGAGAAGAGACTTTCTCGGGCTGTTTGCTGGACGTTACGCAATCCTCATTGAAAAAGGAGATGCAAAGCGTGCCATCGAACAAGGATCGGGCGTGGTTCTTGGGTGCAGAGGGCCAATCGACGGGTTGCAATCCGAGTCTAGACCTGACCGGTGGCCGGGCTTAGTGCTGGCTACCGCACTACGGCACGCTACAGCACCGTGCAGCACTGTAACAAGCCTGGCACGGGACGGTGGGCGCCCAAAACTTGGCAGATTCCCGCGACAAGCTGGGTCTGGGTTATACCTCGTTACCCGCTGAATTTGTGTTGCAGCAGGCTGTGTCTGCAGCAGAACCACCCCAGCTAGCTCGGCTCAAATGTCCAGAAAGACAATGATCGACAGATCAGACTTATCCACACAGCAGGGGAAAAAGTACCGTGCTATTGCTGAATGCCGGGATGTAACAAGCAAACAAGCAGGGAAAAACGTGCTTGCGTGTGGAAAGTTATTGACTCGCAAGTAATAGTGTACAGTATGACGTGCATCGAAATCTTACTTAGGAATAATAACAAACAACACGGCCTATGCTGCGCATGAATCGATTGATCACAATGGAAAATTTGGCATGGAGACGTTCAAGGTTCCTTTGACGTGATAATTGTTTCAATCAATGTTTTAATGCCTGGTACTCAGGAATTTATGTGCGACGTGCATAGCCGCGTTGGCGCTTAAAAGTTACCTAGATCAGTCCTAGATCAGTACCTAGATACGCTGCAGTGCATGTAAAATAGTGGAGTTAGTGCATTCCGAATTAGGTAGTGTACACTAGAAAGGCCTTACAATCATCACTTAAAAGTGTCACTATAACGTCTTCTTCTTATAGAATTTAAGAAGACTTACCCTGAACTATATGATACGTAGGTAAATATAGTGATTGATTATTCAAATCCATTTACCCGAGATTCCAGGGTACAAGCTACCTAGGTAGGTCAACTTACCTCGAAGGTCGTTTGGATGATAAGAGTGCATTGACTGTCTGGTGGCTCGTGCACGAGCTGTGAGCCACTCAGAAGCTGGTAAGCAGCTGTGCTCAGCTGTGTGGATGGTCAGTGCACGCGCGCATTAACATCTTCAACCACTCATGAAGCTAGAAATATCAAAGTTGCTTAAAGTCCTCAGAACTAGCCAATTTCCACGTTTTGCGAGTTACTTTTCCAGCAATGCCATACGAATAATTTATCGGAAGGTCTTTAGTTGTACCGGAGTCCTCTGCATTGTGTTTTGGATCCAAGTGGAGTCGGTGGGTATATGAAAGAGGCGAGTTCGAAAGAACTCAACTCGATCACAGCCCTGGTGTTATGTGTCTGAGAGTACCCAACAACTGGGGCAATCAGTGCATGCCACCCACTGCTAGAGCTGGGCTGTAGTGTATGAAGCCACATTACAGTGGCATGATCATACACTAACTGAAGCGCCATACTGCTGGGGATGGCTATACGAGGGGTTGTGTTTATATATCAAAGGCATATTATTCAATTCAAGCAGAGTTATAACCACTGTGGGATCGTAATAAGATATAAGAGGCTTGCCTCTGGGCCACAGTTATGGTGATATAGTCTGGCCTATCATTGTGTGATTAACATGCATGTACAACTCTATGAGCTAGCCTATCTCTAGGTCTAATAAAGTTCAATGAGAAATAGGTGAGTCCCTCCAGGGCATGAGGCTAAACTGCACCAACCTCAAGAGTATACGAGGTGAACTGTACTCCTTCCAATCTGACTGAAGTAAAACGGGCTCCTCTAGGCGGCGAGGTAAAATCAAACCTACTCCCGGGCATTGAGTACAGAAACTACCCCGTCCTTGGTACGAGTCACGACGCAAAAAGGGCCCCCCAAAGGGTTGCGTGGGGTTAGGGACCCCCTCTTTGGAGTACGAGGCTAAACTGCTCCCCTCAAGGGTATATCGAGGTGAACTGTACTCCTTCTTAGGTCAATTGAAGTAAAACCAAACCCCTCTAGGCGGCGAGGTAAAATCAAACCTACTCCCGGGTATTGAGTATGAAAACTACCTCGTCCTTGGTACAAGTCATGACGTGAAAAGGGCCCCCCAAAGGGTTGCATGGGGTTAGGGACCCCCTCTGGATCGCGAGGTAAAATTGGTCGATATTCTCCTGGGCATGAGGGTAAACTGCATCGCCTGAGCAGAGTGTTATCTGCTCCCCTCTGAAAGGGCGGAGGCTAAATTCCCTGTCTCCTTTGTTGTCTTACCTCTTTCCTTTGTCTTTCCTTTGTCTTCCCTTTGTCGAATGCTTTGTTTTCCTTTCGTGCGCCCATCTTACCTAACAACCCCCCCTCTTATTATAGTGTCCTTGCCTTAGACCTAGTATGCATGCCTAACGTGTAAACTATAGAGTGTATAGACTATAGACTGACCGTAAGCTATAGAACTTGCTAATAACTAACAAGGGAATGACAGGAAACTGGTAGGACGATGGGCAGCCAGGTCATCAATTGCAGGGAACATGTCTGTAATGGATGGGAAAAGGGTGATAATGTAAATAGCTTAACTGGAGGGGGGAACTTCGTGAGTCCTCGGGTGTGTGGCGGGCCTCCAAACTATGTATACTGTTTTGTATATATGTTAACCTACAGGAGAAGCAGAATGGAACTCAGTAAATAAAGAGTAGGCAACTAAGGAAGCAAGGATTTGCAGAAATCGAGAGCTCTGCGAAAGTAGATTGCGGGGAAGATGAGGACTTGCGCTAATCAGAGCACTTCTTAACCAGCAGTTCGGAAGATCGTATACGTTAAAAGAAGACTACCGGAGTCTCACGTAATGGTGTCCCTCTGTTGTTGCAGCGATCTCATGACAAAGGATTAGAAGGATAAGTCCCGAGTCATAAACGTTAAGGAATGTGTTAACTAACGGATATAATAGTTACGAGAGAGTTACGATATTTAGAAAAGGAAGGAAACAGGAAGAAGATGAGGAGGCTAACGGTGATTTAAGTGATAGCAGGACAGAAAAGCTGGTCACATATGTCTAAATCTAAGATTGCAAATTGGAGGGGGCGATTCTTTCAGAATTCCCCGGGCATGTAGGTGGGCCTCTAGTAAATGTATATAATTTTTGCAGTAGTTATGAAAGTACAAGAGAATTTCCTGAGTCTCTTAAACTACATCAGCAGTTGAAAGTGATCACATAAAGGTTTTAACTCAATATTTATGCGACCTTACATATATGCAAAGTAAAGCTTCTCCTCCGTACTAAAGAAATACGTGTATCAATATTAATAAACAGAGTTTAGCCCCTAAGTATTATACATAATATGCCTAAGCAGGAGCATTTAAGACTGATTCTTAAAGAAGGGCAGCCATCAGATGAAACCCATACTAAATCGATAAGATCAATTCACTATAGAGATGTGTAGTTCCAAAAACTACTAGCTCAATTGCCTCTCAACGTAGCAATTGAGGTGTTAAAAAACGGACAACAAGTGTTGAAAGCGACAGCCACCTTCCTCAGAGCGCATTAGGACCACCACAACGAATCAGCGGACATCTCCGTATCAAGTTTTCAATTTTTCATAAAAAAATCAATTATGTAAGTACTATAAGACTAGAATAAAACTGACTCTAAATAGTAGATCAGCTATCTCGTGATACAAAAAGACAGACTTAGCCAACTTCTACATGATCGGTTGATTGTATCGACGAATAAGTAAAGATAAAAAGCTGCAACAGCTCTACCACTCCAGCTGTAGGGCCTCAGCAGCTAGCATAATGAGCTGGTGGCTGAGGATAATCTAGGCCTGCAAACTGCCGATCGTCCAATGTAGATCCGGCAGAATAGGACACCGTGGTAAGCACCTCTCATAGGTTCAGATATACAATTGGCTATATTAGGCTACGCTCCGTTTTGATTATCGTATATCGGCGTTGGGGAGGAGAAAGCCCTGTGAGGAATCAATACCCTCCCCTTAGCTTTTGGTAGGGTCTGCAATCCTAGCACCTAGCAGTCCCCATTGAGGCAAATTCATTGGCATAGGGAATCGCCTTCCTTTATCTTGTCTTGTGAGCTCCTGTGATAAGCGTTTCTCTTTCGCTGAGCTCCTGGATATATCAATCTCCATATCCGTGAGCTATTCTATAACCCTTCCCTACAACCAAACGACACCTCTTGTCACATTTGTCCTGTACATGACTGAATATTGAGTAAGCACGACGCGATGTTTTGGTCTGGTTTTCTTGCTTTCCCAGCCCTTGCGGCAGCAGTCCCACAAGGTTATGGTGGCAGTGGCTCTGCTATGCTGCGTTTCGGCTGCAGTCAGTACGTACCCTAGGAATTAATCCCCTGTTGGAATTCTACTAGTTATTGGGAACGTCTCTTCATTGTCTACTTCGAGCTTTATATAGACTTACAGCTCTCATGTTCGAGTGTTGTTACTGATTCTATCCGCTTCTCAGGGTGGTTATCGAGCGGCTCGATCCGTAGGTTCTTTGAAGAAGCATATTCACGACAAGGAGACGGAATGTCTGATCATTACTAGCCTAGTAAACCCAGGCGTAAACCCTTCTCCCCATGTCCATCAGGTGGTAGGAGGCGTAAGTTCCCTACGAAATCTGTCCGCTTCTGCTTTGATGTGCTTAACTGGTGACCAGAACGCATTTGGCGCGTCTATGCCGGAAGACGACATATCGACACATTCCACTTGCACCACTTGCTCCTTCAACCAAGATTTCTCTAATTACTGGACGGCAAATCTATATTTCAAGGCCCGAAATGGGACTTACAAGCGTGTGCCTCAAATTCCCAACCAGGCAGTCAGTGGCAACAATGGCGGTATTACTGTCTATTATACCTCCCCTGGCGCGAAGCAAACGACCGCCTTCAAGCCGGTGAGTGGTCTTAACGCTATAACTGCTTAGTAGTGGCAACGCCAGAACCAGCTCATTTCGAACTAATCATTTTACCTCAGGGGTTCCGAATGCTTACCGGCGAGTCTACGAGACGCAACTCTACTGGTCTAGGAAAGAACATGCAAAGCTGTTTCCGTTGCTACACCGGCCCTAACTTCGAAGGAAATGTTTATTCGCCTTGCTTCGACCCCAAGCTAGACACTGAGTATTTCCCTACAGGGCCGTGTCTCGGTGGCATCCGTACCAACATCATCTTCCCACTGTAATACACTCCTTTTTCTCGTTGACAGTGTGATAAAATGAGCTTACTCTGGGCACAGATGCTGGGATGGGAAGAACTTGGATAGTCCAAACCATATGGATCACGTCGCACATCCCACTGGTGGTCCGACCTCATTCGCCGCCGTCAGCGGCACATGCCCATCAACTCACCCAGTGAAGATCCCGCAGGTTCATCTGGAGGTATGCTTCTTCTCCCGTTCGGCATTTTCGTATGATAGCTCATACTCGATTGATAGATCATGTGGGACACGACAGCTTTCAATAACAAGGCAGAATGGCCAGAGGATGGCAGCCAGCCATTCGTCCTGAGCACCGGTGACAGGTATTGCATCACCAATTCTCTCCGAGTTGGAAACAGACACTGACAAGCAGTAATAGTACCGGTTACGGACAGCATGCTGATTATGTTTTGTAAGTCATTCTTGTATTCATTTTCTTGTTCTGGCAACTTTCAAAGATTGAGTGTCTAGAAGCTTCTAAAAGTCTCAAGATACGCAATAAATGGCGATGACTGACTCCGAGACCCGTAGTGGATGGAAAGATGATACTCTTCAGCAAGCCATGGATAACGCCTGCTTTGGTGCCACGTGCAGGTCGCTCACGACGCAGTCAGATTCCGTCAGTGGTTCGTGTGCGGTTAAGAACACTGTGGCCGAGACCACGGAAGGATGTAAGTGCCACCTGACGATTCGTTGGACAAAATGTTAATGCTTGTTTTAGGGCTCAAGGAGCTTCCTGGCGGTGGCATGGGTGCCTAGTAGCGTTGAGGGAGGATAGAGCAAGAAGCACAGAAGCTTTCGCAAGGCTTGCTATCAACTAACCTAGGATAAAGAATGATTCTTTGACGAGTTTTGTTTATCATGTTGAAGTTGGGTGTTGCTGGCCTATTGATGAGCTGTCAAGCTGATAGCAGCGACTAGGTGATCAAGATTGTCAGGATTAAGTAAATTTCCTGGTTAGGAATCTATTTTGATAGTCTCATGTGTTTCTATTGTTGTCGTTATGTGTTCACTCAAGGACGGAAGACGCCCCGTTGGAGATAAAGATCCTTGGCAAGATGGGGTTAACTGGGTGTGAAGCTCGGCATACGTATAGTATGTTCTCCATTCATAAGGGCTGCCTATAACTATCCCCAGGCTCCGCCAAGCCTGAATGTCACCAGGTGACTTAACAGGCGTGGAATGATTCACACTGGTAAGATCGCGGCATACTTCAGGACCGACATTTACTTGGCATAATACAACATCATTTCCCATACTAAAGCCAATTATAGAAATTCAGAGGACTAGCTTCTTTCCTATGAGTTAGCCAATTCAACTTCTATGGAGGGACTATTCATGCATTCCGTTAAATATAGCAGAGCTGAAAATATGGTGTGTTGCACGCAAATTACTATAAGGAAGCGATGTTAGTATTGTGTGCGTGTCTACCAAATATAGTACACCGACTACTTTAGCATCGACGGTAACTTTGTGTCGGCAATAGGTGATTAAAGAGAGTCTGTTGGTATGATTAGGTTATGTAATAACAACTGATTGTAGTTTTAATCCATGTCCCGTATGGCGGGATGATAGTGGAATGTTGATGAAACCATAGTTTCCAGTCATTGGGTTATGGTTAGTTTGTATGAGTTCTGCCAGGCTGTAACTATTCACCCTAATACAAGCTATAGTTAACATATCGGCACGCAACAACCGGAAGCACCACTCCATTAGTCGCACTCGTTCATTAGCTAATATTTTGAATTGTTACACTAGATGAATCACTAAGGCAAACAGGAATTGCACTCGAGCGTAAGTATCATCCTTGAAGAGGAGATCGTATATGTAAGAGACCAATACGAGTTGATCATATGTCTACGAACCCAATGCAAACCCGATCCATGGCGCCTGTGAATTGTAGCAGTTTATTGGCTGAGATATTCACACTAGAGTCAGCCTTTCTTATTTCGCTTGTAAATCTCAGAATAACCCAGAGCAGTCATGTATCACGAAGCTATTCTGTTACGTAACTTCCATATTGATGAGTGAAGTTACTAAAAATGAAGACTTGCTGTGCTCACCAAGAGCGTCACTTTCGAGTATAAAACACTCATCATTCTCCTCGGACAAATGAGCCATCAACAGCGCATCCATCTACAAACACAGAAACACATCCTCAAACTTTTATTGTCATCTCAAATTCAAGATGAAGCTATCAACTCCCTTTGTCGCTGCGCTTCCTCTCTGCTCTGCCTGGCATCTACAGCTTTACCGCGACGCCCAGTACAAAAATGTCATCGAAGACCGATCCGGCACGTTGGGCCAACCATGCAAGAACCTCGCAAGTAAGAACGTCGCCTCGTCCATGCATTGGGACGCTGGAGCCCTCAACTGCGAAATCGTACTGTACAACGACGATGATTGTAAGGAGCAGGGTGGAATCCTCGGGCGCAGCAGGGGAGATTGGAATCTCCCACAATTTTCGTCTGGCGCACAAGATAAGACCAACTCCTATAAGATCAACTGTTAGGGACTTTCATTAGAGGGTACGCGGGAAGTTAGCTTGGTAACATCGGGATTATTGTTGAAGTTGCAGGGTGATGGTGTCGAAAATTTGGATATTTTCGTGAGGGTGTTCATATTTCTTTACAGGCAGCCAGCTCATCACAGCGTTCTATCAAGCGTAGACGCTAGACCTTGACTACCACGAGGATTTCTACGTGACATTAATATATGATATTAAGACCAAAAGTGCAAATATACGTTGATATCACTAAGCACTTTCTATCTGATTGTAATGTTGGGGGCTGAACAGTGGTCGTAGCCTCTACCGCTGCCAGTTTGATGTTCTCTGCATCTCTTCAGCTTCTATTGCTGATCAATCTGCAGGCAACGAAATGAAAAATAGTAATGAAAATCTAAGCGGGATATGCCGTTATTATCAAAGAGTTCCTCTTGACCTTAGGGACCTGACACAGGCTCAGGAGACGGCCAAGGCCGAGGGTGTGCCACTCGAATGGTCCCTGGGTATACTGGTTCATTTGAGGCAGAGGAATTGTAAGCTCTGCCGCTTGATTAATTTCATGCTTTTCGAAGCAGCGAGAACGCAGTTTTACGCAATGTTGCCTTCGGATACCCAGTTGCATCTCCTATGGGTCTACGGAACTTTGGGTTTAGACTGCTTCAGTCTTAACATGGAGAGGGTTGTCGAGATATACTACCAGTGATCATCGAGGAAGGACTCTCAAGCTAATCGGCGGCTCTGTTTCACGCCTCACCGCGGCAAATCCATCAATTTTAAACGAACAAGGGCGTGGATGAACTACTGCGCCGATAAACATCTAGCATTATGAAGAGTTTGTGCGCACGGCTCACTATGGCAAACCCGTGAAAAATTCATATTTTGGACTTGATTTTTTGCGATTAATTGACGTCAAGAATCAGTGCGTCGTTGAGACTAGCGACGTCCGTCCGTACGTGACGCTAAGTTATGTCTGGGGTTCAGCTGTCAGTCTGCGTCTTACGAAACTTAACAAGACGGAACTGTTCCAGCCGGGGGCTTTACAGCAATACAGCGCCTACATTCCCAGTGCAATTCTTGGCGCAGTAGTTCTAGTGGAAAGAATCGGGGAGAGATATCTTTGGTGCGATGCTTTGTGTCTCATTCACAACGATAAGGCCGACTTGGAACGGGGCTTTAATACAACGGACCTAATTAACGAAAACGCTGAGTTGACAAAAGTAGTTGTTTGTGGCCATGATGCTAATGCCGGCCTTCCAGGAGTGCGTGAAGGTATACGACTTAGCCCGAGATTATCCCCGGTGTAGCACTTAGCACTTATTTCACAGTAAACCAATGAATGAAACGTTCTAGACAAGAGGGCTTTATCAACAAAAGCCTACACTCTGGGGCTCAATGGAAAGAGATCATTTTGGGATAGGGTGTTTATTGGTGCATCAAGGCTTACTATTTCATTGTGTCCCTCAGATTAGGAAAACATGTCAGCCTAAGGGTTAAGACTACACCAGTTACGCTTGGCTCCGGTTGCTTTTGAGTTAGAAAGAATTTAGACAAGATATTGTATTAAGCTAACATTTTAAGATCCTGTAGAATCGAGAATGTGAAAGAGAAAAAATGGGTTAGACTTAAGACATAATCCTCTAATCTGTATCTAAATATATGTACGTTTCTTTCTATCGTGTTGGAGTAACTTCTTTATCTGTTGAAGTACCATCCCATATTATCTTACCATAGCTTGAAGCTTCAGCGTCGAACCTGAACCAATAACCAACGTGGGATTAGTATGAAAACATTATAGAATAAGTAAATGGCCACTGTATGCCTATTGGCCGCCTGTGCTTGGCCAATTACCGGCCTCACGCGCCTGATAGTCCTATGATGATCCTGCCTTTGCGTCGGCAATGATCATCTCACTGGCTTTCTGACTCATTGTGTAGATGGCTGCAGCGATGTAGAAGCCAGGAATCCTAGGGAAAACCGAAGCATCAACAACACGTAAACCGGTGACACCGCGGACCTTCAGATTCGAGTCTAGCACAGCCATCTTGTCACCATCAGCACCCATAGGGCACGTGCACGAGGCATGATGTCCCCAAGTCTCGTCATGCAGCCATTGCTTGATGTCGGCCTCGCTCGTGTAATTCTTGCCCGGCCAGCTCTCTTGAAAGCTGCCAAAGGTAGGGATGTAGTCGGCCATAGCCCTACGGCCCCATTGAAAGCCTTCGTACAAGGCCTGGAGATCGTCGTCACCGCCCTGCGCAAAGTTGTTGAAGGTAATGTTCGGCATGTCGCGGGGATCCGCCGACACTAGCTTCACGGTGCCAGCCTGGTTACGGGTGTGTGCCTTGAGCATGAGCCATGACCAGTGACGCTTGTCGCCTAACGTGTAGTTGGAGTAACCCGGAAAGTAGCCAGGGAAGGCTCCTGGGGCGCCGAGAATGATGACATCTGAGTCTTTGTCCGAGACAGATGATTTGAGCACATAAGCCACAGCACCGCCATTGGTTGCATACACGCCCTTGGAGATTTGATCATTGCCAGCCTGCCACTTCTGGAGACAGGGATCGGGGCCGGGTGTGAGTCCAAAGGTGCAGTCTTTGGTCAGGTCGTAGTCTTGACCGGTCGCGCCTATAACTGCATTCTCGTATCTGTCTTGCATATTGGTACCCTATCCTTGCAGTTAGTGTCTCGTGGCGTTCATTGGAAAGAGAATATGGGGGGTAAGCATACTACACCGGGAAGATCCACGACCACAGGAATGTTAAACGACTGAAGTTCGGAGGCAGGCCCGACACCGCTGAGCTTGAGAAGCTGTGGCGTGTTATATGCGCCACCAGACACAATGACTTCACGTGAGGCCTGAACTGATCCCGTGCCGGTGACCGTAGCGGTTGCAGAGCGTGCATCAGCGCGGTACAAACTCTTTCCTTCCATGTATTCAACACCGATGGCCCGGGGAACGCTGCTTGATTGGTCGAAATTGATCTTGGTCACCTAGGAACGGTCAGTTCCATAGAAAATAACAGTTTTACGAAAGGATAATGAGCTTACCAAGGTGTTGAGCTTGATATCGAGATGATACATGCGAGTTCCATCAGCATTGACAGCATTGGCAATATCAAGTATGTGTTCCCTTGGAGAAGCCCGAACGCCGTCCTTCATAGCGATAGGAACTTGGTATAACCCAGACTTGCCAAGTTGGCCTGGAGCATTTATGTCGAGGGTGAGGATGTGAGCCAAGCCCGTTACGGTGGATATGAGACCTGCCAGAAGGCCCTTTCCGGCTGCGGTAGCTCCTGATAGCACCAGATTAAGGAACTTGCCATCTTCCAAGACAAGGCCTAGATATGTGACTGAAGTCGTAAGCCAGCCGCTGTAGCCGTGACCGACAACACTGGTTGGGAGGTACTTGTTGTTCTCTATTTTTTCGAAGTACTGTCGCATGTTCTTCGCTGCCCAGGAATTGTCGCCAGTCGACGCGGCAATATTATCCCAATCTTGATCGAAGGGGTACATGGTGATCATGGCATTGTGTCGTGAGCAACCACCGAGTGTTCCAGCGCGTGGATAGAGGATGCCGAGTGGTACGGCGCCTGCTGGCGGATAACGTCCTCTGTACTGAGTGCCATCGGGTAACTTGTAGATCATCTTAGAGTCTTTTCTTTGTTGACCGATGTCGCTAAAGTGATTAACGAAAAAACTCCATGCTGTGTCCTCGAATTCCGAAGCCTCGAAGTGCAAACCGGGAACGACTTCCTTCGTTGCTGTTCGTAAATCGTTAATGAGAGTAACAACATGTGAGAGGATTTACTTTACCGGTTCCAGAGTCGCTACCAGCATCAATTAGCAAGACCTTGAAGCCAGCAATGGCGAGGTTAGCAGCGACTGGGCCGCCGCCTGGTCCTGACCCAACAACAACATAGTCATAGCCTGAACTATCATTGTTGGCACGCTTCACCTCCTTAATGAATGGACTGTGCCCTTGCGCATGATGAGAGCTGTGTCGAGGTTAGAAACGCTACAACCAAATTCGCGAGGGGAAGCCTACAGTGACAAGGCCGCTTCGACCAATACAGTCAACGAAACTAATCCAGCAAACCTCATTATGACGTCCTGGCCTTAAGCTGAGCTATGCAAGCCACATGCAAGAACAACAGCATTGGTATCCAGTATAATATGAGTATATTATACTTTGCAGATATAAATGAGAAAGCCTTGGCAGCAGCGGTGCCAAAAGTGTCGCCGGTTTTGTCCAGATCCCTAGTAAGTAGGGGGCGAATCTACAGCTTAGAGCTATACCCGATGCAATGCATAGACCAAACAGATTCAGAGGATCGCTCAAAGCAGAAAATCATACATTAGTGTGATTACTTGTTTCGCGAAACCCGTGGGAATGGCTAGCTGGCACTGGGCATGCAGGGATAGCTGTCAAGGTGTGGAGTTGACAAGGTTTTCTCGCCTGAAAAGCCTCAAAGTCGGGGAAATATTGACAGCGTTGATATCGATTATAAGTTACCAGCCTCTCGGAAATATTACTATTACTCCAATTACTAGTATATATCTCTAGTTTGAGGCGCAAGACTAAAGAGTCTGGAACCCCGCGCGTTCACACGTGTTAACCTGCTTTTTTTAGTTGTCTGAGAAATGCTACTATTGCTCTAGTTATATCTGTTAGTCCGAGGCGCAAAACTAGGAGAGTCTGGAACCCGAACAGTCGCACGTGTTGTATGCCCAAGTTACCGCGATAGAACGTTGTCTAGAATCTCGTAGTGCTGGTGCTAGGTTAGTGCAGCCGGTTTCTGGGACACAAGTCATGTAACGACGAGTTTGCATCCAGCTAATATAAAACAACCAGCACTACACTGATACTAAGACCATAGATAACACGCGCTACTAGTATAGCGCTATCATAGTTGCTGGACGAGATTTGGTAAAGACATAGATAGGTCTCCTAGAGTCTAAGTAATTGCACCTGTTTATAGCAACTATAAGAGGCCTGTTAATCACCTCAACTTCAATAGGACTTTGGAACTAGTACGGGGTTACAGGCTAGTAAAAGGATTCTTTCTAAGTTGCACACTAACCAATGGTCCACCTCGCGGAAGGAATCTCGTCTCGATCGATCGTGCAAAGGATTGAGATTGAGCTTGAACGTTGCCTCATTCATGCCAAAATCTCATAGGCCCGCAATACAGTTTGATATAGCTTATATCCCTGTAGAGTGCTACATCTACGTTCGGACAGCTACTCGAAACGTGGTTTCGGAGGCTTAATACGTTGGTCTTTGGAGGAGAGGGGCGAGCGGTGATTTCTGCTGAAAATACCGCTGTTTGCCGATAACTAAAGCATGTTGCTTTATTTCCCGACAGTTGCTACTACTGCGCAACTAGTAAAGCTACACGTGTAGAACCGGAACTAATCCGGAAAACTAGTTTGCGCTACCAACAGACCGTCTCTCGCGCCGTCGCGTAAATGGCGTAATCGGCTGGGGGGGGGATTCCATGGCTGAGTTACTAAGTATTGTCAGCAAGCAAGAGCAAGGACAAAAGTGGCCGCTTCATTTCAGGCTTAGGCAGATAACTAGGGAAAAGTTGCCGTCAGAAATTGGCATTACCTCATTCTTTAATGATGTGGCTTGGATTTCTACACTACAACGATGAGCTAACTCGTAGGCGTTTATGCGAAGCATGAGTATGCGAGTGCTCGTCTGACACCGTTGATCCCTATCAGTAAGTTGTTGGTTTGACAGGTTGCAGTGCATCGTTGCGGAGATTGAGGCTTGCAGTAGACGCTACTGTAGGTGCCGAATTGGTGTGAACACCATGTTTATAAGTCTATCGCGACCGTTACATGACCACTGCACGT
Source organism: Xylaria flabelliformis (assembly GCA_007182795.1). Taxonomy (NCBI): domain Eukaryota; kingdom Fungi; phylum Ascomycota; class Sordariomycetes; order Xylariales; family Xylariaceae; genus Xylaria; species Xylaria flabelliformis. The sequence continues at coordinate 424,635 of VFLP01000027.1, read as the reverse complement.
CGGCAGATGATTAGTCTTGGAAAATATAAGTATCACTCGCTAGCTCTACCCTGTGATTGAATAGAGACGCTGCTCCATTCGGTATTCTGTCCCCATCGCACGGCTCAATTGATCATTCGTATGAATGCTATGTTCTATGTACCTTAGTTAGCTTCGATCGACCGATGATTAGCTCCCTTATTAGAGACTGATGGATTGATCTGTAATTTACTGATCAGTACGTATGTAGTTACTATCGTCACACTAGCGCGCACGCCAGTAACTCCTGCCAAGTGACAAACTTCCAAAAAGACCCTGGCCAGAGCCCTAGCTAAGTATGGGGGATCATCAAATTGTGTGCAGGGGTTATGTGAATCTCTCCAGATTGACTAACTGAAATATCCTCGTCCGCGGCCTCGGGACCACGGAGAGATTGCCGATTCAGTCTTGATCTTCACAACGGTCTGCCTTTCATTGTTGAAGTATTCAACGTCACAGACTTCATCCGATATCTCTCTATGTTGAGTCCTCTGTAAACGTCGTGTTGCGAGGATGCTGGGACGAACAGTAGTCGCATGGACTGTGACAGTTTTTGCTTCGGTAGCATTCGCTGCGGGCCTCTCTGGTGTCAATCTCAACGAGATTCCTCAGTGTGGTGTATGTATCCCTCGGAAGATTTTTTAAGTTCTATGAAATGCGCTAACACTGAGTTACAGCTCCTCTGCATAGTCAACACAGTAACAGAGAAATCATCGTGCGCACCCACTGATTTCCCTTGCATCTGCGCCAACGCTCCTCTAAACAATGAGATCGAAGCATGTTTCGATACTCAATGCTCTCCCCGGGATGCGTTAAGTAGGAATCTCCGAGCTCACCTCCCGAAAAAGGATCCTTCTAATGTGTCTCTGATTCAGCGACGGCAAAAATTGCAAAGGACTTATGCGGTGTTCCGAAGAGAAATAGTACGAAGACCCGACTTTGTCCTTCCGTGTCATAGCAATTCTTGGGCTTTACCATTCCTGCCTATCCTTAAGGTTATGAAGAAATTCTATATGTATTATTCACTAACTTTTGGCTCTGAAATAGGAGGATTGATAGCATGGGTGGTACCACTGGTGGCTATCATTCTCAGCACAGTTTTCTACCTTTTGCGACTGTTATCTCGAGCCGTGCTTCGTCAGAGGGTCGATGTAGCCGATTTTATTCTAGGTGTGAGCGTAGTAAGTAATACTATATCTCCGATGATGCAAGGCCCTCTAACTTGGAAAATCAGGTCGCTACGTTTCCAGTATTATGGATAGCTTTCCAACTGGCTGCGGACGGATTAGGACAAGACATTTGGGAGATCCCTCAAGATAATATCACCCAAATTCTCTACGTATGAGAAACCTAATTATTGCTTGAAATGGACGAGACTGACACGCCAATAGCTGTATTGGTGGGCAGAGAACATCTACATAGTCGGACTGCCGCTCACGAGAATTTCGATCCTTTTTTTCTATCTCCGAATATTTCCACAAGACCGCATTCGATGGGCCAGTTACACGCTTATGGGGCTGAACGTAGGATACCTGATCGCTTTTTTAATAGTCACGATCTTCCAATGCTATCCGATTTACGGGGCCTGGACCTCTTGGGATGGATCATACAAGGGTCACTGTAACAACGTCCACCTCCAATCATGGGTACAAGCAGGTATCAATATTGCCCTAGGTATGTTATCAACCCAGTTATACGTCAATCGAGAATTTCGAGTCGTGAATTTGCTTGCAAGACGGCTCTCATTCCAGTTCTCACTGGGGCCTTGAATATGAAAGAAATAGACTATTACTAACTCTCAATCTCTATAGATCTCTTGGTCGTCATTTTGCCTCTTCCAGCGCTTGCGAACTTGACTGCTTCGGGAAAGAAGAAAATTCAGCTCTTGATTATGTTCAGTCTCGGGTTCTTGTAAGCGGCGTCCTACCATTGACTTGTTCGTTGTACTAATGAAGATATAAAAATAGCGTCACAATTATTAGCATAATTCGCCTAAAGACCCTGGTAGTATTTGCGGATTCCACAAACATCACCTACGATTACGTCGAGCCCGGCATATACTCCATCATCGAGGCCTCTGTCGCTATTACCGTTTGCTGTCTACCAGCCGTGAGAGCTCTTCTGAGCACAGTAATGCCTAGTGTTTTTGCAACAACAGTAGCTCGTTCACCGTTTTCAAGTGGCAATCCTCCGCAAAACGATTCCTCACGTCAAAAGTTCAACAGGCTCGACACGCCTCACACTTCTTCTGAGCAAGCAAGAATTCCTAAAGAAGAATGGGCAACTCATAGCAGCAGCGCTTCAAAATCAGAATCACATGTCGAATTGATGCCGATGACGTTCGACGGAATTGAAACCGATGTGGAGGATAGGCAAGCAGGACAAGATGCCGCCCAGAATAGGACTATGAACTGGAGCAGGCCTCTGCCGCGCGGGCGCGAAAGTGGCTCCGCCTAAAAGCAAGCAGCATTGGCTCAACACCAATGGCATTTGTTATGGTAATGGATAATTTCTAGCGATTATGGAAAGGTATATGGATTTGGACATTGATTGATTAAGAAAAGATTGCCTCGACTAGTCAGAACGTCCGGGAACGTCCCACGACGACCTGCTGGATTTGAATAGATGGAAAACGACGACAACAAGATGTCAGCAAAGATAAAATACACTACTATGGATACCCCGAATGAAGCCGAGATGCTTACAAACTATAATGATTATCGACGACCTCAGATGATGAACTGGAACTGTCACGTGCCCTTGGTCGTCGATATCTACGAGCATGTCAGCAGTATGTCACCAACTTGATCGCCGCGCCCGCGGGCTAGAAAACGACACGAGCAATATGAAGTTACCTTATGAATAATTATGGTCACAGTGCTTGGATGCTGCTCGGTGTGTGTGGCTTAGATCAAGGGGGTTGATGACATTGGACCGGTAATGGAGTTGACACTGTTGGTGATGAGTATTTCTCCGCTTCCCTCTACTTAGTCAGTTAGTTGCGCGTCTCTGCCGAGATGGATTTAGTTGATTAGCGATCAATTTTCAGCCTTATATAGGACTAGTTAGCATGATACCCCTATAATACGAAACCTTAAAAAAACCTACCTCCAACTACAGTATGTAATGTTTGTCATGAGCTGACCACATTTACAATGTTCGGCGTTAACAGGGTTGCAGGGGAGGGATCAATATAGACTCCACAAATTACCCAACTAATGTCAAAGCTAGCTAGCTCAGTGGAAGAGCGCCGGGCTCATAACCCGGAGGTCGATTGATCGAAACAATCGCTAGCTAATGTAGATTTTCTTTTTCAATCCTTTTCAATCCTTTTTCCTCAGCGAACGCTGATTAAACGTTATTACAACCTGCATAGTTATAGATATATGAGATTGTTACTCCTTTTAATCTTCCTTCAATTTGGTAGCCCCTTTCTCCCTTGTACTTTTGTGTTTTTATTTCTTGTGCAGCTGCTCTCTTGGGTTGGCGCAAACGCCTCTTTACTATTTATGGTGTACAGTGTGCCTTATGACGCCACAAGCAGCTGAACAGGCCTAGCGTGAATCCACTACCGCAGTAAATTCCCGCTACAACATCGATCTCAACTAAGGCTAGCGATCCTGCATCGACTTTCCTTTATCGTGACCCTGACCCTGACTTATCCTGGACCTGGACAGCACAAACCATCGTGTTCGCGGGTTACCGGGGTTGCCACGCGCATGGCAACATGTGCGGCATTCACGCGACTCTCACGACGTCTTCACAGTCCGGATTAACATCTGAGCTCAAACAATCTTTGATCAATCGTGGGCCAGATCATCTTGGTCAGGCCCAACGTGAACTTCCTTGTGTTAACCCCGGTCATCAGCTTCGTCTCTACTTTACCTCAACCGTTCTAGCCTTACGGGGTGACCATGTTGCAAAGCAGCCTCTCGAGGAAGATACAGGTATCGGCTCAGTCCTATGTTGGAATGGGGAGGCTTGGCGGATAAACGGCCAGCCCGTTTGTGGTAACGATGGGGAAGCAGTCTTTTCCATGCTTCAGTCTTCTGACTTATCCCCAAGCCGGACGCGAGAGGCTCATGTAGTAGATGTACTACGGAGTATTGAGGGCCCATTCGCCTTTGTCTACTATGACTCCGCTGCGAGCCGGGTGTACTACGGCCGCGATCGCCTCGGAAGGCGGTCTCTCTTGATCAAACCTTCAAGCGAGACTGGCTCTATTACGCTCTCCAGCATTGCCTCAGTGCCGACATCTGGCTGGGAAGAAGTCAGCTCAGACGGGATCTGGTCAATAGACCTTAAGACATATGACGGTATTTCTAGCGAGTTATCCTTGCAAGGTCTCGTTACTAAGCATGTCTGGTTACAGTCCAGCCCTGATGAGATGGTAAGTTACAGAGACCTACGGCTTAAATCTAAAACTCAACGGTTTAGGTTTCAAGTATTGGCATTTTCAACAGAGAATTGCCGCCGCCAAAACACGAGTTGGACTTCAACTCGCCCTCACTTCAGGTCCTCAGGTACAAGCTTATTGAATCGCTGAAACCTCGCGTTCTTGATGTACCCGAGCCACCGAACACGATATCGGAGATAGATGCTCGCATCGCTATTCTTTTTTCTGGTGGTCTCGACTGTACTGTGCTTGCGAGACTCGCCCATGATCTTGTGCCTATGAGCCAAGGCCTAGACCTGATCAATGTGGCGTTCGAAAACCCACGCCAAGTTGCCTTAGAGGCTAAGCAACCACACCTACGAGCTTCAGATACGTACGAAGGATGTCCCGACAGAGCCACAGGACGGAAAGCTTTTGCTGAATTGAAGTCCTCCTGTCCTGGGCGATACTGGCGTTTCATTGCTGTATGTGAGACTCTTTCTCACGCACTCATCCCATGTGCGTCACCTCCAAAACTAACTTGTCTACAGGTCAATGTTCCATTTGAGGAAGCGATGGCACACAAGAAGAAGGTACTATCTTTGATATATCCTCATGACACTGAAATGGATTTGTCCATTGCGTTTGCTTTGTATTTCGCCGCGAGAGGAACGGGAGACCGCTACATAGACCAGGTTGAGTGGCAATCTTCACCCCCTGTAGTAAGTACTTCGGCGCGGGTACTTCTATCTGGTCTTGGTGCAGATGAGCTGTTTGGTGGCTACTCTCGACACGAAGCGGCATTCAAAAGGAGTGGCTATAGTGGTCTTATCGACGAATTGAAGTTAGATGTCAGTCGCATTGGACAGCGCAACCTCGGCCGAGACGATCGCATCATGGCGCACTGGGGTAGGGAAGTGCGCTTCCCATATTTGGACGAGGAGTTTGTCAAGTTCGCCATTAGCAGCCCTGTGTGGGAGAAATGCGATTTCGAGAACGCGTTTCATCCTGCAGTCATTGACCCGGCCAAGCGGATTCTAAGATTGTTAGCCGACCAGCTTAACCTCCCTATTGCTGCGCGACAGAAAAAGAAAGCGGTAAGAAAGCTCATCGCTTCGACTAGGCTGGGAACTCACTCCTTTACAGATACAATTTGGTTCACGAACTGCCAAGATTGAAAGTGCGACAGGCCGTCTTCGGGGCACAGCCCAAGTAACTACATGAGTCCTGACTTAATGAGTGATGAGTGAGTTTAACTTGGAATTTCATATCTCAGCGCATTTTTAAGAGGATCAACAATCCGTATTCCCCGGCAATGACGATAACCAGATACTTCCGAGTTGGTTGTGCTATAGTCCGGGCTCCCTCCTAGCTGTGTGTTTCGACCCCTTGTCGTAACCCTCCAGGTCGTGATCACTCGAGGTGCACCGACGATGACGTCTTTAAAGGCATTTCTGAGCCACACCGCATGCTACTATCTACATGACTGTTGGCGAAACTTCGTGTTTCTGACTTGTAGTTACTAATGTATTTCACAGTTCTAGGAAAGCGGTACGGCTGAGTTCAATACTAATGAACACACTGCTTTTAATAATCAGTAAATTGTGAGTCGAATTGTCGCTTTTCACCGTACTCTAAGCTCTAAAACTTATTCGCCTCATCAGCCATCAAATTGACCAACAGCGACACGAACGTATCTCCTGGTTTCCAACCAGCTCTCAGTTGGCACATTCACCGCCTTGGCTCCAGCCCGTTGCTTCATTTGGCCTCAGTGCTCTAGCCTTCCCAAGTAGAACATGATTTTGTACTCACGAAGTTCCGTGTGCATTTTTAGTGATATCTGACGGGAATGGGTAGTTTAGGTACGCGTTAATAAGATTGATCGACCTGCCAGTGTCTTCTATCTTTAATTGCAGGTACCCACGTGCGTATCTACATGAAGGTATAAACTTGATGAGGTGATGTCAAGATATTTCTACGTCGTGTTGCCCCCCTGAGCGTATCACTAAGATAGCTCAAGAGGGTTAATTTTCTATTGGCACGCGTTGCCCTCATTAAGCGATTAGGTGACGACGTCCTCTCGTAGTATCTTTTAGGATATGCGCAACAAACTCTTTCAACAGGTAGTCGGGTAATTTTCTCTGTATTTTCTGTATGCTCGTCTTAAATTCTTCACATAATTGAATGTGTTACTAACCGAAGAGGAATCTATTCGCTGGTGTCCACCATGTCACGGACTTCCGCATCACTCACGAAACAGACGCCAGCCTCACATCTATACCCTCCACTCACATGCGTCCACTCAAATCCAACCGGACAGCGGCCCAACTTCCTTAGAGCGTACTGGATCTTTTCTTCCTGTCGTATCAACGGTCGCGCGACCATGTACTCTTTATTAATGGCTTCGTATTCCTTCCGTAGCTGATCCGACTCGGGCCCTTCCTCCCGGAGCATTTCATTAGCGGCCTCTTGCCGTCGTCTCTCCAGTTCTTCAAAGTCAGCCCGTTTTTTACTCGCAGCCTTTTTGGCCTCTTGCAGCTGATTCCACACATCGTCTGCGACACTCTCTTTATGCGTCGCTGTTACCACCTTGTCGACCTTGTTCTGCCTTTGTTCATGATGAGTTTGCGGATGCATTGTTTTTGTTCGTTGCAGGGGGGCCTCAGCTGTTGCACGCTCGTTACGACTAGGGCTTCCCCTAGTCATCTGATTTGTGTCGACCTTGATATCTGCGTCTCTTCGATATTTGTTCAATTCCGTGAAAGATGAGGCCTTTCCCTCTACGTCCCAGGAAGACTGTCGCTCTTGTTGAGATGATGAATAGCTACGAGATCCCGACTTTCCGACTCGGGCTTTCTTCTGTTTAATTACTTTGTCCATGCAGCCAATAACGAGTATTGACAGTTGGGTCTTCGACTGCAAGGCGTCGGTACCGTCGAGCTCAAAGAATCTCCCTGTTATCTGTCTCGCGATATGTCTTACATCATGCGCGTTAGCCCAGCCGGGCATCGACTGCATGTCGAAGAAAAGTTTCTTCGCCTGTTCATACTCTGGCGAAGACGAGTCGCTCAAGAAGCTAAATTCAGCCCCGAGACCATGGCATTCCAACTCCCGAGTCAGTAGAGCCATGCATGCAGCTGACGGGATGTTTTTAAAGGCAATCTCTTCGGAAAAGAGGTCGAATAGAGAAGACCGCTTCATCAGTTGGCCCAGGCCTTCTGTATCACTCCCGAGAATGACTATTGTGCTTCGTTGATGAGCCGGCTGGGAGAGGAATTGGGTCAGTTCGTCGACTGCTTGAGTCTCGTACAAGCCACTGAGGAGACGGTGAGCATTCTTGATGTAAATGAGACGACCAAGACCGTCTTTGAGCTTCTCGCGCGTCTTATGGCTCGTATGGCCAACGTATTGGCCAATAAGGTCCGTTGCTGAATATTCAACGACTTCTGGCAGTGATAGATATCCGAGTTCGAAAAAGAGCTCTGCCATGAGGTGTGACGTCGTAGTTTTCCCGGTACCTAAATCACCCTCTATATCAGCCTTCATCTCTAGCTGAGTACACAATGCTCATTCCTTTTCCATAAGGATTGTTGAAGCACATACCTGGGGGTCCATGAATAATGAATCTGGTGGGAATTATACCCAGTTTTTCCGGGTTTCTACCGCGCTCTCTGGCTTTCCGATAGCGGTTACGATAACTCATAAGTTGATTTATAATCGTGTCGTCAATTCGACCTTGCATCACCTGTTGATATTCGGCCTGTGTGATCTTGGGCGAATCTGGGTTAAAGTCTGTACCTTGGAATCTTGGGTTGGGGTTGTCTGGGTTGATGGGAAGTTTAAGTATTCTCCTCAAATAATTAGATTTAGCTGTCTCTAGGACACGATCTACTATCCCAGCGTTAGTATGGTTTCCTCTCATCAACTCCTTATTGAAAATCTCGTTGGCGGCGGTGAGTGCTTCGTTTGTATAGAAGAGATGCTGATCATTCATTTTCGATTGTAATATTGCCAATAGTTGTTCGGATGTAAAACTTTTGAAGCGGAAAGGCTGTTCGATGGGAAAACGACGTGAAAGACCGGAGTTCGCGTTACGGAACATAGCCCTCATCCTGTCTTCATAGCCGACGAAGATGATACAGCGATCTTCACAAGGTAAACCTTGTACCACTGACACAAACGTGTCGATTACACCGGACTTGAATTCGTTTTGGCCCCCGTTAATATTGCCAGGGTCGAGCATATATGCCTCATCAACTACTAACACTTTTCCTAATGAGGCCTCGAGGATTCTTTTCGTCTGTACCTCGGACTTGCCGAGAGAATCGCCGATAAAATCCGCCGGAGTCTTTAAGACGACTGTAATTCATCAGCCTGAGATTCAAACAAGAAAAAAATTAGCCTCACCATCGCCACGGCTCAAATAGCCCAAGTCTGCCAGAATCCGGCCGTACAGCCTAGCGACTGTTGTTTTTCCAGTACCTGGGTTTCCTATGAAAATCTGATTCAAAGAAAACGCGATGGGACGAAGCTCATGTAACTCTCTGTTGTAGTTGATACTGATCGTATCAATGAGGCACTTTACACTTTCCTTCACCTGTTCCAGGCCAACCAGGTCTTGCAGTTCAGCCCATGCCTGGCTTGTTCGTTGGGCTGTTGACGGATCGGGTCCTAGCAGATCTTCTTTTGTGAGCAGATAGCTGTTAGGCTTCCCATCTTCTCGCCTCTCTTTCACTAACCGTCGACCCTGCCTCGTCATCACATGGTTTAGGAGATTATGGATCGCGCGTGCATTACCGAAGCCTTTCATTCCGCGACCGGCGGCAAGCCGGCGGATAGCGCACCGCATATAAAGCCCCGCCATGCCGCCTTCAACTTCCATTCTCCCGTCGTATCGATCGGCAACCTGCTTGGAAAGAATTTTCAGTAGCTCATAATTTGTAAGGTCATTGAATTCCATCGTATAGGGAATTCTGCTACTCAAACCGGGATTGTGTTCAAAGAAGCTTTCCATCTCGTCTTTATAACCCAAAAAGACAATCGCGAGCTTGCCGACATTCTTTTCCATCATGGTAAGTATGATATCCAGAGCAGAGCGTCCGACCAAGCCCGCTTGTGGGGAAACTAGCTGGTAGGCCTCATCGATGATCAAGATACCACCATCTTTCCCAAATTTGAACATTCTATCAATTTTTCGTGCGATTTCACCAGGGCCCTCGTTTACCACTTCCATGCCGGATGTTGTTTCATGAGCCCAGTCCTCAACTTGAAGGGCACCTAAGCTTTCTAAAAATCTCCCATATAAGCCAGCGATAGTTGTTTTGCCTAATTACCGATTAGCTCATGCATGGGAAGAACAAAATAATCTCACCTGTCCCCGGGTTCCCCTGAAACACGATATTGAACCTCTCGGACGATAGTTGTCGGCCTTGCTCTTTGCTGATATCAATCTTAGATTTTATATCCAAGAACTGCTGCTTGACTTGTTCCAGCCCCTCGTATTCCATCAATTCATCCAGGATTGTGTTCGTTTCGCTACCTCTGGTCTTTCGGTCTATCCATTCTTGCTTGGCACTAGAATATGTAGGCTCGAACTGCTTATTAGTTGAAGATAGCTCATAGGATGACGGGCCGGCGTCATCGTCAAAATCCCAGTCAGTGACATCGTGAGGGTGGGGGGAAATTGAGCAACATCTCGAGCTCTCTGATTGAGTGGCCTTCCTGCGTGGCAACCTGCGCTGCTTCTGCCGCCAGCGTTGTTCTAGATCGATTCCATCGCCGTCTTGACACATGGCTTGTTCCGTCAACTGAGAGGTCATCTGGTCCTTCATCGTCATCACTAGTCGTAGGAAGTCCAATGTAAGGGTACTGGGTACCCTTTATGCCCACCAAGAATGAAAAGGGGTATTTGCGTGTGCTTCAGAATTTGAACGTTAGGCAGCAACACCGGGAGAATGAAGTTCTAATCCATTTCCTTTATAAGTACAATGATGTTGAGACGAAGACGAAAAAAGCAACAAGAGTTATCGGCATGTAACGTGTTATAAGGTTTAGGAAATCCACATAGTCCTATGCTTGTTACTGAAGAGGCTGAATTGGCGGTCAGGCTGTGCTCGGCAATACCATTAAATCATAGCCCCAGCTTTTGCGGCTGTTTGGGCTTGTGAATTTTGGCCCAATTACTACGTGGCAATAGAAATGATCGGGATTCGCCTTGACTCCACGTGCACGTCGACGTTGTTTATTTGGGGGCGGTGCATCTGATACCACATAAGAAAGGTAGTAGGCTAAGCGATTGGTAGTGTGAGTATAGACGGCGCATGCAGATATTAATATAAAGCTGGACGCAATGCTTACAGGGTCCACTACTGCACAAGTGATACCCGAACGCCTTTGTGGGCCAGACCAATACACATAAATCTTTTTCGTTCTACGTGGCTATGAATGGAGCATGTGCATACCTAAATGGTATTTTTCTCGGGGGAAGCGACCTTCAAGAGGTCGTGCCCAATACTAAACTATTTGTCGTGGCATTGTACTTGGCGCATCAAAATAATTTTAAGGCGTGCGTGTCATGCCACCTTTTGATCTCACGATTGCTACTGGCTCTCTATGTTTTCCTCCGGCCAATACATTAATAGAGCTGTTATCAGAGACATCTTCACATACCAGACAAAGGCTGTAACCTCTGCGTGGCGGAGACACCGTCCTATCTTCTTGGCCGGAGACGCCTAAAGGGTTTCATACACCGCTAATACTTGTAAACAATATCTTAAATAGGGTAAAGATTATCTTAGCGAGCTATACGTTTTATTCTGATTTCAATCAAGTTGTGACACTTGTACCGTCTTCAGCCCGAACGCTGTTGTGTTGAAGTATTTCCAACATGTCTTCCTCCACTTTGGCCGACGAGAAATCTATACCAGACATAACTGGCTTCCATGCAGCTCTCCTTGAAAGGTCGCAAACTGTTCGAGATATTGTCGACGAGCTATGTCAACGAGATTCCCGGTTCCGATTCATCCGGGATTCAATTCACGAATTTATAATGGACGATGGAAAGGCCGGGTTGATATTCGGTGTCATTGGATTAATGCATGTCCGAGAACTGCGCCCAGCAGCATCAGACCCCACACAACTACAATCCCCAGAGGTATTATGGGAAATTCAACAGAGCTCAGCTACAACTTTGATGGACATCATATGTGCTTTAATATATGAAATCCTTGACGCATTTAATATCGACATAACCATCGATCAAGTTCCACAAAAGGGTAACATTGACCATCACGTCGAGCTCGCACAGGATTTACATAAGCAGTCAAAAAATCTACCACTGACACCAGTTGAGTCCGCACCTTCAAAGAATCCCTTGGATGACAAGCAGGAAAGGTATACCTATCAATACCCAGACAGCCTTGCTTTGTCATCCAAAGGTTCTAAGATGATTCGAGTTCTCCGTATTGCCCCTGGTTCTGGACAAAGCTGCATTGAGTGCCACCTAGAGGTGCGTGACTTGTATGTCGATCAAGTCGATGAAGCGCTCTCATATGTATGGGGCAAGTGCCGAAAAGGAAGGGCTATATGGATTGATGGCGACATCTTTCAGGTCAATGAGAATCTTTACGAGATTCTGATCTCTCTACGTCACTCACACGCCCCAAGAACTATATGGGTTGATGCTATCTGTATTAATCAGTTGGATCTAAACGAAAAAGCGCAGCAGGTCCGCCACATGGACGAGATATATTCCAGGGCAAACAAAACTATCATATGGTTAGGTGGCCAGACGCCGGGTTTGCTTCCTACCGACGACCCCTGTGATATTTTCGCCCCTTTACCTCTGAGATTTGGAGGACATCAGGTGGACCAGTATGACCTTGTGGGCATTCTTGCCAAGGTTCATGAATTAGCACTGGACATCCCATGGAACACAGAGAATTTAACTCTCGGTATGATGCTCATTCACTGTGTAAACGCAATAATGTCCAATGAATGGTGGAAGCGAGTATGGACTATACAAGAAGCTGTTCTTCCGAAAGAACATCCGCATTTCATGTTCCGGGGTTACGAATTTACATTCCGCGACCTCTTATACGCAATTGACTCGGTATTTCGTTTCGGGCGTTGTTGGCCAACTGAGCCTTCAAACATTACCGAGCTTCAAGATAACCTAATGCCTGGTAAGCAAACAATGTTGCTCATTGGAAGACATCCATCCCGCAGATAGAAAATCCAGGGAACGCTAATTTCCGCACGAAAAGAAAAGGCAGTAGAGTTTGCTCTGGCCGCCTTTGCATTTCAACTGGCCTATTGGCAGAAAAACAACTGGAGACATCTCCTCCCTTTCCTTCGACCTGGACTTGAGCATTGGAAGCTACCGAGCTCTTCTCGCAGCTCAATCCATTTTCTTCTCGACCAGACGAGTTATTATAAGTCCACAGATCCACGTGACAAGTACTTTGCATTGCAGGCTTTGTTGCCTAAAAGCAAGGGAAAGCTAATGTATGTGGATTATACTAAATCGAAAGAGACGATATTTCGGCATGCAACAGCGCGATGCTATAATACAGATGGGAATCTAGAGATGACAACGACATTCAAACTATTGATTGAGTCCCAGCCAGCTATGTGTGATGTACCTGGCCCGTCTTGGGTGCAAGATTTCACGTATTCTGATGCGCGCTATCACGACAGCGATACCAGCAGGATAGTGACATTTGGCGGGTACCTGTGCAACAAAAACAATTGGCAACCAGAACACCCCAGTGCACAGAATTGTATTTGCTTCGCCACTCCCAGCACATTATTTTGCTCGGGATTCAGCATCGATGTTATCCGTTTCATGGAGATTATACCAGATCTCCGAGATAATGATCACTCTCTTAAGCGGTTATGCACGTTTGTGAAGGACGTCCAAGTCCGCCAAAATTGGATGAAATGGAATCAACCTGGCAACTATGAAAAGGCTTTATCTGAGAACGAAATATCTCTGATCGAGTCTGTGTGCATTGCTCTGTGTGACTCGGCTATGGGTCATCTGGAACGTATGCACGAGCTAAAAGCGGCGTTCAACGAGTCGCCCTTGGACGAACGTCTTGATCAACGGCTTCACCGGCATCTTTTTAACCTGATTTATCTAAAACAGGGTATCAACAATATGAACCTATTTACTTTGGGGGAAACAAGTCCTTTTCAGAGAGCATCTGCAACAAGGGAAAACATAATGCGGGGCAGAGCTGAAGAAGTTTCTGAGATGCAATACTTTATTACGGACAAGGGATTAGTTGGGATTGCCACGGCGCCTGTGAAAGAAGGCGATATTCTTGCCGTGATGCACGCAGCTCCGGCATACTTCATTTTAAGGGAGGTAAAAAGCAGTGATGGGCATTCATACGTCGCGCAACGTCATCGGATGGTTGCGCGAGCAGTCCTAAGTGAGAAGAAGGACGATATGAAGAAAAAGATGGCCAAACTTGAAGCCCGCATCTTCGAGATTGTTTAAGTACGAAGGACAGATAAAACCGTCGCGTTGTAGACCAGACCAGACCAGACCAAAACAAAACAAAACTGGCCAGCGGTGAGGATGGCCTTGAGCTAGAACGAACGCCAAGACTTTATCACAGGGGTATATTGCGCTAGCCCCCGCTTGGAACGCGGGGAAATCCACAAGCGTTGAGCCGAGGCGAGGGCTGCTGACCGAGCTAGACTAGATTAGTAGTTGAGCTCCCCTCCCCTGTATCTAGATAGGAGGCTCATCCTGGCTTGTCAGAAAGCTTTGTTCAAGTTACAAATTAACGATCAAGTGCCAATGCCCAAGCAATCAGTCCTACAATCCCAATTATTAGATTCCGAGTCTGACGTGATATCAAGTCTTAAGAGAGAGAGAAATTGTAGATTTTCCATTTGAGCTCGTTCTCTTTCTTGCGCTTGTCTCTCATCAGTTTCAACGATGGCCTCGACGGTTGAGCGTAAGGCCAATGGCGAAATCATCTATGGGCCAGCTAATTTCGTGGATGTCCCGAATGTCGATTTGATGACACTTTTGTTCGGTGAGCGCGGAAATGCCGGATAACACGCAGCCACTCTAACTAACTTGTGAGGCTAGAGTCTGAGACATGTCGTGTGCCAGCAGATACCATCATTCAGTACGCAATATTACATTTTATCCCTCTCGTTCTACCTGCTAGCATAATATTTGGTTCATAATGCTTCCAATGTCTTTCTAAGAGACTTGATACTCAACGCGACTACTAACTCCGAGTTTCCGACAGCGCCGACGCCGCAGAGCCTGCCAATAACCTCACCAAGGCGAGACTCCTGCAGTTGTCAAAAAGGGCCGCCAATGTATTCAGATACCAATATGGGATTGGGGCAAATGGGCCAAATCAAGATGTCGTCTTCAACATTTCGACAGGCCACTTCATGATTCCGGTCATGTTTTACGCAGCTATCACAGCCGGCGGCATCTTCTCATCAACCAGTCCCGCCGCCACGCCAGACGAGCTCGCCTATCAGCTACGGCAGACCGATGCTAAGGTGATTGTGTGCACTGCCGACGTGAAAGCGACCGCGCTCGCGGCGGCCGAGAAGGTCGGGCTAGGTCCGAGAAACGTTCTCGTTTATGGCGGGACGAGGGATCTGGAACTCCTCGAAGCAGCATCGGGCGCGAGAGTGCCGATCTCGAACGTAGAGCTTGATTGGCGGCGCATTACAGACCCTGTTGAACTCGAGAACAGCGTTATATGCTTACTTTTCTCGAGTGGGACGACGGGCATGCCAAAGGCGATGCGACTGTCGCACCGGAATAGCGTCGCGGCCAGCGTGCTCGTTCTCGAGCCTGCGAAAAAGTATAACAAAGAAAACAAGCCGCCAGGTTATAAGTGGTATGTTGTTCTTGATCACTGAGTCCATGTTTCTCGTACGAAATGACTGATATGATGCTAACCGCCTCGCAGTAAGTTTATTTTCAAGAACACCATGGGTCGAGCAATCTAAGAAAAGAGATTTCACATACCTGCAGCCTCACTAACCTATGATAGATACCAGCCTGGCCCATGTTCCCGCCGCTCACATTGCCGGCGTCCAAAGCTACCTTGTGAACAATTGCTATCTTGGTGGAACATGCTACTGGATGCAGCGGTTTGATTTTCCTAAATTCTGCGAATATGCCAAGAAGTACAAAGTCACGACCATGTTCACGGTACCGCCTATATATCTGCTAATCGCGAAGTCGCCTCTGGTGAAGGATCATTTCGATACTTGGGATGATGCTGTATCTGGCGCTGCTCCCATGGGACAGGATCTGCAGGTAGAGGTAGGCAAGAAGCTTGGTAGAGGCACTACTTTGGTGCGGCAGACTTGGGGACTCAGCGAAACGGTACGGACTCTTCACTTCTACTTCTAAGCGACGTCCTTCGATTAATTGATAGTTCCTTTTGTCTTTTCTGGACATGCGTCGAGTTCGGAGTCGGAGATGAGGGCTACGGGTTGCTAACTACGTTTTCTCATAGACCGGGAGTATCACGATCGCACCGTTAGGATCAAATCAGATTGCGCCTCCGGGATCGGTAGGTTCCCTCATCGCTAACTGCTACGCCCGTCTCGTAGACGATAACGAGAAGGACGTAGAGCCGGGCCAAGCGGGCGAGATATGGGTGAGAGGCCCGGTTGTGACTAAGGGGTATTGGAAGAACGAGAAGGCGAACAAGGATTCGTTCAGAGACGGTTGGTTCTGCACGGGCGATATTGCCGTGTTTAAAGATGGGTTCTTCTTCATCGTCGACCGGAAGAAGGTAAGTATCTCACGCGCACCCTACATAATTAAGATGTGAAGAACTAAGGTAGATGATAACGCTTACATTTCGCTAGGAACTCATTAAGTACAAGGGCAACCAAGTCGCCCCCGCGGAACTTGAGGCCGTGCTACTTTCGCACCCTAAGATCCTCGACGCTGCTGTGATCGGTGTCCCAGGAGAGGGCACCGAGTTGCCTCGGTGAGTGGATCTTATCACTTCCTGAATTTGACCAGACTGTTGAAGCTTACGTCCTATTAGTGCCTACGTCGTCGCGAACCAGAAAGAGATCAGCGCGAAGGACATTATCGAGTGGTTTGGTAAACAGGGCTTAGCGAGGTATAAAAGTCTGAGAGGAGGGGTTGTCTTCCTCGATGCAATTCCAAAGAGCCCCTCCGGCAAAATCTTAAGAAGGAATCTAAGAGATATGGCGAAGAGAGAGACGCCGACTGCTAAGCTCTAATTTGGTAGTCCTGTTTTGTGGCTCTTTATAGCGGGCGAGCGAGCATAGTGTGACGATGCTGCATCTAATCTCGTGTATTTTCGCAAGCGCGAGGCTATCTAACCGCTCTAATTGCATGCTATTACTTTACCTGTGTAGACCGGGTGTCCTTAGCCTTTCGAGTTTCAGCTCCCTAGGAATGGCATTGATATCCAGAGTTAATCGAGGACCGGTATCGGCTACATTGTCTGGCGGCGGCGACGCTGACATTGGCCTGTCCACCATATCTAGTGGAGGAGGGTACAATTATGGCGAAAATACAATCGATAGCGCGCTATGTTGATTTAACCAGACCCAGCAGTCTTCGAAGTTGAACCTTACTATGCATTCACTGAGTCAATAAAGTAAAAGCACCGACGAAAAGACGTCTTTATTCTCGGGAGAAATAGAGAGGCTCCTACGAAACAGGTGTTTCTGTTCTCAGTACTGTGGTGCCTCTTCTATAGAACATACATAAACCGGGTCCAGCTCGTAACGAAAACCCCATCGCGCAGTATTCCTCTTCATCCAACCTATGGTCAACAACTCAACGAAATCCTAACTCGAGTGTATGGTCCATCGAGAACGAAGTAGAAAATGCATCGTCGAAGGGGAGTGTGATTCAAGATGTTGTTGAATCAAGTCTACTTGAAGTAGTTCTTCTTGAGACGACAGACGATCGATTGGGCCGATCGGCGAGAGAGGTTGGCTACCTGCATCATGGCGGAATAGTTGACCTAGAGGTAAGAAGTAGGTTAGCTAAGCATTATCAACAACACGGGTCGGATGTGGCACCTACTTTCGGCACAGTGTGGAAGCAGGTGATGATCGTAAGGATCACCTGAAGGTCTCGGCCAGTGGGCACAGGCGCACGGGAGCGATCGCCGGAACGGATCTCGTACTGTCTCTTGAGGCGGCACCACTGTAGCGCTTGAGTTAGTTGTGACCATGTTCAGAACGTTTTGAGTAAAGTGAGCTTTCGAGAAGAAATGGCTTCGAATGAAACCCCTTTTCCTCTACGAAGTAGTTAAAATGTGAAGAGGTTCCTGGAAATAAGCTTACAATCGACTGTGCAGAGCGTCGATTCATACCGAGCTTAATCATAACGAGGTTCCAATTAACCTGGAATATATCAAGTAATTAGCAGTTAATAGCTTTGTATTGGATTTAGAGGTATTGATTACCTCCGGGTCAGCCTCCATGCATTTAAGCATGGCCATTTGATGCTCTAGCATTCTAGGGCTGGGGGGCTTGATGTATTCTGGAATAAAGAGTAAGTAAGATGAGACTCGGAAATATCAATAGACTTATCTCCCTTTAGAGATGAACGATAGGGATGGGTCTATATAAGACAAGTGCTAGAAGAGTTGCGAGTGCAGATTTCACGCTTGACGAGTCCAATCTGGTAATGTAACTCATTAAAGTGTTGTGAGAAAAGGGGTCTAATACGCAGATGTATTTGATGAAGAGAAATGACTTACGCATGATGATAGTCGTCGTTGAACGATGCAGATAGTAGGGAGAGACAGATGGTTGGACTTGAAGGGTTGTTGTACGTGGGAATGTTGACAACAACAGTGGACGAGTTGAGAAAAGTTGGGAGACCAGTTGTAGCTGAAGAATGGGAGAGTTTAAATAGATTGGCAGAGGCTGGCAGATTCTTACTTGCATTCACTATGGACTCAGTCCCGTGCCAGGCAGAAGCCGCTTTTAGGAAGATATAGAATAATCATATGTGTGTCAATAGGAGACTACTTTTCGTTGACTTACGTAGGGAAGGAACCAACTGGTCCGGGGGGCGCCAACGCCCAGGAGACAATGTAGCATCTGGTGTCTTCATTGGTTTGATTCCTCTACAAGGAGATATCAAGGACATTCCACGCAGAATGCTTCTCCTCCTGAAGTCCAGCATGAGTATACTATCAACATCTTCTACGCATCATGTTGTATGGCCTTCTATGGCAGGATTATAGGGAGGTTATTGAAAAGTAATTACATTGTCATATCCCAGGTGTACTCTCCGGTGCCGAGTGAAATTTGGGAAATCCTCATTACCTTGAGGCAGGGTGTTTATTCAAAAGACGATAAGGCGGCTTCTGTGGGCATTTGTCGTCGAAAAATACGGACCAGCCGCGGTGATTCCGGGAGTTGGCCCGGGGGGTCCGGAGCCGTAAACCGGCTTTGTTGTTGTAGTGCGGAGCCGCAGGTACAGGGTTAGGCCTGTCTCCGAGGCAGAGGTCCGGCGTGTAGACCAAACCGCGTAGGTAAACACCAACAGACTGGTATTGATATCAACAACAAAGGAGCTGGTCAAAACCAATAATTTGTCATATTATGGTATGTGAACGGAGGAGGGTTTTATAAACCACCATTAACAACAGGGAACACGAAAAGGGCTTGATGGTTATTTCAAGTACTTTGCCAGTCATTGTTCACAAAGATATTAGCCATTGAGCACAAACATCTTTGCTTTCTTAGAATTTTCACTTTGCTTTTCTGTACAACCCATAGAATTAATTCTCCTTTGAAAATTGGACTGCCCTATTTTTGGGGTGCCATGTTAGGCATAGAAAAGCTTTCACACTGACTGGCTTTGCACCTGAGCATACTTGAATCGGAAAAAATCCCGCACGTAATAAGGGCTAGCTTTTGAATGGTTACATTTGCCACCAGCATACAGAAACACCGCCAGGGCTTCCCAGGCAGGGTTGACCTCCAGTTCCCTGCGGTAGACTCACAGCCACTGACCTCCAGTGAAAACAACCAACACGGGAAGATCTCTAATTACGCGTCGTCAACAGTGTTTCAAGTTCAACTTGTAGACTATTGACTATAAAAACCCTTTGCAAAGGGTTGCCTAACGGAGAACTAAGATTTCCCGTTGAGAATAGAATAAACGTACAAACTGTTAAGAACCCATTGATATCCCAAAAACCCTACCATAGACTCCCATATGTTTCCATCATATTCTCATTCCAATTGTAACACTGTCACCTTGAAGTGACTCAGTCAGTTTGCTCTTTGCTGTGACTGAAATGTGGCGAAAAACGGACGACTTGCATGTCGCGTCTGTCTCATTTTTCGGTCACTACACCTGTCAACCCTCCTTTCAAGGTTTCCCTATCCTCCCAAACAGCTCTTTGTAGCGATGGATAGATCATATCCGCGCCTTCATGCTGAATGCCATCGATGTCTGCCAACTGCCATTTAGCGCGCTCAAATCGCTTCAAGACACCTGGATTCAAGTTGACCATTCGGATCTCGACGATATTGCCCAGCTGACGGCGTATGTCGTCCTTCAGCATTGCGAGGGCAGTGATGCCCGTCACGTCGATAAAGGGCACCATAGTGAAGTCCCAGACGACGACTGATAGCGGCATATCCTTCATGATGATGTTACGCTCCCTGCGCAGCCGCTCGAGACGCAGTTCCCCAGCTACGCTCCACGATCGCTCAGTGTCTGCGCGATAGTTGGGGCTCTGTATCGATGGGTACACGAGTTGTATGGATTCGAGAATCTGGGTCTTGGTTCGTTGGGCGTTGGGGTAGAATACCGAGTCTTGGAAAGAGACGACGACGGTGTCCTCTGGGATAGTGATGCCGACATTCTCCGTCTCCGAGTTTGTTACTCTTGCGACAGACTGGGAAATGTTCATCCGTCCCCCTTCGTTGGTTGAAACTTGAGGCTTGACAAACGCTGAGCGGAGAAGAGTCCAGACAACAGCCCAACCGGCGGCCGATGCGATACCGTACTCTGAACCTACGAAGATGGTAACGAACTACGTTCGAAGCATTAGTGTCCGTAGGCAAATGCAGATGAGGGGAATTAAGACATATTTGAAAAAAGTAAAATTTGGCGTATACTTACAAACGCAACATTGAAGGCAATGTAGTCCGCGATAGAAATTCGATAATACTTGTAAATAAGATAAAATGGCCCAAACAAATGGATAACGGCCATGATCTAACTCAGTGTTAGTAATAGCTCCACATCGTAACTCCAGTAAAGGTTTTTATGGGTAAATAACTTACAATAATGGCTGCCAGAGTTGCCTTGGGGAGCCAATAGAGAGCGGGAGAGAAGAAATAGATAGTCAAAAGAATGAAAGCTGCTGTGATGGTTCCATTAAGCGGGCTGCGGACGTTGCACTCCGAGTTGACTGCAGTGCGGGACATAGCGCCTCCGCAAGGCATGGAACCGAAGAAACTGTTTACCAGGTTCATTACACCAAGGTAGTTAAACTCTTGAGTCTGATCAACGGTATAGTGGTTTTTTCTACCGAAGGCTCTGGCCACAGCCTGGTGTTCCAACGAAGCGGCAACAAATGGCGCTATGGCCCGCGCAGCAACCTTGGTAATTAGGCCACTATCGTGAACTTTCGGTTGTGCGATACCGTTCGTATCGACTTTGCTAATAGCCCAAAGCAGCTCATCTCTATCTTTGTTGACCAGATAGGAGATGAGAGTGAAGATGACCAGGACAATGATAGCTCGACTGCTCGAAATGTATTGGATCATGAAGTGTTTTTTGCCCCATTTCTTTCCTACCTTTTCGAGCAAGTAGAGAATGACAATGGCGCCAAAACCGATGCCAGAAGTTGGACCGTCCCATTTTGGGAGGCGTCTTAGTACGTCTCCAATGATATCAAAGACTGTGGATGGTGTATTGTCAAGCCCTACGAGGGATCCTACTTGTCCGAATCCAATTGTAAGAGCCGTTGCCGAGATGAAGCCAGTGAGAATAGGAATTGAAATGTAGTCGAGGAGGAAACCGAGGCCAAGTAGACCAATGACAAGTCCGTAGATTCCAACCATAAAAGCAACGGCTGCAGCGATATCAGCGGGGGCGTACTCGCCCTTCAGGTCCGAGATAATTTCAGCAGTCAAAAGACCCATAAGTGACGTTGGACCGCTGGATAGGTCTACGATGTGGCAACGTCAGTTATTATTCCATCTCGTTAAATTTGTGTACGATGTAATATTACCTTTTGAGGTCCCGAGAAACACAGCGATAGCAGCAGGTATCCAGCTGCTATAGAGTCCGTGTTCGATTGGGATGGTGGCGATCTTTGCGTAAGACAGCCCCTGAGGAATGAGCATCACACCGATGGTGAGTCCGGCCACTTCACAAAGAAAAGTTAGTCAATGTAGCCCTTATAATCAGAACTTATTTGACTCCATGACTTGTAATAGGTGCTTGCAAACTACAGTTCTGAGCCCCATTTTCGCCTCGTAGGATTGAAACTTACCAAAGTCTGAAACAAGCCATGATGGCGAGTATCGTGGGAGCCACTGAACAATAGGGAGCTTGTCAAGTAGGTATTGTTTGGTCGCAGATGGGAGCTTTCGGGGAACAACTTTAGAGTAGTGTTTCACTCTGTTTATGTTGTGGTCCGTTCGCAACTCTTCTTTGAGAGCCTCAACTTTGCTCTCCATCACAGGATAGTGGCGAGCCATGATGACAGGGGAAACTAGTGGTTGCTGGTAAGCAGAGTAAGCAGCTATGTCTCCAGCTCCTTGACTGAAAGGCTCTTGGCTCTTCTCTTTAAATTAACGACGACTGCTGCACATATAACATAGATCATTTATAGGAGATCTACCTGAAGACAGATTAAGGTCAGATCTTCTCTACATGTGGACATGACAATGTTCACCGAAAGGCACGCCCAAATCACGTATATCTCTTTGCATGAGAAACCCCTCCTTCGGTGCATTCTCGCGATCTGTCGGTATTGGAGATAGAGAGGTTGCTTTCTAGGGTTTAACTAGGCCCATCTATGCAGAAGTAGGTTGGGGTTTCTTGATTTCAAGGACGGGAGACGAATCAGAGCATGGGTTATGGGCAACTAGACTAGTTAGTTCTCCGAACGGTTGGAGTATAATGCGTCCAGTGACTTCTGCAACTTGTGTTACTCTCTCGCCACCTTACGGCTTTAACTTTGAACCAGTCAGACTGGCTGAATACAAAGAACATGGCGCCTGAGTGGTGACCTCGAATGCGGGGTTTCTCCAAAAGGAAACTTAGATGGATGATATTTATAGCGTGTAAGATGTCTAGGGCAACCCTATGTGACACCGTACGGGCTAGTACAGGAACCCGTTGAGCAGTAAACCAAAGAAGGATAGGATCATTATTTTCGCGTGAAGAGTCCTACAACGCCTCTGTTTGTTCTACAGCATAGTCTGAGGTACAGTTGTGGCGTTGTAAGAGCCCAATTAATTAATGTACTCTCCAGACTTAGTTGGTGGTACCCTCGGGAGTTTCTCTTATAGTGCTATGTATAATTATCTGCTTATGATTCTTAATAGCGAGTATATTCGATACTGTAGTTTTCTTTTTTCCTCATCGGAACCAATTAAGGCCGGCGATCTTAGTGTGAATATGGTGCCTTAATAGGCTGAGACAAAGCCTTAGCAAGGGTCTCGGGATGTTCAACTCAAGATCCGTAGCGAGCTCCAGGAGCCTGGTCCTAGCCGTCAATACAAGGGGAACAGGGTATTGTTGGTTCCGCTGCAGGTTTGGAGCTACCGCAGGTACACCGTCCCCAACAATCCACCTCGAATTAGTATTTCAATGCATACCACCCAATTTCCTATCTTGAATATATTCGTTGAAAACTCACGATAGTATCGCCGTATAAGAGCGTCAATGTGAGTAGCATGTGACCATTTCCTACTAATTCCCAAGCGACGTTATGGTAAGCTTCGCTGCATGGCCAAGACGCATGGCAAATGCTTGTAACTAACCCGAATAGGTGCGCGACCGTTTCATTGCAGTGACCAAGCCCTTGGCCGCCCAGAAAATTCCCTGGTGCCGAGAATTCTCGGAGATATTTTCTAGCTAATTTGCTAATTCACGTCAACAATATTGTAGGTGTCTCTTCGAATGCCCATCTTTGCTACTTGCCAAATCTTATGTCGTTGCTCCTTACAATCCGACCAATGCGAAAGCGTAGCGCTGTGATAGAGGTCGGGTGATGACTACGTGGATCCAGAGAAAACAGCCTGAAGCGTTACAATGCATATACTGGAGTGCCAGTCCGGCAATAAAGATATGAATAATCAAGATAGGGTCACGACCTGATTAGGAAAGTACGCATGTAGTTACGCAATCTGGGCATCAAGTTTCTAGCCTTTAAAGTTAGTTCACTAGTTTCGATGTAACCCACCGTCTTAATACTACCTAGTTACTGTTGACTAAACCTATTGGATAGATAATTAGCCTGTCTTTGTCACTAGCCAACGGTCGACCTGCCGCGCGTCCGTCAACATCTTTCATTGAAAATCTTATCTCATAAAGGTAACCGAAACTTAAGCAAGTAGTCTGGCGTTATTACACTTAGAAGTATCGTCGACGCTAATATCCAAGCTTACAGGTAAGTTTTCATGCTAGTCTAGTTCGCTTTGCTAGCTTCACGATGAAATCACAAGAACTACCGAAACTGGAGCCGTTGAATATCGATGCGGAAGTTAGTTTAGTGCCCGTTACAGGTGGACACGCTCGATTATCGGTGGATTTGGTGGTGGTGGGTTTGTGGTGGGCTTTCCGTCGTGTTATAGTGGGCTTGGAGACAACCCAATGGGTGCTTTATACATATCTCCAACTGATCACTTAGTAGATGCCTGAACGGATATATTTCATTCTATTTCAAGCACGCAACAATATAATCAGCATCTCTCAGTGGCTGGCCGCATCCGGGATGTGGGATGCTTGCAAGGGCGAGAAAAAGCCACCAATCCTGGAGAGAAAACCAACAGGCTAGCGGAGGGCTGCACAGCTCAGCAGACCAAACCAAGGATATCAGCTCTCGTACGTCAAGTCCATTAGACAGACTAGGAAATTCCAATTCTAAGCGCTAGCGAGTGTGGGGGTTCTCACGGTGGAAACTGGAGTCAATATCGCTTTTGCAATAGCGCCGAGTCTTGCCCACCCCCTACCTCATTACACCTAAACGATAGCGACGAGGGACAGTGTCTCACACTTGGCGAGTTAAAGCCGAAGGAGGTCATCAAGTTAAACGTTGCTATCTATCTGTTGATCAACAAATCGCTTGGCGGCGGCGTCGAAGGTCCTTTTGACAAATTGTACGACATCACAAGCGTCGTAAAGCGTCGAACAACGTTGTGGAACCTCGTTTTCGGAAGATTCAAGAAGTTCCGCGCTCGATCCATAGTTTCCAGCAATGATGCGTACAATTATCCGGGGATTATTCGCAAGATGATTCGGTCAAGTTCTATAAGGAAAAGAAACTGTGGTTTACCGTGCTTTTCTTGCCCCGCACTCCCTGCGTTATGCACTAAGATAACTGCTGTGTAGTTGTTCGTGTTACTCCGGATAGATAGGCAAAAGCCTGTGATCAAACGAGCAAGTCGTTCTATTACATATTCTGAGATAGGCCCAATTCATTCGATTCTATGATATTATACATTTACTGCAATGACAAAGGGTTTTTTCAGACGGTAATCTCTGAAATAAGCTTGTAGAACCATATACGCTTCAGCAAATGACATAGTGTCAGGCAAATAATCGAGGATGAAGTAGTATAGTATTACAGACTAAGAAATAGAACCCTATTTGCAACATCTGATAGAATAGTCAAACAACTTGTAGCATGTCCTGCATAAGGGCCGGCATCTCCCTTCATGTGTATAGTGCGATCTACCCGCGTCACCCGCAAGTCGTTTCGAGAACTAGACCGTAGCGTCCTGGTGTGTGCGTCCGTTGACTAAGTGACTATAGCGCACATCTCCACCCTCTTGGGGTCTAACCAGTAGAAACTATCATGAAGGATGCATACTCAGTATGCCCGGTCATGTAAGTATGGACGGGGTATATACTGGCGACTACTATTGTTGGAGTAGGCGCCTTCCCTAGGTCAGTTATAACTCACGAGCATCTTCTGGTGCTGCGTCTTCCTCCACATCTGGTAATGTTACTTCGTCCTTTTCTGCGTTCTTTACCTTGTTCCAGAAAATCTCACCATTCTTTGGGTCATCTTGGAACAGGTGGTCGACAACAAGCTTCTTCGGAGTCTCACCCATCCACTGGAAAAGAGAGAAATCCCTGAATTCGTCGGCTTTGAATACCTCAAGCATCTCGATTGGTTCGTCGCCGATGTTCTCTACGAAGTGACCCATATTCCGCGGTATGATGCCCACGTCTCCGGGGACATAGTCGAAGGTTCGCGCGGTACCCTGGGCACCGAATATAGTGACACGACCTCGACCCTTGATGAAAAAGTTCCATTCGTCCGCATTTGGGTGCCAGTGCATCTCACGTATGGCGCCAGGTTGAATAGTGACGTGTGCAGCCGCGATAGTCTTTGAGATTGGGAAGTTCTTGGAATCAGTGATTCGGACCTCACCACCACTCGTAACCTTAGGTTCTTGCTCTAGCATGCGATGACTGAAGTTGTACTTTGACTTCTTTACGTTCTTGCCCGTTGGCTGTTCGTCCTCGAGAGAACCTGGGTATGAGCCTTGGAAGATGTACTTCTCGCTCTTGGGAAGGTGCGCGAAGACCTCAGGGGCTAGGTTGAAGTTCTTCGAAATTACCGACTTGGGCGTGCGTGCTGCGATTCATCAGCCTGGGTTAAGTATTACAAGCTTGATCCTTAAGACGAACCTAGCCAGTCAGAAAGAATGAATGTCGACTCTTCTGAGAAACTTCCATCGTCGAAGATGAGCAGGAATTCCGTGCCGTTCTCACCCAGTCCCTGGAGGGAGTGAGGAACACCACTTGGGAAGTACCACAGATCTCCTTTCTTTAGGTCGTCCATAAAATTGCCTCCTTCATAGTCAATCGCAGTGATACGGACTTCACCATCCAGCACATAGGCCCACTCAGCCTCCTTGTGCCAATGCAACTCCCGAATAACGCCCTTATCAAGTCTCATGTTTACGCTAGCAAGTTCGACACTTGAGCCCATCTCACGAACTGTGGTCTGACGAGTCCATCCGCCCTCCTATTGCAATGAGCCAAAGTACAATACGAACATTGGAGAAATCCTCACCTCGATTCGAACGTGTGAGTCCGCAAAGCTCCAGCGCATATTTTTCATGTCGCCATGGTCAGTGCTTGGAGGACGCACGAGATCTGGGTTCTGGCGAGAGCGTTCCCAGTTCCACGGTCCTAACACGGAGGCGCCCAAACCGTTACGGTACGGTAGAGGATCTAGCTCATTGCCAATTGAATCGACAGCGCGATCGAGAGAATCTCTGTGATCTGGGTTGTACGGCGACTTCGTCTTCTTCGAATATTTGGGAGGAAGGTCTAGACCAGCTAAAAGATACTGGCGTGGGCTATCTTGAACGGGGACCGCAAGCCCCGAATTACTCAGAGCGAGCCCGGCGAGGAGCAGTCGCGACACGGAGCTGCTCTCAGAGCTAAGGAGCTGCATCGCGTTGGATGGGATGATCTGAACTGAATAAAGCTGAGCTCGAATTGGAGCAGATGCACTGCAAAATCAATTGAATGGATGGGACGTGGAATCGGTCGGTTTTTAAGGTGTAGCACAAGAAAAAGAAGAAAACCGAACGGTGAAAGAGACGATAGCGGAGCAATGTCGCAAACGACTCTCCGAACTGGACCCGTCGACGATGACGGTTCACTGACCTATTCTTTACCGTAGCTACCCAGATACCCCAGGCTAAGATAGGAGCTTGTAACACGCTTCTGGAGCCTGCCGGCACCCGATCCAGGGATTCACAAGACCATCGCCATCGAAAACGGTGGCGAGCTAAATAATCTAAAACCACTATTACAGTAGCTGCTGTGTACAGCAGCTACTGGGCATGGATTCACTGGATTCCGAGCCAAATCCGAGCATTCCCCAGCGTATCATGTTGCTTCCTCTCCGGCTTTGTCACTGAAATAGGATTTCGTTCCTTGGAAACCCCAGGCGCTGTACATGTAGCATGAACATACCGCCGTTACCGTCTCCAATTTGTGGCTTGAACCGGTAGCTTGGAACCCCTGTCGGAGCGATATGTCTTGGCATATATATATGACAAGGGGCCCATCCAAGTTGTGCGGGGCTTCATTCATATTGGTTTATGGCCCAAGTAACAAATTGGCCGATGTGACTGACGGACTCAGCAATGAAGGACTCCGAAGATTCTTCGAGCCCGTCGAACTTTGAACATCTATCTACGACACTTTGTCTTACCTACGATCTACCTAACGGCAATAATTTGCTTTACACTAGCAAGTTTACTTAGTACAAGCTTAACCACATGAATCAGGAGAACGACCAAATGTCTTACTCCAAACCCCTCAAAACTTAAATACTAAATGTATTTTAGTGTAGCACCTAACCTAATGTAGTACGTCACACCCACTGACTAGCTATTAGTCTAGGACCTTCGGCCTTGCATCATACCCTTCACCTTCCCTATCTCCTCCAACAATATATCACCTACCATGATGATCGAAGGGGGTAAAATCGGTCTTGGCTTATCCGACTGAAATCGCGGCCAAAGGGGAACCCTCAGCGTGCTTTTATTGAGACACGCTTGGTCTGATCTTGACATTATTCACAATCCGTCTCACTTTCATTTCTCAGAAACTCCTCGCACTTTTGAACTACAGAGACACGTGAGAAGATTTGTGCCACTACCCTCAGCTTTCGATGTCGTCCAACCCTCAATCTAACGGCTACGGTGCCATCAATGGCTCGAGGAGGGGTGTATCATTTTCCGGAGATGAAGAGCAGCCATTGTTGGGAGAAGGCCGGTCGACCAAGCCAGGATGGCGCAAAAGCATGATGGCCGACGTCCGTCGAGATTGGGCTGATTTGATCCTCCTCATCTGCTATATCGTGACCGGTCTGCTTGACAGTGCAGCCATATCGACATGGGGCTCTTTCGTTTCGATGCAGACCGGTTTGTTCTTCTCAATTGCCAACCTCATGGACTAGACATCATAGCTAATGCAATTGATACAGGCAACACGGTATATTTTGGCTTGGGATTGGCCGCCCCACGCGAATCTACCAGGTGGATCAAGTCAGCAACGTCTCTGGGCTTCTTCTGCATTGGATCGGTCTTCTTTAGCTTCTTTCATCGCTACTTTTCGCCGAAACGTCGATGGGTTATTTGCGCGTCCTTTGTCGTCCAGACGGCAATGATCGTCGTAGCAGCGTCAATCCTCACGTTTGGACCAAAAACGGCAGATCCTAAAGAAGCGATTGGTTGGCCGGAGCTTGTCCCCATTGCATTAATTGCATTTCAGAGCTGTGGACAGGCTGTGATCAGCAGAGCGCTTAAGTATAACGCCCTCACAAGTGTTGTGCTCACGAGCATCTACTGTGATCTGTTCTCTGACGCCAATTTGCTGGCTGCAAACAATGCGGAAAGGAATCGGAGGGTAGCAGCGCCAGTCCTACTTCTCATAGGAGCTATCATAGGCGGTACCCTAGCTCACAGTTGGGTTGGCTGTGCTGGTGCCTTGTGGGTTGCTGCAACACTTAAGCTCGTCATTATTGTGGCCTGGTTCTTCTGGCCCACGGAACCGGAATGATATAGTAGCCGTTCATGATAAATTCACGAGGCGAAGACTTTATAAGATGGACCCATTCCGCATCATTTCCGAAGCGTAAAGCTCATTGGCTTCGGGTGGCCCTACAGCCAC
This sequence comes from Xylaria flabelliformis, assembly GCA_007182795.1. Classification (NCBI taxonomy): domain Eukaryota; kingdom Fungi; phylum Ascomycota; class Sordariomycetes; order Xylariales; family Xylariaceae; genus Xylaria; species Xylaria flabelliformis. The sequence goes on along the minus strand of VFLP01000027.1, from coordinate 395,335 downwards.
TATATCAATATCTTTCATGTCCAATAAGAAAAACCAGATAGACTTAAAGAGTAGTTTAAAAGTTATGTAGACCTTTTTGTATAAGTACTTTATCTCATTTTCTTCTGACCAAGAATAGTCGCCACCCGCCTATTTATAAGAGTGCCGAATCACAATCTAGACGTAAGTCCATTTGGGTCGAGAGAATAATTTGTCGGACGGTTGATCACCTAATATCTTTTACATTTTCGATCTAATAATTTGATTACAAGTTTTTTCTATGCGATCAGGTTACAAGATTTGGATCTCAGAGCCCTTCCCATTTTGAAAGTTATACCAAGACGATTATCGTATCATATTTACACCTCTTTAGAACAAAGAGATTCATCTTTTTATCTGATTCCACCTGAAATTTATATGTAAGGCAGCATGTATAGCTGCACATCTGTGTGAAGTCGCTATAGCTAATAAAATACTGTCACACCTCACTTGACGGGATTTCAAGAGGTGCTAGTTCAATATCATAAGGATTAGAGCAATGTCGCGATAGTCGAACCCACTGTCTTCAGGCACTAAATAAGCAAGCAGGTGGCTAGCGGGGGCCCTTATAGTGGGAGTTGGTAGGGACTCAAGAATCAATAACATTGAGTCCTTACACCTACGTTCGACCTAGCAGCGACCTACGAGTGACTTGATTTCACTATAGATACACTATATACTCTGACAACTGTTAACAATGAGACACATGGAAGTTTTTGCGCTTGTTAATGCTACTAGCAATAACAACATGGGGATGCTTCAATAAAATGTCAGTACGGTGAGTGACAAAACAGGAACTAATGTCTGAACATGCCTTTACACAACACGTAGCCTAAAGGCCCCGAAGCACTTTCGTTAATTAATGGGATAATCTTCATTTCACGAGGCTATGGGACTTAAAGAAGGGAGTTCGAATGGCCAGCCTTTAGCAGATGCGACATGAACTTGTCTTTCGTAGGACCTCTCGGGTAGGCCACGCATTTGTCTCAAGTCGAAGTTAAGACTTCTCTGCCCATTTCGCTACATAAGGATGTAACGATCCCGCTAGTGAACCATTCATAGTCCTTCATCTTACTTATATGGAATAAAGAAACCTGGAAAGGAGATAGTCAGACCTGGCATGAAGGCATTATAGAAACTCCTCATATACCAACGGTAGTCTTCATATATACTGTCATTGATATCTTCGAAATGTTTAAGATTTTCATTCTTCTCTCTCGTTTTAACAACATTATGCTTGTGATCATCTACGTATTTCTGGGGGTTCTGGGCCCCGGTCGGTAATTAGCGAGCCCTGGTTATTCGAGTCTATGCCTTCGTTCTCTGGCTAGTCTGACAAGTTAATACTCTCTTTGCCTGCTCATTAGACACCGACTTGAATCGGCTTCTACCCAAAACTAACCAAGGGCCTCTTTTCGCCAGACTCTCTATCATGTGTTCAGCGTCGGGCAAATACCTAGGTTAGCCGTGAACTTAAGTCCAGAAACTGGCCATCTTTGTACCAGCATGTTTCTTATATACAAGACTTGCCGACAGAGATCTTGGAATTCCTCCCACGATAACGATCATCAGACATCCACAGTATCTACTGTGTTGTTATGGTGGCGTAGTTGTCAGTTTGATCGATAAAAGAAGTGTAATCTAACTGTTGGGATATATGAATTAGTCAGATCATGTGCTATTGTTCACTTTGCCTGCCTTTAGATGTGTATCGAGCTATTTACTTGTAGGAGCTTTATTGTGACCTGCTGCTCAATCAAGGCCTCTCCTCATTGTTAAACGATTTTTACGCGCGTGGAATCATCCGGGTAGGCCTATCTCTATAAGCATAGGCGGCAGTGCACCTACCTAGCCAACTGAAGGCGATCTAACTAATTATCGGGAACCCCGAAGGTTTGTTTTCTTATGTAACATCCGACAGGGGTTTCAAAATGTAACCGGTAGTCTTTGTTGCTCTGTGTTCGGGATGTTAGTAAACATACTAATCTTAGTTATCTTCTTTACATCCCGTACCTAAAACGACCTCAATCCGGTGCGATTTAGTAATCAATTGTAACTCTACTTAGGTCAGTAGGCGTTCGATCTAGAGCCCACTTCCCCCGAGTACTTAGCCCGGTCTAATAGGTAGATGAGACCGCCAAGTATGGGGAAGGCAGAGATGGAATAGTGTAATCTCGGCACATGTGGGCAGCATAAGTATATCCGGCTCCGCCTATATATGGAGTTTAGATCTGCGCGATTAGTATAGCCCCGGATCCAAGCCCGCTCTCGGCCTCGCTAGGATGACACCACGACTTGGCACACCGCTGCGCTGGCTCATGGCACTTAAATGTTCATCCGGATCTTCTGCCGGATTAAATGTTTGGATACTTTCTTCTTGTAGATACCTATCGCAGGGCTTCGATGTTAGCCTACTGTGATCAAAGTCGTGACGTGATCCCACTTCTTAACTAAGAGTCATGACAGCGCCGCGCTCTTCGATTGACAGGCTAGAGAATGCCAGTGCCGAGCAAAATGGAGACGAGGAAATAATTGGAGTCGTGCCCGAGCCGACTTCCGATGTCTCCGAGTCAGGAAAAGAGGATGCGCCGCCTCTACCATTTTCCAAGGCGCGATGTATAGCGCTCGTTGCTACGGTCACGGGCGCAAGCTTTTTAAATGTAAGATTTATTTCGAGCTTTTATCGAACAAGACCACCGCTGACATATAAGTAGACCCTTTCTAATCAAGCCGTCGTAATTATTTTGCCGACTATCGGTAGGGATCTTAACATCCCGGACAGTAGGCTTCAGTGGATCGTTTCGGCCTATGCTCTGACGTTTGGCACGTTCTTGCTACTTTGGGGCCGTATAGCTGATAGTAAGCTATTCTCATGATCACTTTGAATAGTACCAGTGCTCCTCTTTCAACTGAAATTTTGCCTTTGAGGAGTTTTCTGCGCATCGCGCTTAAGGTAACAATCACTGACTCGGGGTAATTCAGTATACGGCAAACGTGATATTTTTATTTGGGGCAGTGCTTTTGTCACGGTAACATTAATAGCCAACCCCTTCTTGCCAAATGAGATCGCATTCGATTTGTTTAGGGGGCTCCAAGGCCTTGTAAGACCAACACTTTCGCACCCACTTCCAATCTTCGATATCTGACTTCGTTTAGGGAGCGGCAGCAAATGTGCCAACCGCAATTGGCATCTTAGGTGTGACGTTTCCCCCGGGGAAGGCTAAAAATTATGCGTTCAGCGCTTATGGTGTGCCCAAACTCGGCTGCATCGTTTTAGTGCCCTGTGCTAATGTGCAGTTAGCTTCCGGAGCGCCCTTAGGTTCAGTCTTCGGAAATTTGCTCGCCGGGTTTATCGCTTCCGCTACGAGCTGGAAATGGGTTTTCGGCACTCTCGGCGGGCTAGGTATAGTTGTTACCGCAGCCGGAATCTTCTTTATACCTCCGCCGCCAGCTTCCTCAGTTCCACCTCAGAAAGGGCGAGCGCTTCTTCAATCTGTGGATTGGTTAGGAGGATTCCTTGTTACAGCCGGCTTGCTCGCTCTTCTGTTTGCGTTGACAGAAGGTAACGTCGTTGGTTGGAGTACACCCTGGGTTCCCGCCTTAATTGTAGTCGCGGTCATCCTACTGGGTGTTTTCTATGCCTGGCAATGGTACCAAGAAAATCGCACTACGAGGAGACCACTTATAAAGGCGTCTGTATTCAAGAATGGAAGATTCTGTGCCGGCTTAGTGATTATGGCACTTTTCTTCGCCGGCTTCAACAATTTCATAGTATTTACGACATACTTCTTTCAAGATTATCAAGGGCTCAGTCCCCTACAGACAACCTTGCGATTCATCCCCACGGGTGTCACTGGTATCCTGGTTGCCTTTGCTGTTAGCCGTTTGATCTCACGCGTCCCGACTTGGATTCTACTCCTCTGTGCCAACACCGCCGTGTCCATTTCATGTCTACTATTTGCCGTGCCGCTTCCTCGATCAACGTCCTACTTCGCCTTTGGGTTCCCAGCACTCATTCTGTCCGTTATTGGTGAGTAATAGGCTCCTGAGATTCTCACATATCGCGCTTAAAAATGACGGTGACTAACTCCGAATACTTAGGTGCTGATATCACATGGCCTTGCTTAACCCTTTTCACGTCGAAGTCTCTGCCACAGGAAGATCAAGCAATGGGAGGGGGTCTCATCAATGCCTCTGCCGGGGTTGGGAGAGCTATCGGTCTTGCTATTGATACTGCCATCCAGACAGCAGTTCTCGCCAGGGAGAGACACGTGTCGGTGGAATACGCTGGGAAGATTGCGAAGTGGGATGAAGCTTCGGTGGTGAGCATCAGGGCGGCAAACTGGTTCAACTTTGCGCTTGGAGTCCTCTGTGTAGGAGTTGTCTGTGTCGCGTTTCGCGGAACCGGCATTGTGGGGAGAAACGAAAAGCCCAGAAAGAAAGTTTCTGCAATAGTAGAGACTATTGTCCACCCGAATGCCGCCGAGAGAGTGTAATCCTTGGCTTATACATTCAAGTGGGAGTCAGCTAAGAAGCTAACGATGAATTTGAACTACAAAATAGAATGATATCCTTCGAACACTCCGCCCTGAGTACGACGATGCAAGTAGGAGTCCGGCAATATGTCTTCTAACACATGAACTTCATCTCCCGTGCTGATAGGGGTAATATTATAGAATCTGACTTGTTTTTTGAGAAGTCTCGGACAAGCCTCAAAACTTGCCGACAAGATATTGTCATCAACACAGAGCTCTCATACGTGACATCTAATATATAGCCTAACCCCGTGATCAATGCTTTTTATCAACCACTAAGCGATATCCTCATCAGGTAAAATGCCCATAGTACGTCCCCAGGCAGTGTAGAATTCGGGGCCGTCAACCTCTCGCTTCTTCGCAAAGGCCTCTTCGGAGGCCTTGGAAGCCGCTCTGCCTCTCTCCAGCATCTCGATTTGGTATGGGCCAAACACTTCCTTAATATTCTCAACATTATCCTTGTCGATCTTACCAATGGCCCTCGCGAGGTTTAGCGCATCCGTGATAGCATGAAAGCCACCTTCGCCGCGAACTGCGCCAGGTTCTCAGTCTTTGATTTTCGTGTAAGGGTAAGCTATTCGACTTACAAGGGGTCATTGCGTGCGCAGCGTCGCCTAGTAGCGTAACTCGTCCAGTTGGCATCGATTCCATCTTCAGTGAATACTGCAGCCGGTTAAAAGGGAATTAGTTGTGTCTCTTCAATCATCTCAGGAGATGATTGTGGATTTTACTCACAAGCCTGAGTACGGGAACACATGTTTGAGGATCCGTTCTCTTGATTGTAGTGAGATACTTGACTGGCAGCGTTTTGGTTTTCTCAACTGCGAAATCATACTGCTCCTCGCCGGTAGCTGAATAAACCCAAAAGTCCTCTTTAGCAGCACGTCTATGCAGCAAATAGGTTAGCGGTTTAAGAGACGATTAGTGAGACTTGGGACGTATGTAATTATAACAAGATCGGAAGTCTGCAAAGGAAACAGGGAATTTGAGGATACATACTCATCAGGCCAGATCAAAGCCCAACCGACCCTACCCGACTTGCCATCAGGAAATACCTCCACCAGAGTTACTAGCAAAATCATAGGAGACCCATTGATAGAGTTCATGTCTACTATGTAGAGAGAATGGCCGAGACGGAGCTGCTCTTCCAGCTCCTCGCCGTATAAAGTACAGAAACCTTGAATAATCGCCATCGGTGGCGCTTTAATGGGGTCTTCCCCTTTAAGAATGTGCTTTCGGGCTTTTCCCACAAGTTAACCATTCCCATCTAACGACGAAACGGAAGATAGATATCAATCTGGACGTACTAGCGCTTCGTGATCCCTCGGCACCAACGAGGATATCGCCTTCAGTGGATGTCCCATCCTGGAAGTAGACTTTCACTTTGTCCTCGGTCTCTTCGATTTTCACGGCTTGTTTACTGTACTGCACCGGGATATGCGTCTCCAACCAGCTAACGATTCTGTGACGAGCAGCTCGGATAATCCACTCCGACTCATCGCCGCGCACGCCAATCTTAGGCATATTTGGCTTGTCGGGGTTGTAGTAGACGCACTCGGGGAAGTATTTGGTCAGGGGGAGCAGATTGCTCAAGGAGGAAATTGGCGGTAAATCGTCCGGGATGGATGCCTTCAGGTCATCGAGCATGCTATAGTCAAGTTAACACAGTTTTATTCCGAATTTCTTGTAACAGTCCGTCTTACTGATGCAGCCCAATGACCCAACCTGGTCGTCGCTCGCGTTCGTTTCTGTCTCGCTCGAATATCTCGTAGGAGATGCCTTGTTTTCGAAGCGCTTGTGCCAGTGCTAGACCACCCAAGCCGGCACCGGCAATGAGAACATCTATTGAGAGATTATGTTAGTTATACTAATTCGAAAGCTAGTGAAGAATGCTCGAAGACTGGGAGCTTTCAAGACTGGTATTTATTCCTGTAACCGCAGAGTACGTTTTGTGCACCAAGAAGGATGAGGTTGTACATACGGGGAGAAGATGACGATGGCATCGTGCTTAATGATACTCAGCTATTAAATTTTGAATCTACTTATACGAAAAGAGTCAGGACAATGAGTGAGTGATTTTTTGTTTTCATATTCTGAGCTTTTTTGGACTTATATATAAATCATTGCTGAATCATCAGCGAGTCACAAAATGAGGATGGCCCCATCATGACCACTACAACCACCAATATCTCACCGCCGAGTTTTCCTAGACAAATCGCACTCACAATTCGTACGAGCTCAAGTCCCCACGCAAGTAGGACATCGGTGCACCTAGAGTCGCCGTAGCGTTGTCTTTCGGTGTTCGCTACACATTAGTTGTCCGAGTAGACCGATGTATTTGTAACTACACCTTGGCATGTCTTCACTTGCTTGTATGGGACGTTTGAGGATGAGGTTAATCATCAAAATGCAATCATTTGTTACAGCAGTTTTCCGACAGGCTTGGCTTCCATGGGGGGTTTTTTTTTTACCTCGTCACAAGAATATCCTGTACTTGTATCACCGAACTCCTCTCAATGGACACCGAATTTCGATCCCGACGATGCCGTCGCACTTGAGTTATGAGTTCTCAATGTTTATTTGTAACTTATCTTTATAAGGAGATGATGAGGGCCTCTTCCGAGAACACTATAATCTCCATCCTTTTGAACTCACGTGGGTCTAAATTTGCGGGCGTGAGTTGTTACTACCTCATCACAACTTTTCATCCAGGTCAAAACCACTACACCCGCAGTACGACTCATCCTATCTCATTACCTTTAATCTTGTCATTTTCTAACCCCGGTCAATAGAAACTATGAGACTCACCCAGAATGGAATCCAGCGACATCGGCAGCTACGTAATCGGCTATCCATCAATTTCAACTTGTCTCCAACCCTCCAAGCGAAGATCCCATTCTCCCCCACGCGCTCCGCACGATGCCCTCTCGGAAAGCCATCTCTTCCCCCACCAAACCCCGCACACCCCCCGCAATACCGCGATGTTGTGCTCCGAGCTGCCCCGGGAAGTAGAGGCGATGATGTCGTGTGCAGTAGACGGCTTTTTTTCCCCCAAGGGGTAAGTAGGTGTTTGAGTGTTGTATTTATTGCAATACTGTTTCTACGCGGTCCGGAATAGAGAGAATCACTACCAAGAAAAAAAAAACCGAGAGACCCTTAATTCGCCAACTTATTAGCCATGGCGAAAAACATCATCGTCACCGGCGCCGGCGGCCTGGTCGGGCCCCTAATAGCAACGCGCCTCCTAAACGAACCAGACTACAACGTGATCCTAACCGATCTCGTCGAGCCCATCATACCAGCCGGCGTCGCACACCCCTCTCACGCAAAATGCATGAGAGGCGACATCACCGACGCCTCGTTCGTCAAATCGCTCCTATCCGCAGCGCAGCCCCTACACGCGATCTTCATCTTCCACGGGATAATGTCGGCCGGGTCCGAAGCGAACTTCGACCTCTCGCTCGCAGTCAACGTAAACAGTGTGCGGGATTTACTTCTTGCCCTGCGGGCCACAAACCCGGGTGTGCGCGTCATTTACTCCTCGTCGCAGGCTGTCTACGGCCAGCCCTTGCCGGCCAAGGTCACGGACGACGTGATCCCCACGCCCGAGGGCACGTATGGCGCGCATAAGTTGCTTACGGAGATCTTCATCAACGACATGCATCGCAAGGGCTTCATCGACGCCTTTATCCTGCGGTTTCCGAGCGTCGTTGTGCGGCCCGGTAGGCCTACGAACGCGGCCTCGTCGTTCCTCTCCGGCATGATTCGCGAGCCGATGAATGGGGAGGAGTGCGTGATTCCGCTGAGGGACCGCTCGTTCCGCTCGTTCCTCTGCTCGCCTAGCAAGTTGCAGGAAAATCTGTTCCGCGTGCTGCATATGGATACGGATAAGATGCCGAAGCATATCCGCCACATTAATGTCCCTGGTGTTTCGGTCTCGATACAGGAGCTTATGGATGCGCTGGCGAAACACGGTGGCGAGGATAAGCTGAAGTTCTTAAAGGAGGAGACGATTCCGGATCTGGAGCGTATTTTGCGTAGCTGGTCGCCGGACTTTGATACTACTACGCCGTTAAAGCTGGGGCTGACGAAGGATGAGAGCGGGGAGGATATTGTCAAGGAGTACATTGATTCACTGAAGAATTAGCTGTGTAGGAATTGTTTAAAATTATTCGTCAATGATACCTGATTACGATTACGGACACCAGTTACTTTTTTGTTTTGTTTTGTTTTGTTTTCTTTCACACTTTTGTGCTGCGGAATCATTTTGTAGATCATTTCGAGGAAGCTAGTGATCACCCGTATATGCACCGCTAGTAGCTGCGATCTTCGCATAGTAGAGGTTCGTCTCCGCGCAGATGACCATTCCTCCGTCTCCTGCAAAGTTGAAGTTCGCTGACGTTTCACCGAGGAAGATTTTACCTATTAGTGTGCCGGAGGGATTAAAAACATGAACACCATCGCCGCAACCAGCGTAAAGCCGACCTTTGGTATCGACATGGAGTCCTAATATCATAGATTCTGTCAGTAGAGTGAGACGTAGAGAGGTATCGAAGTTGCGTACCGTCTGGGACTCCGGCAGATACGTATGCAAAGGTCTGCCGGTTTGAAAAAGTCCCTTCTTTGGTGACGTCGTATCGATAGCTAAATGCTAAGTTAGTTTCCTACGACTAGGCGATGACCGATAGTTTGCATAGAAAAGCTCGGTGTGAACCTACATAGAAGCCGGAAAAGTCGCATTGATTCCCCAGAAGACTTGCTGAGCTCCGGTGTCAGCGATATACGCATGCGCACCGCTAGGAGAAAAGGCGATCCCTAAGGATAGAGTCAGTACGTAAACAATATGGTAATCTACAGGCTCGTTAGAAACAAACCGTTTGGTTGGCTTAACCCGTCAGCCACGATGGTGACAGCTCCGGTCTTGTCATTGTACCGATATACTTGGTGTGGCAGCCCCTCCTTTGGTCTGAAGTCCTGGAGCCTACCGTATATAGGGTCTGTGAAATACAAGTCCTTGTTACGTGGATTGATAGCCATATCGTTCAGAGAGTTGAATTGGCGGCCGAAATAGTTGTTCAATAGGACTATAAGATCAATACAGTCAGGCGCGCTTCGCTGATATTTCATTCAAGTCCGATCGCTTACCTGTAGTATTGTATGGTTCTCTGGGGTTCATAATTATCAGATCTGACGTCCTTTCTGCGCCCTGACCTTCTGCTGCGAAGAGAATCTGGCCTTTGTAGTTTATTCCACCTATGTCAACGGTCAATTGAGCTTCTTGCGGTCTTAACAACCTCAAATAACCATTTCGAAACTTACCGTTGGGATTTAAAACCATGGGGTTCGAGTTAACGACATGGACCTCGACTAGGCCCGTCGCATTACGTTTAGTAGAAGCCGCCTCGGCTTCGACAACACTAATCTTTTGGATGATGGCAGATTTATTTAACCCTTCGTGGCAGTACGTTAACGCCCTGCTATCTCTTACGAGAAGATGAATGGAAAGGATTATTCAACTTTTACGTACCTGTGCCGGAAGCTGGTGCGCCGGCGCTTTGGACGAAGAACATCTCGTTGGTCGGAGGGTACCTGAACACAATTAAGTCAAACTTTGGCCCCTATCAAAACGAATGAAACTGCATTATACCACACGACAGCCTCATGAAACAGGGGATTCGTTCCGCTATTGGCGATAAGTGTGAGTGTTGGATTTGACCCAATCACATCATAAAACTCGTCATCGTAGATATGGAAAGGCTTTTCTTTGAGAGCAGTGAGATCATAGCCAGGCGGAACAAATATCTAGGTTAACGGTCAATTGATACTCTTGCTCCTCAGTTTTTCTAGGAAATTTCTAGAAATAGTCGGTATACTCACGCTGGTTAGGTTGAATTCACTTGGAGGCGGCACAGAGGGCAGAACATTGAATGCTTTCTGGTCGATGAACTGAGCCTGAGCTGGGATCGCAGGGTTCCGGTGGGAGACATCATTGTAGGCAATAGCCGCGCCGACCGAAAGCACAGCCAGTGCTAGCGAAGTATAACCCATCTTCGAACTTGTATTCTTGCTGACGCCTTCGTTGTCTCTCGCTGTGGCTGTCGTTTCTGGCCTCCTTGAAGAAGAGGACGTGCGGTTACGTTCTCCCATCGCCGAAAGCGTCATATGTCGTTGTATTTATACTCGCTGCATAACGCCAAGTCAAATACTTATTATTATACCAGGATTCTTTAGCAGCACCCAACGCCGGTTGAAGAGGTGCTGTGGTGTTACCATGTGCGTCGTATCGTTCACACCGACATGCATTGCAAGATCTGCCTTAACGCAAAATAGCTCCAAACGAGGTAGATCGTGGGACCCACAACACTACAGACCTTAGGATAATCACATCCGAGCCGAGCACTTGCATCGCGGCAATTGACCGGTGGGAGCTTCCCGTGGGGTGAGCTGGGCGGTATAATGCGTGGGGTAATGCGATGTGACGTTGGGGAAGTAGGTACTTTAGGTAGGTAGCCTCGGAATCTTGAGAAGACCTGCCTACCTACATTTGTAGGTAACGAAAACTCCTAGTAGGCGCATCACGTAAGACTGATGCAATTGGACGCTTTGACTCGGTCGGTTAGGATAGAAGAAATAGCATGTAGTAGGCTGATGACAAAGGAGGAGCTTCATAAAGATTCATGGGAGCTCGCAGCAAGTCAAATATCCGGAAAAGCGTAACAATTATCTATATACGTTCTATTTATGTCCATGCGCATCAATGAAATAGCAAGTATTACATACATAGAATGCCACTATACTAAAGATACGGGGGTATCAGTAAAATGATGAGGGACTAAAAAGAAGAGAAACAGGGTCGGGGGAAAAAAAGAGAAAGAAGTAAAAAAGTCTATCCGATCGATCCTTCTCTCATGCACCGGATGCTCATAACGCATCCACCATAACGCCATATCTAAATGCCTTCCTTTCGTTTCTCTATATTATTTTCCATCAAATCGTTTCCTCCACATCCCCTCTCTCAGCGACAATACCTTCCCTCCCTAGTTGTTCGTCCAGCAACGTCTGCCTAAGATGTTCCCTAACGATAGGATCCTGCTCGAGCTCCTGCCAAAGTTGGCGGTCCCAGTTCTCGCAGTTCTCGTCCTCGTCTCGCTTTCGCCACGGGGGCCATGTCCAGAAACCATTTGCGATCAAGCTCCGCTTAATGAACTTGAAAGCAATGTCCAGACCGATAAGGACAATTAATACGCCGACGAGTAGAGACCACCATAGAGTGTCTTTTCCAAAGGTGTTTACGAAACCGCCGCGACCTGCGTACGGAGATGGTTGGAGGGTATATACGCCGGATAGGAAGGCCTGCCAGGCCCACCATCCTGACACGGTAATGCCGAACGCGCCCATAACGATAGCTGATTTGTAGTGTGTCTCCATGATGCTAGATGGGGGATTGAATTAGTATAATCCCTTGCTTTGGGGACAGGGAAAGGGAAGACTTACAAGAGTTTCCAATTGGTCCATAATATGCCAATGGAAAACGCTAGATCACCAAAAGCAAAGAGACCATTGTCGCGAGGCCGGCCAAATACATTATATCCCAGCCAAACGAGCACCCATACCAAGGTGCCGTCAATAACGGCACCCGTTATCCAGGTGATGAATCTTGGGAAATTCAGTTCGCGGTTCCGCTGGCCATGGACATACAGCTCTGGGACAGCAAGTAATGTTTCTGCGCGCAGATCCTGCTCCCAAATACCCATACAGAGGACACACAAGCTTGTGAATAAGATATTGAGAACCGTCAAGCTATAGCTCTCGTACAGACTCGTACCCGTGTACCCGTTATACATCTGGTACATGGCGGTGGGCAGGTAGAAGAACATCTCTTTCCAGAACGTTGCCAGAATAAACTTGCCTGTCCTGACGTAGTTCCAGCGGCCGTGGACGAGAAGAAGCCGCTGCAGGAAGCGGAACTGCGCAATCGCGTAGTCGGCGACACGAGCAGCCTGTAATCCTTCTTTGCCCGATATTCCTACGCCCACATGGGAGGCTGAGATCATAGCCAGATCGTTTGCTCCATCCCCGATAGCCAGGGTCAGAGCTTTGGGGAGTCGCTGTCGGATAGCTTTCACAATCGTGGACTTTTGCGCTGGCGACGCACGGCAACATATAACTGAGTCGACTTGGGGAATAAGAGTATAGAAGAGGTCAACAAGAACAGGCGATTTCTCCACAGAAGCCAGAGTTTGCCCGTCTATCACAACAACGCTGTGAACGGTCCCGCTCCGCAAGTCTTCCGTGGCGTCGCGGATCTGACCTTCTAGATCTCCATTCGATGAATTCAGAATGAAGATATCAGAGCCAGGACGGCAGATCCGTGCCGAGTGTGCAATGTTAATAGCCGTCTCCCGTTTATCGCCTGTCAGCATCCAGATCTTGATATTAGCACGCCGGAGCTTGTCGATGGTTTCAGGTACACCGACTTGAAGCTTGTCTTCAATCGCAGTTGCCCCAACAAGATCCAGTGTCTGTTCGATTTGTTCACCCGCATCTTCGATTTTGGTTTGACGGTCTACTAGACTGGTAGTAGCATCGTGGTAAATCTCCTTCCATGCCCTATAATCCGCCTCAGGAATGAATTTTCGAGCCACAAGAAGCGTGCGAAGTCCTTCCGTAGCAAAATCATCTAGATGTCTGAAACACCGATCGAAAACGGTGGCCTCATCCATTATAGAAGGATCTTCAAGGAAACTAAATTTGTCCTGGGCGGGCGAAACGGGGGTTAGGGGGCCTGTCCTTGATAGTCTTTTCATTACATCCAAAGATGTCGTGCGAATATTGAGCGAAGGCCTGCCTCTATCAACGGATAATCGAGATTGTGAAGGCCCTAATGACTTGCTCCGTTCAAGGACTGGCCGTTTGGTCGCCTGGTTTGGATCGAGGCTATCTCGATTGGCCGCAAAGCTGCGACGCAATGTAAAGCTAGGACGTCCGCCGAAACTATTCCGGACCTCTAGTTGTTCACTCCGACGCGCCATCTCGCGTTCAATGTCGGCGCTTTTGCGCACCTCCATGGCCTTTTCTCTGGCTAGTTGTGCCAGCTTCAGCCTCGGCATTATCGCTGAATCGGCCCCCTTGCAAATCAAACAGATTCGCCCATCAGGGTAGCGCACGATGATAGACATGCGCTTTCGCTTGCTACTGAATTCAATAACGTCCAGGATTTCATAGGTATCAAGTCTCTCACTTCCATTTTCGGAACTGACACGGAGCGTCACAGACTGAGAAGACCGGTGACTTACTATGTAACCAAGTTCACTGGCTGCTTGCACAAGGGCTAGTTCGTCAGGAGATGAGGACTGATATTCAAGCTGGCCATCTTTTACCTCTGGAAGACAAGTGTGACAAAGCGCCAGACATAGTATGTAGTCTTTAGCCCGTATTGCGAAATGCGACGAGGGGCGCAGCCTAATGTACTCCAGGAGGTCCAAAGTAGTTACATCAGGCTGCAGATTTTCAGGTCGACCGGTAGACCTCCATTGCGAGGACCTTCTCCTCAACGGCGAGCTGACCGTGTTTGGGGACGCGAGAGAAAATAGCTCAACCTCTTCATAGAGAGCGCTCTTGGCGTGGTTAGACTTCTTTGGCGAAAGCGTGTGGGGAGCGGCGGGCTGTTCATTTTGTTGGTCCGGATCTTGGTCCCCGGACAAGTCCATTTCGTGAAGCCAGGACGTTCCAGCGACGCTCATCTTTCGGAATTTCATGATGTTGTCTGTCAATGTGCCAGTCTTATCAGAGAACACGTAGCTGACCTGCCCGAGATTTTCCAGAATGGTATTGGTGTTGCATCGAGCTGGCGTATCTGTTACTTCATCGTACATCTCTATGTCGCCATTCAACAAAAGCATTTGGCCAATTCTTGTCAATTCCAGCGTCACATACAGCGACAAAGGAACGATGTTGTTGTACTGGATCGCATAGCCAATGATGATCTCTTTGAGCCCAACAGTGGCATTGGCGATGTACCATGAGTGGCGTTCTACTGCTGACCGCCATATGACATAGCCAGCAGAACAACCCGCAGTGAGAACGATGACATAGAACACAAGCGTAAGAACTATTTTGTTCGCCATAGCTTCGAGTGCTGGTTTCTTTGCCTCGGGGTGCTGATTTGCATTCATGCGAATCTTACACTCTTCTCCGGTATTGATAACGATACCAATGACACAGGTTGTGTTCCTGATAGTACTCCCACGATAAATGACTTCATTTGAAGTGAGGGGGAGGGTTTTGCCGTTGATCGCAACCCGTCCATCGAAGTGGTAGAGATCTGGGTTAGGGTCCTCAACTACAAATTCAGCCGCAGTCGACCTAAGTCCAGTTATCGTACTGCAGTCCTTGAAGTCGCGAAGAGATTCCCGGCTCTTCAGGTTGGTTTCGCCATCGAGGTCCATGGTGTCAATGTAGGCTATGCCATTCTCACCGGTCGCGTGAAGGAGAATAATATCGGCGGGAACAGCCTCGTCGCGTTGTAGCCTGACAATGTCCCCAACCCTAACATCTTTCCATTCGACCTGGGCCCAATCGTAGTCACCATCCTTATCATCGCAATCAGGTTCAGAGTCAATTGTTGATGTTCGAGGTTTGTGACCAAGCCACGGCCACTTTTTCGTACTTGGTACCACATCCAGCGTTGGCGATCTCAAGACGCTCGTAGTGTTGGCATTTTCAAGCTTGTCCAGGCGATGTCGCTTATAGTCGTCGTAACCTTCTTTCAATATGGTCAGAAAAACGAAGAAGAGCAAGGGAACAATGGTGGTGTAGTTTCCGGTAGTACTCAGGCCCGGGACGGTCTGGGGGATACCGATAGCCAGGAAGTAGGCATTGGATAGCCTCGTGAACTGAAAGATTAGTTGCTTCGGTACGAAGTCATAGACGGTGTAACGCGACGTGCGGATCGTGTTGGACAGGTACGGGTGGCTGCGTCTCGGGTCGACCAGAGGTTGGCGACGGTCATTGAGTCGCAGGGGGACATGGCGCCCGTCTTTGGAGGATTTCAGAGGCTTCTGTCGAAGTATGGCCTCGAGGAAGTAGGTTTGGTACCAACGAGCGGCATGGTGATATGTCTTGGTTCTCAGACGACGGGATTGTCTACGCGGCCAGTTCCTCCACTTCCGGCGAACGCCCACGCTTTCTGTTTCTATGTCATGATCGCGAGGTTGGCCCATCGGAGACATAACGTGTTAGAGAAGGACTTATGTTGAACCGCAGAGCGGTTGTTGCGACAACATCGCCGGTCCGCTAGGTAGCGCAGCAAGATCGAGTGACTGGTGCCCTCGGAGGACGGGATGTGTTTGGGACACGACGGCGAAGACGGCGACGACGGTCTCGATGACTTCAACGGCGCGTTCAAGAAGCGAATGGAGATGTTACGAATCAAATACCGGCGGCAACCTCGGAAATGTTTTCTTTGCGAGATTAGAGCGACAGAAGCAGTCAATGCTAAACGAGCGGCAGTCCCAAATCAGAGAGGACTATGGTTTTTTCGGGGGTTTAAACAAACTGTCGTGGCGATACGTTAGAATCAAAGCATCGAGTTTGACCACATGTTTGATTCAATTGGCTTACAAAAGCTGTCGCAGCCAGAGTAACTCCGTAATTATGCTAACATGCGCAGTAGTCATCTTGCCAAGATTAATGCCAAGAAACCTCTATGGACCTTCCAAATTCTACTCTCTCAAACAAGAGACAAGATAATCGGACAAAATCCAGAAGGTCACACTCGGAATAAAATTTAAAAAATTTGTATTATCAGAATTGATGAGATTCTGATTGTACGACATTACTTCTATCTGATCTTGAAGATTCTATTGGGCTATTTTATTTTAACAAGAACTGTTGGTCTAAGCTGGTTGATAACGCCTCATGCCGTTATAGACATGAGGAGGACCCACCTGGGCTTGCATAATTTCGTCACTTTAGCAGGGAAGGCGGGAATGAGCAGCGGGTAGGTACAGTACGTAGTATACCCGTTCCCAAATAAGCAATACTCTTCACAGAGCCAACGTCTGCAGTACATTTAAGCATCTCAAGGAAACCTTCAAGTCCTGTAAGATTTGTATGGCTTCCTCAGTGCTCTTTCTGCTTAGCCTCCAAACACATCTTCGTATTTCTAAGTAGGTATTATTCCGTTAAGTAAGAATAAATGTAGTTTCAATATTACAGACTTGCGAAATATATCTATCAACCAACTCAAAGGTTTGCGACCATGGCAGTTATTTTTGCTCTTATTTATAATTCGATCTAACAATTTTAATTACGGCAAGAATAACTTGAGCAAGGGCCAATAGTGTCGACGATATAAAGTTGTCACGTTTTCAAAAACTCTCTTAGTAGTCTCCCAGATATCGTGCTTGATATCCAGTACCTAGCTAGGCAGTAGACGAGCCGTATGACATGAGCACAAGAAGCAATGTCTCACATGGTATCGAGCCAACCTGACGTCTTCAAGTTGTATCCACCTTGTGTACCTGCCACTTGACCGCCAAGCATTTGTCTCGAAGCCGAGACGCCTTCGCAATGGAGGGGTAATTATGGCTTATGTAAAAGTCTGGGGTCTCACGGGTCTTATCTTGGTGTCCCGAGACATGCCACCGTGCAGTGCTGTATGCCGTGCTACCTCTCCACCGATGTCCCTTGCTAGGCAAGCTACCCTACATGTACCCTACCTACTACCGATAGCGATAAGAACCCTTCTTGCCTTGTCTACGATTCTTACCAACACGCCCAGTGTTAATACATTCCTGTAACGTACCTAGGTACTACCTTTTATTTGCAACTTAGTGAGAGTCAAGGTTCCTACTCAGGTAACCTTGATTTGACATAAGCTCCTAACTGCGGCAGTCCAGTTTGCCTCACGTCCCATTCCATCCCCGCCCTTCTTAAATCCAGCCAGGCAGCAAGGCGAAAGGCACGGAGAAGAAGAGTGCCACATCCATATGCATGCCTCCTCCTGAACAGCCGCTCTACGAGCCGTCGACGAGTCGCATCGTCGCCTCCGATCATGAACCCGAGATGAGCCCTCCGAAGACTTTGGAACACGACTTGCCCAACAACACTCCTCCCATTGCTGTGACATCTACGTCGGACCCTTCCCTACTCGACACTGCAACGAGCGCGGGGGAACACGATGGTGACGACGGCGGGAAAGGCATGGAAGGGACCTCTTCGGCATCTGAGGATCTGCTCGGACTTGACATGTCACGGCCGATAGAACACCGCCCAAACGAACCTACCCCTGAAGAACGGAATGCTGCCGGAAACGAGCGCCCGGCCGAGTCCGATGTCGCCGCCGACGCCATGGAATCGTCCGTGTCTACTCTGAAGCCCACGAAACCCCAGTTCCTTACTATTAATACGAGCTCTTACGTTGATCCAACGCCTCCTACGCCCACCTCCCAAACCCCATCGAGAACGAACTCAGCACATAGGTCTAAGGGACAGAGCTCGGGGTCTTCCCCAACCCCATCCGATGCCGGCTATGATGAAAATCGCTTCGCTAGCGAGGATGAGCGGGAGGGTGCATCGCGCTCTGAGATTCAGAGTATCATGGAACAGTTCCCGGAAGATGGGGGTGGCCCGGGAGCGGAGGAGGTCATGAGCCCGAGACTTGAGATCACCTCGCCCCATCTAGCCAGTCCACCACTACAGCATCCTCCACGGAAGTCTAGTCTCGAGCCGCTCGCCCCAAGTATTGCACAACAGCTTCAAGAAATACAAGGCTTACGCATTTCAAACACTTCGCCAACAAGCGCACGCTCCAAGGGGAAACTTCATGCCCATGATCACGGTCCTCCCGTGCCCCCGAAGGATGGGTATCCGGATGATAGGCTAGGATCTATGGAATCCCCCGTCTCATCTACGACGACGCTTCATCGCCCCCCGCCGCCGGAACCGGAGCCAGAACCGGCCCTACCCTTCGACTTTCACCGTTTCTTAGAGCAACTGAAGCATAAAAAGGCGGACCCCGTGGCGCGATACCTCAAGTCTTTCTTGAACGAGTTCGGTAAGCGCCAGTGGATGGTCCACGAACAGGTCAAGATCATTGGCGACTTCCTCACCTTCATAGCCAACAAAATGGCCCAATGCGAGGTCTGGAGGGAGGTATCGGACGCCGAATTCGATAACGCTCGCGAAGGCATGGAAAAGCTCGTCATGAATCGACTGTACTCCCAAACCTTTTCGCCAGCTATTCCTGCACCTCAGCCTATTCCAGGTGCTAAGCCGAAAAAGCGCGGAGGGGATCCACCGATGGGTCCGGGTCGAAAGGGACAGCACCAAGAAGATGTCGAGAGAGACGACGTCTTAGCACAGAAAATCAGTATTTATGGATGGGTCAGGGAAGAACATTTGGATATACCACCCGTCACCGACAGTGGGAAGAGGTTCCTTACTCTAGCTCAGCAAGGTAAGCCTCACAAACATGAAGACATTAAAACCAGTACTAACTAGAATAGAGCTCTTGAAGATCAGGTCTTATAGAGCACCTCGAGACAAGATTATCTGCGTGCTTAATTGTTGTAAAGTCATCTTTGGTACATGACCTTGAATGCAATCAGGGGGTTTATTCGTTAAGCTTACATATTTAACAGGTCTTCTCAAGCATAACAAATCCGACTCATCGGCTGATAGTTTCATGCCCCTTCTCATCTATGTTGTGCTCCGAGCAAATCCAGATCATCTCGTATCCAATGTGCAGTACATCCTACGCTTCCGCAACCAAGAGAAATTGGGTGGCGAAGCTGGCTATTATCTCTCCTCTCTAGTAAGAATGAATATATTGAAACTTCCATGGGCTATATCTCACTATCTATAGATGGGCGCCGTGCAGTTTATTGAAAATATGGACCGTACTACTTTGACGATATCAGACGAAGACTTTGAGCAGAATGTCGAGGCGGCTGTTTC
Organism: Xylaria flabelliformis; assembly: GCA_007182795.1. Taxonomy (NCBI): domain Eukaryota; kingdom Fungi; phylum Ascomycota; class Sordariomycetes; order Xylariales; family Xylariaceae; genus Xylaria; species Xylaria flabelliformis. Next base: position 375,821 of record VFLP01000027.1, on the reverse strand, counting down.
CGCTATTGCTGAAAAACACCGTACAGAAGAATTGGCCAGTCGACCGCGTGTGGATTTATCCGAAAAGGTCGGTTTATACCCAAGAGAATCGTCTTCAACACGGCCATCATTCGAGCAAGGCTCCAGAACGCCACGGCGATCCACTTCCAACGACGACCAAGAGTCAGGTGACGAGTCCCCGGCCATTTCTGGGTTACTTCGTACCATTCAAAAGCCGTTGTCCTCAATTGGCAGGATATTTTCCGAGGATAACAGTGTCGCCGGGCCAAGCACGCCGTCTCATATCCCGCATCCGAATGCAACACCGTCGCGGCCAAGCACGCGACCGACCACACGGCCAAACCCTGACACTCAAGCCCAGCCAGTAGCCCTCCGACAGCAACTATCAGCCCAGGAAGCCGCCGCTAGGCAAGCAAGTGCAGAGGCTGCTGAAGCACATAGGATACAAAGGGCAGAACATAACAACGTAGTCGAAACATTAGCAGGCATGTTCCCAGACCTAGATCGGGAAATCATTAGTGATGTCGTCCACCAACAGGAGGGAAGGTTAGTTGCCAATGTACGAATCCGTTTTAACCTTCATTTGCTGACCTCGCCGCAGAGTTGGTCTTGCAGTCGACGCATGTTTAGCGTTAAGCGCTTAATTTGAACAAATCTATTACGGTACTAGGTGATATACTGAAAGAGTTTACTCGCTGCAGAAGTAGATAAGATATGCTCACTGGCAAAGGCTGCCACACGAGATGGGCTTTGCGCATCCAGTTTACACTTACATTATTATATGGCTATGGTTTCTAAAGGACTTACAAGTGGATATTAATACCCTATTCCCCCCATCACACCTATTTCAACTCACCATCAAGCCGTGCCTCACTTGCACATTTGGCAGAAGTTTAGCTCCATCATGAGCCTGGAACCAGATATAATAGAGATATTGCCAAAGCGAGTCGAACACAACTTTCTCCCTCAAACGTAGCCTATGCGTAGATAGCAACTGATTATGAGAAAGAGCGAATCTTGTTATGTGTTTCAATTAGACACTTATCAGCTAACTCACCTGATTGTTAGAGCGGGTAGTGGTCCTCGCGCTTAAAACACGACGCGCTGAAATTCAATCCGAGGCTTAATACCAATGACGGTTGAAGGAAGATTCGCAATCCTGATGGCACTAAGGTTGTTAGCACCAGAGTTGGATCCACCACTCCCGGAGTTCAAGTGGATCCCCATACAAGCATAAACACCTTCGGTCCTTAAAATCACATAACGAGGGTCCGAACGGAGTTCCACGGCGAAGCGAGTGTGCAGCACAACTGACTAATCTCGTCAACGACAACATTTCGTGTAACGGGGTAGTCGACCCGTTTCATTTCCTAAAAGGGTAATTTAGCTTCTTAGTATCTATGAGAGGTTACGTTATTTCAGAGATGAGGATGAAAAGTGATTTCCAAGCTTATTCACCACGGCCGCTTAGCAAGTAGGTAGAGAGCCTAAGAGAATTGAATCAAACTAAAGTGATGCCATGGCGATCGCGTTGATGTTGTTGTGCGGGTCGAAAGAAATTGCCACGGATCAAGATGATTAACAATATTACTATCTGCTACTCGCGAGCTGGAGCGGCGAGTTGTATAAGAGAAAGATGTCTCCCAGGCAGATGTTGTTAATACCTTTCTTTCTTACATCAGGCCTCGGACAACTCTACCTGTCTACAATTTTATCGTCTCTCCTGAGAAGGCAAAAGTCAAAATGCACAAGAACGCACTATCATCCCTCGCCTTGTGCGTAGCAGCAGCAGCAGCAGCTGGCACACTGGCACAAGGCCAAACCACCACCATTACCAACAAGATCCAATCGGCAGGCTTCAACTCGACATTCACCCTGTCCGCCGCCCAGATCAAAGCAGCTAACCTGTCCACGAGCGCAGTAGCCAACCTAGAAGCAGCCGTGCGCTTCGACCAGTCGCAGCTGGCCAACGGCGGCACCTACGAAGATGCCTTTTACACGCTATCAGGAGGAGGCTCAAGCAAGGAGACGACGACGACGACGACGACGGAGCCGGGAAAGCTGCTCAAGGTCCAGCGAGTCACGGATCCGAAATCTTTCACGCTCCCGGCTAACACGGCGCTCTCGCGCATCTTGTACACGACTACCAACTTGAATGGGACTGTTATCCCCAACTCGGCCTACGTGTTGTGGCCTTTTCAGCCCAGGGTTTTCAATGCTACTGCTGCTGACGAGGGAAAGGCTACGAGTGCCCCGGTCGTTCTGTGGTCGCGTGGGACAGCTGGCTTCTTTGGGCCTGCGGCTCCTTCGACGAATCGTGGGTTGTGGTACGCGAAGTAAGTCATGATCAAATTCATTCGTTTATTCCTATTATCTCAATCAAAAAACTCTACTCCTATGAACAAGCAGGTTTTTTCTTGGTTTTTATTTGAGGGGGCTTTTGTTTTGTTTATAGTTTTTTTTATTAGTTAATGGTTGTTTTTTAACTAATCCTTGGCCTCCTACAGCGCAGCACCCTTCACCCTCGCACTAGACGGCTACGCAGTCGTAGCATCTGACTTCGCCGGTCTCGGCATCGACAAGTCATGGGACGGCAGCGACATTCCGCACCAATACCTCGCCTCGCGGGTAAGCGCACGCGACGGACTCTACGCGCTCCGCGCCGCAAAGGAGGCCTTCGCCGGTCTTCTGAGCGATGAATTCGTGTCCTTTGGCCATAGCCAGGGCGGCGGCGTCGCATGGGGCGTGGCAGAGGTCCTCGCCGAGAAGGAGAGTGAGAGTAACTTTGCGGACCTGAAGACCGGATACCGCGGTTCCATTGCCGGAAGCCCGACGACGGATCTCTTCACCGGCACGCCGTACCTCATTCTCCCCTTCGTCAGTCTGGGTCTGAAGGGGATTTTCCCATCCTTCGATTTAACGGAGTGGTTTACCTCGCTCGGTATTGCGCGATTGAACCTCTTCCGCGAGATTCGGGGCGGGATCGCCGAGGCGCAGAGTCTTTTCTTGGACCCTACTAGTGGACCAGTCATCAAGGAGGATTCGTGGAACCAGACCTGGTACGTCGATGCGTATAGTCGTCTTGGAAATGTGGGAAGTCGTCCTTTCCTCGGCCCGCTGCTGGTTATCCAGGGTACGGCGGATGTGTATATCCCTTACCCCGTGACGACGAAGACGGTTACGGATACGTGCCAGTTCCTAGAGTCTGAGAAGATCAGTGCCGATCTGGAGTATCTTGTCGTCAATGGCACGATGCATGTCCCTACGCTAGATGCTACACGCCCGATCTGGCTGAAGTGGATCGCCGACCGCTTTGAGGGTCGTCCTGTCGAGCGTTCGGGATGTGTCACGACGAACCTGGAGAGCTGGCTGCCGCTGGAGAACTACATCTTGACTTCGGATTCCTACCTGCAATTTGCTGGTGAGCCAGAGTATTCGTATGAGACTCCTCTTGGAATCTGATTTCTATCTTGGTGGGTTCGTGAGGTGTGTATAAATAAAGAGGGGTCGATGAAGGGGAGTGAATGTGGAATATTAAATTTCGGCTGTGTGTTTTCGGACAATTCAATTTACATATAGACAACAAATAGAGAGATATAGCAATAAACTTACTTCGTCTAAACATGCTTATCATTTCCTAATGAATATCATATCTCTTACTCGATAAAAGTATATATCATTTGGCTATGTCTCTTTTATCCCTGCCTTCCTCATCTTAGCAAGCTTTTTGAAACCTCATTATGAGCTTCAGAATAGCTCTATTTTCGGTGCTCCGTCTGGAATATAAGTTAGGTGTACCTTGAATATCTCTATCTCTTCTAGCATTAAGAGCCGCATAAAATCTTCGTAGGCCACATGTGTCTGTATCGTGAATGCTCTTTATCCTACAGACTCTCGAGGTCTTGTATAACTCGAAGGATAGGTTCGAATTTGCTATTATCGCCCATTCTCACTTTACGATATGAACATTAGTTCCTCATCGCGACAATGATTTTACCACCTGTCAGTCGATAACAGCTTTTCCTTATTTTTCTTTTAATCGTTCCTGTTATTAGCTGAGGAAGGTTCCCTCACACCACAAACAGTTTCTTTGGCGCGTTATTTTATCTTCTTAGATAATGCACAGGAACCCGTGGTCATAAGATCATCATCTCCGAGGACAATCAGCTCCCAACACCCAACTTAGATCCAAGCCAAGTTCGAACTTCGAATGTCAAGCCGCGATAGCAAATCAACTACGCTCAGCCCAAGTCACGATAACAGCACCATAAAAACCGCCCTCATCTACTTCCCTAATCCCACTAAACAAGCTAACACGAAACCCAATACCCAAACACCAGCAACTCGAACCCTCACCCTCACTTTGCGTCCGCCAAGACATCAAATCAACCAACTCCGACGACACGCTAAGAAAAGCATCACTAGAATCGCCTCACCTTCTTCCCTTAATTAATCTTAGGAAAAAATTCGGGTTCTCTCAGAACTACAATGATACCATCGTTCATTGCAGTTGCGACCTGCTCAGGATGACGAACCATGAATTATCACCGAGAACTACTGCGCCACGTGCGCTCTTTCTTTGTTGTTGGAATTTACCGTGGCTTATTACTGCTTGTAAGGGCGTTGCTGGTCGCGGGGTGGAGGCTGCTGGGTAGGTAGGTAGGTAGGTAGGTGGTGAGCTATGGTCTGGTAGGTGAGGATCGTGATGGTGGGGTGGACGTGATGATGAGGTGGGGACGCTTTATTTACTGTAGAGCGGCGAGGCGATGGCGAGGTGTGTGGTGAATGCTCTAAGAGATAGTTATAGTTAGGCTCGAGGGGTGTCGCAAGGGCTAGAAGCTCAGGGCGATGAAGGATATTCGAACTGCATTAATCGTCAAGTCTAGTTCCCCTTTTCAACCTGGCGACGATCTAGGTCCATGTATGCGAAAGTAAAACTTTCGTTCCTCGCTTTCCTCGATGATGTAATTCCTAAGACTTATATGCTCGGTGACAGTTCGAGGGCTCCGCTGAGTGCTTCGTGGATAGTGGTCGTCATGGCGTAAGAACTTTGCGTAGAGAAGTTCTGCGGGGTTGATTTCTTAAGTTGATGTTTGTGGATGGTCTTTATGACGGATCTGCCACTTTACCTTGGATTCTGAAAAATCTGTCAAAGACTTTGAGTGGTATCGGTTTGAGTGACGAGTAGCATGTCGTGTACATACGGCCGTGTACATGAGATGGACGCCTTTGGCTTTGCGAATGATAGGGCTTGTGTTCAGGTGTCAGAGCAGAGACTAACAAAATCATAGGCAGTTTCAAAAGTGTTCAAAAAACAATAACTTTACTTATCCGTGGTTTATACAGTGTTTATAAACGTATAACGACTACAACTGCGGACGGAGTGGATCAGATTCAAATAGAAGCAATCAAGTAGGACCATGAAATATGCATATTTTATGTACGGAGAAGAGTCAAAGACCATGCCAGAAGCAGATCAGTGAATGCAGAGTTGTCATGACGGGAGAACTATATACAAGAAAGCGCATTTGGAGGCGACCCCTGACCGACTACTTCACCAATTCTGGAAGCTTGTGTTTTGTCTTTTACCCAAGTGACCTATGATGGCCCGAAATAGCCAGCCTAAGTAATGGTCCCCCCTGTATCGCTACGTTCAATCCACTTAAGAAGTGTAGGTCGAGTTGATGGGACCGAAGCGAATGTTGGAGTAGATGACGTTGGAGTTGGGGACCTGGGACTCGACGTCGGAGGGGACGCCGGAGGTGGTGGCGCAGGTGCCGCGCTTCTTTCCCGGGCCGGAGCCGGTGACGGGGTAGGTGGAGTCGAGCCAGAGCATGTTGGCGGCGTGGTCGTCCCAGACGGACATGACGAGGACCATGTCCTTGGCGAGGGCGGCGCCCATCTGCTTGAGGCCGCCGCGCTGGCTGAAGATGTTGGTGTCGCCGAAGGCCGTCTTCTGGGCGTCGCAGAAGTTCTGGGTGATGGAGTTGCCCGTGGCGCCCGAGATGGTGCTCTGGCTGTTGGCGATGACCTTGCCGTTCTGCACGTAGAAGCGCTTGATCTCGCTCAGGGAGCCGCCCGAGGTCAGGAACTGGGTGACGACGGTGAACTTCTTGGTCGTGTCCACGGTCTGGCCCGCGCCGTAGAAGTTGGTCGCGCCCTGGCGGTAGCTGTTGAAGTCGCATCCGTCGGGGTCGCAGTCGCCGGCGTAGCGGTTGGCCGAGTAGGTTCCTCCGCACGCGTCGCCTGAGCACGAGTGGTAGGCTGAGTTCTGGCAAGGGTGGGGGGTGAAAGCGGCAGACACCTGGTTAGCCTCCCAGATATCCATCTCAGCGCAGCAAGCGCCCATGTTGCCGACACCAGCGTTGGCGTCGTTGGTCGAGGGGGTCCAGCCATTGATGTTGGCCTAGATTTTCTATTAGATATAGATTCATATTGTTTCATTATAGATAGACGTACCTTGCCGTCGATGAACTTGAGATCACGAGGGCACTGAGAGTCACAGTACCCAGTACCATACTTGGCACCGGCGGTGTTGGTGGGGAATTTGGCCTTGCCACCATCGAGATCCATGGAGACGAAGTACAGAGCACCGTTCAGGCCGCAGCTATTAAGTTGGTTAGATCGCGAGCTCCGTTTTTATTTTCTCATCATCATGAAGGGGACTTACGGGAGGTTGGAAACGTCGACATCGAAGGTGAACTCCTTGCCGAGCAGTTGGAAGCCCTGGTAGGTCTGGTCGTCCTTCATCAAGTACATGCGGCTACCGATGTTCTTGCTGTAGGGGCCCTGGGTGACGAACTTCAAGTTCAGGGCATTGCCAGATGTGGTGGCACCATAGGTTCCAGCGTAGTCAGCACCATCGAGGCAGCATGCCGAGGCGCACGAGGTTGGGTCCTTGCAGCGAGTGGTGTCCCACTGGTTGCCGTTGTAGCAGTTAGTTCCCGAAGAGTCGTGAACCCATCGCCAGTTGGCGTCGACGACGACCTTGCCGTTGACGGTGCTGCAGCTGTTCTTCGCTGTGCACTGTTGCCATGTCAAGGCGGGATGTGTCTCGGTGGTGAGAGAGGCAGAGCACTGAGCGTTGGCAGCGGCCACAAGGGCGGCGACGGCAGCGAGTTTGCTATGCATATGCATTTTGATGAACTTGCTCTAGGTCAAGGGAAGACTGTGTGACTGGTGTAGTGAATCACAAAAGTATCCTAGAGAATTGCGAGACCATGGTCTTATATATCAGTCTCTTCATCTTCAAAGCACAGACTATGCATGTTGCTCAGAGGCTCTCGCCGCCATGCTACGGTCTCGTAGATCGCCCTAAGGTGTGCCGTTTCTAGAAACCTGGAGGGACAAGGCACCGAGTCTGGCCTTGGAAAGCCCTCCCGGTGGGGTGAAGTCCCGGCTGACGGGCCGCAAACATGCTCTCGATGGAGGCGGGAACGCGGACTCAACTCTCAGGGGCAAGCCCAGAATGATCGTAAGCGGTAGAGCGTCATGTCATCCGCGCGCTCACGCATGCTAGGCCAAGATGAAAATGGAGACGCCCACGCCCAACCATGCGTGGCGGTCTACTCTGGGATCCCTGGCGCTCGACAACCGCGCACTTTGTGAGCGCCGAAGCAGGCAGCTGACTTAGACGAGCGACGAGACTAAAAGACACCGGGGTGACGATCGCGGCCATCCGTTTTATTGGAGGCTTTTCCTCAAACGCAACGGAAGAAGTTGACCGAATGCGACTAGCACGGCGAGAGGGTCAACAAGCGTTAGGGCGCTTAGACTACATGGATTTTCCGGCCGAAGGGTCGTAGGCACAACTACAATTGTCTAGTCATCCCACACAGTTATCATTTCATTATAAGCATTCAAGCCCATCATGTGCTTATATACAGACATATAGACCGGCATCTGGCTATTAACTCTTCGAAGCGGAAGCGTTGGTGACGATCGTCTCCGATTGTGCAGGGTTACTCCGCAGTAGAGTAGGAGTCGTCCAAAGTGAAATCCGTCCCCCCGCATGATGAGCACAACCGAGCCGGGTAGCTGGTGTTGTTTTCATTTATGCGACCTGGCTGGTGGGAAATACTCTGGATCCCCATGTGTCTTGGCCCTGCTGTAAACGTAGATGAATTGCAGAGGCTGATGCCAAGTTATGCATTTAATTTCTGCTCGAGTCTAAGACAACATCATCGCAAACCCTATTTCAAGAGACGGCTCGCCAGGTTGGGCATAACATTTCTAATTCTAGCAAGGCGTAATTGAAGGCATCCTTTTTCTTTGACTCAACCGGATGCACGGTCCTTTGCACCAGGCTTGACTCGTTTACCTACCATTGAAGACGCCATCTGAATAACCAGATACGGTATACAAGTCTTTGTCTATACTACCTTGATACCAACGGTCAGTGCCGTCCGTCAGTAATATATTAACAGATCCGTAGAAGGCAAAACATAGCTTAGCTTCACATAAGTTCACAAGACGTACGAAGACGCCCCTGAGCAATTTGAGATCGTCGTACAACTTAAATCACGGAAGCAAACAACACACCACCTCACAGGTTCCCTAGTCTAGTCCAGTAGTAGTTTCCTGTAAGATGGTAGATCTCATACGCCGGGTGATCGGAGAAAATATTAGAAAATAATGACTGATTTGATGGTGCCGTGGCGATAGGTATATCATGAAACAGCATCCTTGAGAATCGCATCCTATACCCTGACGACAGGGTGGCTAGGAAGCCGATTCGACGAGCAGTTCTCTCCACAGGGGACCACCAAGCCAAGAACAGAGGCGGAACAACCCAAAGATTAGACGAGCCGGGAAGAAGCGGCTTGGAAGCCGAGAGCTTCTATGCTTCTATATTGAACAGGGCTATGTCAACGCGCCAGCGACGTTTGTTAGCGAGGCAGAAAGACAGAACAGAAGGCGCTTCGGATTGCGCGTCCTTAGTCTGCAATGTTGCATGCGAGTATCGTGATGACAACATTGACCGTTATTTGAGTATTGTCGATTATTGGCAGGCGGGAAGGCCAGCCGAAAATCTTCTCAAATTCTCTTCTTGGCATGCTGACAAGCCACGAAGCGTCAATGTCAGCTATCTTCAACAAATGCACACTACGTAGACTTGTTCACAGCGAATTCCTGCACTAAACGGGTTCTCATCGCACGGACAGTAGCGCTTGGAAACCTTGAGACCGTCTTGGTATTCAATTCCCAATACGGCAAACCGGCAACTCCCTCCGATTTCCCTATTGGGACAGAGTTGAGAACCAGTAAGCTATCAGTACCAGGAAACATCTACACTCTAGAGAGCAGCACGTGAAGCATTCAAAGACGGGTGGCAACGAGAACACCGCGTGGCTGAGCAGCACTGGTCGACTGCCTTTGGAAACGCTTTTGATTTGACCCCTCTGCGATCTTTACAAGATTGCTCACGGTCCATAGTCTGTTAAACACAGACAACATGTTGCTTCTATAATGCGAATTATACACGCTACACGAGCACTGTTTTGATCCACCAGGACCATTCAGACAGAAATAAGCTCGGGCTGGCTATCGATTGAGTCCACCTTTTCGGCTGTGGGCGTTTTCTTAGCCCCTGGCTTCTTCTTGCGCTTTCCATTGCCTGTACCGGACACGGTCGGCGCTTCACGAATCCAACGAGCGACGGCTTCCGCACGCTCTGTTAAAATGGGATATTCTCTACCATCATCGACAGCCCATCGCTTAGGGGTGGAACCTGTGTTAGGAGACGTAGTGCTGGGGCCTATGGCTTGTACTTGGTCTGCCTCGGCGCGTTTCTGACGAGCTAGAATGGCGGCCTTGAAGCTGGCCTCGTCATTAACTCGCTCGTCCTCCAGCGCTTCGATGATGGCTTGATGTCTCATTCGCTCCTGGCGCTGCTCATCCGTCTCCGTAGGACTGGCAGGACCCGCGATAGACAAAGCATTAACACTCGTAGTAGCAGCCGACACATTGTTTACTGATGGCGGGATTGGAAGCGGAGCAGGCGCACAAAGCGCTTCCCAACTTGATCCAAGTTCAACCCAATTCTCTGCTCGACGCAGTACTTCTATCCAGTCCGCACGGGCAGGCGACCTACTAGCTTGAAAGACCGGATAACCATCTGCCAGTCGGGCTAGGCGGGCTACCATATACGCATGACGCTGAAGTTCTTTCGTTGAAGTCTGAACGAGCGTATGGCATAGTAGCAATGAATGTAGAGCATCAGTAAGTAGCGGGTGGTATGTCACGACTTCGCTGGCTGTTTCAATGGAGTTGAAAGAGCTTGATGCAGAAGTAGCATGCACAATATCAACGGATGGATAAGGAGGAAGATCTGCAGGTGGCGTAGCAGTGAATAGCGTTGCCAGCGGGTAGACAGTATGACCAATTGAACTGCCAGTCGGACTGTTGGGGTCCTGAGAAGCCAGACGAGATTGTCCGTAGTATCTCTTGTTCCGATGTGTGGCCTGATTGACCTGACGGCTGAAGTCGTCGGATACCTCAATTGGCAAGTTGGGTGAATAATGGAAGTGCTTGAGGTACTCCATGTAGTCTCGCAAAGCGCGCTTTGCATATAGTCGCACAGTTTTCCTGCTCTCGAGCTGCTTTTTAGTGGGCGCTTGGTCCCCGGGCTCAGCTGTTGTACTTTGGGAGACGCCCTCTGCTTCTGTAGGTCCGTTTCCGTTGTCATTATTGACTCCGTTAGTATTTTTTGGCGGTTCGGCAGCCTGACCAGTAAGATGCCTAGCTAATGCGAACTCGACATGATCGCATGCCAAAGTTAAGTAGCAGCCTGCGCGCTGAAATAACAATTGTACCTCAGTACTACTTGGTTGGTCTTTTTCGTCAAGGGGAGGGTTATCCCGACGCCTGCCAGCCCTGCGCTCGAGCTGCATAGATTCTTCCGCAAAGGGTCTATGCGGTCGGTTAAGGCGACAGACACTTAACGCAGTAGTGAGGTCCTGAGCTGCTCCTTCGAAGTCCTCTTTGAACATGCGAACAATAGCGCGGGTCCGCAGAGGTTCGCAGTCGGAGGGCCGCTGTCCGATAATCATGTCCAACACACGCAAGTCTGTACACTCAGCCAGTTGCCTAGACGGGATCTTCTCATGGAAGAAATGAACATAATTTGCGTCTGGATCATGGGGGGCCCGTTGTAGAACAAGCCCAGCCACGTTCTCTAATGTCGATGTCGACTGCATCGTGGCAACACTCGAAGCTATCTCGTCGAGATGGTACGCGCGCGAAAGTTTCTGAGTGGCCTGCTCCCGCATACGAAACCTCCTCTCAGGACTGAGCTTTGCGCCGCCAGTATTGCCAAATCCCAGCCCCAACGCTTGCATTTGATGAGCGGCGCCGCCCGCGAGGGAATTGGATAGAGACGACGAGGCGACACCATTAGCCGCGCGCACAGCCAGGTCCGTAGCGCCATCAACGAGCTGGCGTATCTTGACCAGGTCATAGAAGACAGAGGGGTCAACGGGTCGCGGGAGGGGCATGTAATAGTTGGCGTTTGCGAGGGTTTCGAGGACTTCGACAGGCAATTGAAGCCATGGGCCGTGAAAGGAAGAGATATACCGCCAATGCCTGAGAATAGTAGTCGTATTAGTAAATATAGAGAGAGAGACGCCGTAGTTATATAGATCCCTCTAGCAGGCCAGCATCCAATTAAGGTATACAAGGACCCCCCAACTAATCGAGACCGCCACGGTGTATTGGCCACTAGGACTCACTCACTTGTTCCTACATATGACCAGCGCCGAGGAAGGGAGAACGGGCGCGGTCGTAGTAGTTTTGTTGATATGAGGAGTCTGGCTCGTCTCGGCGACGGAATCGCCCGCCGCAGGTTTCTTGTTTTTCTTTGCCATTGCACAGTTCGCGACAGAACGATAACTTGGACAAGGGGTGTCGAAGCAGTGTATACGTAGACGAACAAATAATTTTAACACATAGTAAGCATTACATCGAACGTATAAATCACCTCTACTAGCAATCAAATGCTATACTTGAGTAGTAGTGAAGGGGTAGAGACAGACTGATCCAAGCTAGGTTGATGTAGATGCAAAAGACATCGTATAAGACGGAAGCCCGGAGGTTTAGTTTAGAACAATGTTGGACAAGGCCGTGTTTGCGACATGCGAGATATAGGATTGACGGATTGACGGATTGACTCGAAGCGGTGTCGCAAATTTCGAACAACAGCAGCAGAAAGTGCTGATTCGTGCGTCGCGTCGATAAGGACTCTGTTTGGAAGTCTCGTTCTGAGACAGTAACCAAAGCACTGCACCGACTTCTTGCGTAACAGCTTCTACTCGAAGTCTGTAACTTATTCCTCTTATCGCCTTATCTCTCGTGGCGGGACAATCGAAATGAATGCAAGAGCCACCACCCCTTCTCCAAGTCTTTGCTTTTATCTGCACGTGATTCGTCAATTGCGATTTATTTGGCATAGCATACTGGATAAAAGGATAACTCTATAGGTATAATACGGGGTCTTGGGAGTTGACAATTTTTCAGCGCATTATGTCCATACATATAACTAGGTACATACATAAACTAGTAGCATTACTAGGTATGATGGACACAGAGGTAGGTGAAGTGGCCTGCATGTAGATTTTGTGTTTACAGAAAGAGACAAACACAGCGTTGTACGGATTTCTACTGTTGGACGTCTTCCTTCCATTCTCTCTTCACCTTGTCAAGGAGATCGAGATCCCCCAAAATGTCAATTCCCACAGCAGCCATGGCTTTCCCAACACGAAGACAATTCTCAAACGCAAGCTTTGTCCCCGCTGCCTCCGCGAATCCGGGGTTGTGAGGCCCAGCACCGCCCGGCCCAGCAGGGATGGAGAACCCCACGTTGAGACTCGGCATGGCATAGCTGATGTTTCCCTGGTCCGTACTGGCCATCGTGCGTCCTTCTATCTCGTCTACCTCTGGATTGTTGGTTATTGGATCCGGTGGAGACAGCTTGTTGAAATGTTCACGGTAGCGGTCTGCGAGCAGGCGATTGGGGACGTGGTCCGCATACGACTGCACAGGCGTGACCTTGAGAGTGGCACCCGTCGCAGTCGCCCCGGCCGTGAAGCAGGCATCGACCTTCTTCCTCAGCTCGCTTAGCCTGCCCTGCGTGTTTGCCCTGACCACGAAATTGCCCGCCGTGTATGCGTGTATGATGTTGGGTCGCACCCCGCCGTCGGTGATGTTACCCTGTACTACATCGCCCGGCATCGTCTGCTGCCGGAGGACAGATATGGCGTTGTAGGCTGTGATGAGTGCGTCCAGCGCATTGATTCCCAGCCACGGGTTAGCCGCTGCGTGGGCTTCGCGTCCGAAATATTCCACTTTGAATGCTGTGTACGCCGATGTGCGCATATATGCGTGGTTTTTCGTGATACCGGGATGAGATAGCAAATTGATGTCCACTTTGTGATCTCGGTACGCTCCGGCTTCTAGCAGCTTGATCTTTCCTCCGCCTCCTATATAGAATATTTAGTGAACAAGAACGGAATATTACTGGGTAGATTAAGTTCCGGATACTTACCTTCTTCTGCGGGTGTCCCAAAGAGCACCACTTTACCGCCCAGTTCACCTTTCCTCAGTAATTCTCCTACTGCTAGACCGCCCGCCACTGATGCGGTCGCAATGAGGTTATGACCACAGGCGTGTCCGATGCCCTCTAACGCATCTATTTTGAATCCGTTAGCGTCTATTGAGTATATAACAACAATAAAACATCTAAAGCATACCCATTTCCACATTAAAGGAGACAACCGGTCCCTTCTTCCCGCTATCGAAAACAGCGACCCATGCAGTCGCCAAACCATATGCCGAGGGAGTCACTTTCCATCCTTCCTGCTCCGACATAAACTTGGTCAACGTCTCATGGGCGATGAACTCCTTATAACCCAGCTCAGGATTGTCGTGGATCGTCTTGTTCACCTCCCAAAGCTCCTTCGCAATCCCATCAATGAAGTCGCTAATCTCACGGAGATGTCCTGATTCCATTGGTTGAGTCTCCATTGCATCCTCATGGTTGATGAAGACGAAGTCTTCGCTCAGTTGGTCCATCGCTTTCAATTATAGCCGAAGTTGTTCGCTGCGGTCAATTCTCCTCCGTGACAACAAATCGTTTACATATGTCTTAGGTTATCAATGACGCGCCTCTCTCCAAAGTCGATAGGCGCCCCAACCCATGTTCAACTCAATTAACCCCCCCACTTCAGTGAACCGGCAATATAACTTCCGATCTGTACACCTTAAGGCGGCTAAAGTTATAGCCCTTACAAGGCAATATCTCAACTACGTATGATTATTAATGCCCTTACACAGTAAGATTTCTAGTCATAAAGGTCAAGGCCTTCTCATCTTTAAGAAGACCGAACAATGCGCCGTAAGATATAACCTTTGCCTGGCGGTTGGTTTAAGTTTCGGATGGCGCTATCAAAATAGAATATCAAAACGGAATTTGGGTGGTTACAGCGGGTCATAACATGTATTACCTACTTCTCTTACGAGGGTCTACATTACATAATATCATACTCTCATGCACATCATCTAGTCTAGGAAATGAAGATCCTCAAGCAGGTGAAATCTCCTTCTTGTCCTCCTGGTAGTTTACGACCGGGTTCTTCTCAGCGTCGGAGGAAGAGGTGGCGCGCGGAGGGACGCTCGAGGCGCCTTCCAACATCTGGCTTCCTTTCACAACGTGGTTCTGGCCGCCAAAGAGTGTGTCCATTTCCTCGAGAGAGACTTGCTTGGTCTCGGGAATGAAGAAGTAGACGAAGACGGCGAGCAGGATGTTGGTTGCGAAGAAGAAGAACAGACACTTCAACCCCTCGTTGGCCAGGAAGATGGGGAAGAACTGCTGGAAGATGGTGTTGGCGACGTTTTGCGATTGCGAGCACATCCCCACGGCTTGTGCGCGGACGTTCATGCTGAAGACCTCTGAGGTCCACATCCAGACGGTGCTATAGTCAACATGTTAGAATGTGTTCGGGAGATAGATTAAGTTCAGATAGAGGGAAGACTTACGCGCCCCAAGATGGCTTGTAGAAGAAGATGAACAGGAACAGCAAGAATACGATGGCGATGCCGACGGGCTGCGTCTTCGTCGTCGAGCCGTCTGCAGCAACCACATCGGGCGTCTTGAGTCCGACGATAGGCACGATAAGCATGCACGTCGCCATACCAAGCGCGCCGACAATCAACAGCCAGCGGCGACCGAAGCGGTCAGCGGACCATAGGGCGTTAAGTGTGAAGAGAATACCGAAAGTAGCGTTGAGGGCATTGATCAAGTTGATAGTCTCGCTCGAGGTCCAGATCTTCTTGTAGATGGCGCTCGAGTACGAATTCAGGGTGCCCTGACCGGAGAGCTGCTGGCCGACATTGATGACGAAGGCGAGCGCCAGCCGCTTGCGGATGGACGGGTCCTTGAACAGGGCCTTGTAGGACCCGCTGATGGCCTCGTTCTCGTACTCAATGGCCTCGCGAATCGTCAGGATCTCGTCCTCGACCTCCTGCTCCGTCTCGCGGATCCGTCGCAGCGCTTTCCTCGCCTCGTCGATGTTGTTGTGGCGCTTGATCCACCAGCGCGGCGACTCGGGCTGGAACGGCAGCAGTATGATGATGATCAGGGGCACGAGGATCTGGAAGATGACGACGATCCGCCAGTCCCAGTTTCCCAGCGTCTTCCTGTGGATGTTGGCTGCGTAGGCGATCCAGTACGCGATGAAACTGCCGACGCTGTAGAATGTTTGCCAAAATGTCATAACGGCGCCGCGAACTTCGGGCATCGAGACTTCTCCAATGTAGATAGGACCGGCGGCTATGTTACTGTTAATATAGAGCTACATGATGCTTGTTGATAATCGACGTACTGAGTGCTAGACCTTGGCCCAGACCAATCAGGACACGGCCTCCAATAAACGCGCCCAAGTTATGTCGTGGAGCGAAGGCTTGGACGAATGTAGCAATGATGGTAAGGAAACAACCGACACCCATTCCCCAACGTCTGCCAAAGTAGTCGGCCTACATCAAAGTCAGATGGATTTAGGTTTCACGGGAATATCGGTATCAGAAGTACGTACAACTGGACCACCAAAGAAAAAGCCGGAAACGATGGCGCCGATGGTGTATGCGGTGTTCACGAGACCAATAAGATACGCATCGTTTTTCTATACAAGTCATCACAGTTAGACGAACTCATCCATAGAAGTCACGACCTAGAGGCTTACAGCGTTGAGGTCGAACCACTCAAGCCAGTTCTCTGAACCCTGGGCAGCGTTGAAGACAGAGGCATCGTATCCGTATAACACCATGCACATCGCCGCCACCAGGGCGATGTACCTATGAAGCTCACGTATTAGCAGTATTCTCACTGGCGTAGATATGAGTGAAGGAGAAATTTACCAGTTATAGATTTTCTTTGAGCTCGGCATCTTGAAGGCCAATGAACAAGTCTTCAAGTGACCCTAGTCGTCTCTGGTGAAAACTTGACAAACAAGCTATCAACCAAGCTGGGGGGAGAAAAAGAAAGGGAGGAGGAGAAGAAGACGGAGAAGATCCTAAGGAGGACGTCGAAGTATATGAATAGTCAATGCCCAGTTCCCACAAAGGCCTGTCCTTGGTGTGGTACCGAGTTGCTGGGATGCGATGTCAAGTCAACATCTTTCGTCCCGAATTTGCCTTCCCCTACACCGTATCCCATGATCATTGGTGGCGCATCACCCACCCAGTTGCTCCATATCTGACCATACTTCTTGGTAGTCCAGTCTTAGCGAATGTTGCAACCCTAGTAGATGCAGGCAGGGTCCCAGTTCTGCCCGTTGTAACCACATAAGTGAGCCTCCAAGACTTTGCAACGGAAGCTACCCGTAGTCTATATATTGCAGGTTTCGTTTCCCTCATTCCAAACCGAACGAACTTACACCTTCCTCACAGAAATAGTTCTTTTTACCCCAGTTCATCTACGATACTAGCAATAGACTCCTTCCCCACAGATGTGGAATCTCCCCCAAGCCAAGTTTAGCGGGGGAACAGGGAGTTGAGAAGGCTGGTAAGACGGTTTGCGGAGAATATGTCAAAGTGAATTCCGCCAATCAGAGTTTCACCGCGTGTTATGGCACATCGGCATGGAGCCTATCTTACTATCACACTTATGTGTGTCTCCTCTAGATAAACATTTATAACCTCCCGGTGAAAGCTTAGATTGTGGAAACGAATGGGCATTACACTTGGCGTGTGATATGACAGTTGTGGCCCGTCAGCGTTGTCGCCTACCTATCTTGGCTATTTGGGTTACTACCAGTAGATACTCATTACTGTTCACTCTGTTTCCAGAAGTTGAAGAATTGTCCGTTTATCCAGAGGTTCCACGATTTGTAGACTATGATTGAGGTTATGATCACTAAGCGAGACACCGAGTCAACCGAATACCCAAATTTGAGAAACATAACAACAGTATTGCCTTGGGGATGACTTTGGCCTTGTGGCTTCGAAAACATCATCGGGACTGGCCAATTTCTGCTTGAGAATCTAATGGAAACGAATACCAGATTCTCTAATGAGCTGGACGTCTCGTCAGTTTTCAAAAAATTACAAGCCTCAACTCAACATAGATCTTGTGTTCACTCTAGAGTATCTGGACCAGAGAATGACTTTTGAGACCAACTCCATGTGCTCACTGAGTTTATACCAGCAGGCTAAGCAGAAAGAAATAGGTGCGTGATTATAATGAAACCTCTTATCCCTATTGTTGAAATACATGTTCGACATGAAACCGAATTACCATACCAGACACCTCGCTTCAGTTCTTGGCCAATACCCAACTAAACAGCAAGTCCCTAGCTATCTATACCCAGTATATATAATTATTACCGCTCCAACTCGGAACGTTAATGCCTCGGGCCACCGATATTGCTTCTCATCATAGCTTCTACATTTACGTCGACCCATCGCATATCTCTCCCCATCTGTGCCTGCATATTTGGAGGCGGGGGCGGTTGTTGTTCGATTTGTCGTCTCCTGTGCAATCTTTCAATGACGTTTTGGGATATCATATCGAAACCTCTCCTCAATGATACGGAGTCGTCCCATCTCTCGCCGTATTTAGCCAACGTACTCGCAGTGCGCTCCAGACATCCAAGGCTTCTCTCCAGATTATCGAAACCTGCACCGCCTATACGACGTGGAAGTGGCGGCGGCATCACCTTGTCAGAGTAGGGCGGCGGCGGCGGCATTATGCCGGAGAGAAGCAGTTCTTCTGCGTCATGCACGACTGCTACGAACTGGCTCGCCATGAAAAAGACGCGCAGTGCATCATGATACGTGTAGAAGCTTGTGTTTCGCCCGCTGTGCGCTATTTCATAGATGCGATCCAGATACGCGAGCGCGTGTTCGAAAATAAACAGTCGATCATAGTCAGTGAGAGGGGGTGATTTCGCCGAAGGCGACATGCAGTAGACGAAACTGTAGCGCAACTCGAGATCGAAGAGTTCCCTGATAGCTATTGGGAGCGCGTTAGGCAGCCTCTCGGCCCATTCCTGCATCTGGTGACACATCTGCCAGATAAACGTCGCGTCTGGCAAAGGCGTAGAATCGGACTGGGATAGTAATTGGTACCAGTGCGATTGCGCTCGGCGAAGCTGAAATAATAGTAGGGCTGGTTCGCAACCCGAGAGATATTGTCCACTTATTGACGCCCTCCGACTAAAGGATGATGATCTCGGAAATCCCACGTTCGCTGCTGCGTCTGTGAATGAAAATGCACGGGTGAGGACCATACTGATTGACCTGGGAAGATGTTAGTATAATCGATCCGCCAAATTCTGATGTATTCATTATACCGGTCTAGCGAGTAAACGCAATAGAAAGTTTTCCGCCGCATATCTAGCAATGACTTGTCGGACATTTGCTCTGTTGGGGGATCTTGGTGGTACCCCATGTCTATGACTGCCCGGCAGGTGAACCCGATTAAATGCCAACTATCAAAATGAGCTGGATCTAGGGTCGAGTATTGTGTCAGAAGGATGAGTGATTGTATTTGGGTCGTATAGCCGGGCATGAGAGCCTGGTCGGCGTGTCTGAGGGCGCGTGAGGCCAAGTATAGACCATCAATATAATACTGATCATTTTTGACTTGACTCTGTGCGCTAGAACTAATAGCTAGGACCATGTATAAGAGCCAATAATCGCTGTCTTTTATAACGCGATCTTGCATCGAATATACCTGGTCGAGAACATTGTAGAGTGCGGTCTCGGAGAAAGCAGGGTAGAGACAGTATATATTAGCCATATAATATTGTATCAGAATCATGGCAGTTTGTCTTGATGGCATGCTCCAGTTGTCATCTCTCGGCAAGGGGTCGTTTGCTGCTGCAGCTAGCACAAGCCGAGCGAAAGTCATGTTGCTTGTAGACGGCTCGAAATCTCTTGTTGTCGCATTGACAGAGCTTCGCAATGATTAGTACGCAGATAAACATGAGTGAGACTGACAACGCACAGAAAACCGAAATCGGACATGAGTGAGTTCACATCTGAGTTCTCGCGGTTCCTTGCGGCTTTCCGATACATGGCAGCCTGAATATTGGCAAGAGAGTCTTTCCGATCAGTTTGAGGGATGGGAGGCAACGGCCCAGACGCATGCTGGGCGAGCGACGCCTTTCTCGACCGCGCAAACGCCAGACGCCTCTCCATCTTCTCTATCCGAAGCTCGAGTGCGGCCACATAGCTACCGGGATGTTAGTCTAATAGGTGATAAGCAAGGGCTTCGCATAGCTTGGGTCTGTCTTGCCTTCGCTCTTTACCCCTGGCGAATTGGTCGTTAGCCGCCGAGCACTCAGTCTCGCGGCCAGCCTTCTCGCAAGCCGTGCACGCTGGTAATTTGCCATCGCACTACGCTCAAGTCAGAACCAAAAGATAACGAGTACCCCAGAACGACATTATAGACAGACCTTAACCTTAGCCGACCGACCTAGGGGCAGCTCGTTAGTCGGGAACCCCACGAGTCGTGATGAGCCGCATATTTAAGATGAGTGGAACTTACATCGGGAACAGGCCGACACTGGACGGGACACCCGCAACAGCGGATTATCCGAGAAACTTGACCGTGGCATTGCGCGAGGCGGGCGACTGCGGCGTACCCTGCAGTCTACCAAACCTATCCGATAAGGTGCTCGATATAACCAAAACGATAACTCCGTCACCGTCTAGGTATGATCACAGTGAGTGCGCGGTACTGGATGCCTGTGAATGTAAGCGCCGAAGCGCAATACACACATTTGCGCCAGCGACAACCGTTCGCCCCGCCAAAGTTCAAGTCTTGATAGGCTTGGCGAGCTTCTTAGCTTGGTGCGGGCCGAGACTTAGGCTCTATATACTGTGTGCTTTGCTAATGCGGGTTCGAGTTATTGTTAGAAAATGAACTGGAGCGCAAAGATGGATAAGTGAGAATACGCTCTACTAGAATGAAGCCTCGAACCTCATGTCATCTGCGACAAGGCCCCGACTAGGATAAATAGAGCAAAGGCATAGTTTTGACCTCGAGAAAGGCAGCGAGTGGGTTGCGGGGTCTCGACTTGTCATCCACTCAGAAACACCTTACCTTACCTATTGGCATCCCCCTTTTTTCACCAGTCAGAAGGCTACAGAACCTGGTCTAGAATGGTGTCACCCGAGGCAAGCTGGTCACTTCATGGTGACATTGATGAAATTGTGAAACTTTGACAGGAGCAGATATGTTCTCGAACCTAGGGTTTGTTTTCACAAAATTAGAACACATGAATCCCTTTCATGCAGTGGCGATCTCGGGACAGAGAGAGAGACGAGCTGGGATCCTGGAAGCGCGTCTGTACAGTGAATCATCGCACTCATTGCCTGACGCTTGGCCAAGCCTCAACCAAGCCCCAAGGGGGAATCAGGCTGCATTATGCCGCTAAACTCTCCTTGGGATATGCAGATGGCAGCTGGAGAACGTTTTGTCGTAATAATCTTGAGTTCAAGGGGATAGCGCCATATGATTGATAATCAACGCACAAATTTGCGTATACCTAATATTGTGCCTATGAAACATGTAAATGTCCATCTGAACATCTTGATTTCAGAGAGACACAGTAGACGCGCCCCCTTTTTCTACTGTGACTTGAATAAAACTTAACGTTAAGGCGGCCTTCGTCTTCGGATATAACATCATTTATCATACTCATCCAGTTAGTAGGTTGCAGTTTATTGAAACGAACATGTATGGACATTTTGGCATACTATGAATAATTTGACATTGGGACAAGTATTCCATCTCACCATAGCCTGCTTTATCACATGCGACACTAAGGCGGACTAAATTAACTCAATTGTCTTGTTCGATTATAGTACGGCGCGAATATGAGTTCTAGACTCTTAACGTCTCCGAAGTAGGTAAAACAAGCTCTGTCTTATTGTGGAGTGACGCATCCGGTACAACATAGACTGATTACCCAAACATCGATGTACCTACCTAAGAGCAAAGCATCAAATCGATAGACGTTACGATAAATACTGGCATTGACATGGGTGTTTCGGCATCAGATGTGTCGGTGTTAACCTGGTACCACAAGCAGGAGAATCCACCTAATAAGCGTGATAGGCTTACGTACATCTCGACGGCCTTTTTGCCCAACGACTTTCCTATTTCCCCGCAGCTACAATAGGTTAGGTACTACCTTAGACAGATCCCTTGCTGTTAATTCCCTTATTATTAAATAATCACCACTACCGCTTTTCCACTTGTAGCTGTCCGAGACATCTGGGACTGGGTCTTTGCCACGTGGAAACGCAAATCAGAAATAAGTGAAGAAGAGGCTGAAGAGTGTTTGAACATTTGAAGCCCCTGAAACCCCGCGGACTTGTCTATAGTTGGCCCCTTGGAACCTCTGAAAATCCAACTCTGCCCCCAAGAGCCATCGAGATTCAGCCAGGAAGGAATATAGAATACAACGTCTGCATTCATAGGACCAATCAGCGCTTTCGACTGGCTGACTTGGCTGACTGTCAAAGTGCCTGCGACCCGTCTATCTACTAAAGTAGAGTAAAGTAAGGGATTTAGCGCTCCCCTGAAATATATGGACAATGATATCACGACCTTCCTGACGACCGACTTGTTGTGAGTTGACGAATGAAATTACAAGATAAACTCCTATGATACTTTGGTTGCCTACGGACGAGACAACATGATTGTGTAGCGAATTGGTTCGGTGAACCAGCCTCTCTGTATTCGTTTACGACCACGGCATACTCTCCGCGAAACCCGACGACAGGGCCCCAAGGGTCCCCGCGACGTTGTGTGACGATTAATCCCCCGCGCATACTTGCGAGGCTACGATCACGAACGACTTCGTTTGACGCATCCTAAGAAAGCAAACCACAGCAGAAGAATAAAAATAAACCCTACCGATGGATGCCTCCATCGTCTTTCGCCAGGTGGAAGGCTTTGGTAGTCAAATTCCACGACCACATCAAGAATTTCCACCGCGGAAGATAGCGAATGACGATGAACAAGGAGACAACGGGAACTCGCATCGCATCGCGCATACTTTAACGGCTTGCTGCCGCTGCCGCCAGGTAAGTACCGCGCGTCCCCCACATTTGCTCATTCTATGATGTGGTTTCGAGTATTGCTTGCTTTGGTATTTCACTTTCCGTGGTTAACATAGCCTGGTCAGAGGAAAACTCGATGCGATCCCACACTCCCCCGATGCCTTCCTTGCGAGCGGTCGGGTTCAATATGCGAGTATTTCGACACTACAAAAGCAAAAAAGATCAGTCGATATTATGTTGTGAAGCTTCAAGAAAAAGTTCGTGCATTGGATGCGGAACTTGCTCAGTACATTGACGAAGAAGATGATCACCATGCCAAAGATCATGAGGATTTTATTGGCCCGGGCGGCCTGGTAAAGCTCAACGAAACCGACGAGACCCCTCGATATCTCGGTCCATCCAGCGGGATCGCCATGACGCGCGTTGTGATGGAAGAGGCGAAACGGTATACAGATTCGGGCCGAATTTCGGAACTTATACCAGATGTCAAGGGGAGGCGGAAAACTGCATATATGGGAACTGCCGCCATCGGTAATAGATCGCAGTCTTTTAGCATGCCCATCGGGAACCCTCGAAAGAAGAGCTATCCCATGATCAGCGCGGTGGCAGCATCAGGTCTTCCAAGCAGACCTATAGCTGATAAGCTCGTCGAAGTCTTCCATCAGCGGGGTAGGTCACGCAACGCCCGGTACCACAGCGAGGAGAAATCTGACTTTGGGATATAGCTCAAGTATTTAGCCCAGCGCTTCATGAGAAGGTGCTCGCCAAGGCTCTCGAAGATGCTTATGCTGGTAGCCAAGATCCATACCAGAACTTTGTTGTCCGCTTGGTTATGGCCATAAGCATGCAAAAGCTTGACTCCAACTATGCTGGCCTTGCTGATAGTTATTACCTGGCAGCAATGCAGTATTTTGAGGCAGTTGTTCGGCCTAAAGACATCAAAACACTCCAGTGTCTCGTCTTGATAGGTCAGTATTCATTATTAACGCCGACGCGAACGGCTGTATACTATGTGGCTGGTCTCGCAACGAGAATCAGCCAGCAACTTGGCCTCGCGGATGAGAAGACGATCGCAATGGGTGCCAGCGACCCCTTGTCTTTAGATATGCGTCGGCGGCTCAGCTGGACTGTGGGCACCATTGAACTGGGACTATCCCATTCTATGGGCCGTCCAAATGGGTTCGCGAAGACTGATGATATTATCGACATCAAATGGTTTGAGACTGTACCCGATGCGAACATCTCAGAGAGCGGCATTATACCCGGACCACCGGATGAAAAGAAGCTTGTCGCTATCCACTTCTGCAAGATGCGACTCCTCCAAGCTGAGATCCGTCGCACATTATATGAGATGAAGCGCCCAGAACCCAGAAACGCCCATCATCCTTGGTTTGCCGAGATGGAGGCAAAAATGAATCAATGGCTGGGGTCGTCCCCGGAGAAACCCCCATGGTGCAAACCATGGTGAGTTCCTTCTATTCACTTATCATCATGATTTCAGCTAATTTTCTCTATAGGTTCACGGGTAGATATCACACAATGGTCGTATTTCTACACCGCCCTTCACCACAAGTTCCACGGCCGTCGGTACAATCCGCCACAAAGTGCTTCGACTCGGCCGCATTTGTAATAGATATATCAAGCAAACAGATGATGTCAGCTGCCGTAGATATAACATGGGTGTTCTTACTCACTCTCTATATGTCGCTTAACACTCTTCTGTGGTGCGTGGCAAGATACCCAGATGTTCGCGCAGCGCATTCCAGGGAGGAGGTGCAAGAGCTTGTAAACATCGCACTAGATATTATCGATCAATGCGTTGAGCGGTGGCCAGGTACCCGTTCAGCATCCGAGTTATACTCTATCTTGACAAAAGCTTGCCTTCAGAGTTATGATTCCAATGGTACACCCAACCTGTCCAGCCCAGGCTCTCTTAATACGCCACCCTCGCAGGCGGAAACCGGCTCTCCTAATGCCATGGACGTATCAGGGCCGGTGTCAACGTCCAAACCTGGTGCGCCAGCTTTCAACCCGCCCCAATTTGGGTATGTGTTCGGTTCAGCGCCCGAATCCGTAGACAATTATTACAGTCTCGACAGCACCTTTCCACCACACCCTACATTCCGATCCAACTCAATTTTCCTAAATCCGGCCTCGAACGATCACACCGGTCGTCGTTTCAGTTACTTTCCACCTGATTTTACTCAAGTTGAAGGCCTTTCTGGAGTCGATCCCAGTCCGCCTCCTTCGGAATCTACTATATCTCCACCCTTACTTTCATCGCCGCAACTTGCCCAGACGCCTCCTGAGTCGATATCCTCTATGCAAGTCGGTACACCATCTATAAATACACCATTGCTATCAAATCCGTTGCTTCCAACAACGGCATCTCATAACTCTCCAGATGCGATGCTTTCAAACGGTATCCCCCAAACACAACAACGTCCACCCCTTCCCGCGTTCACTATTCCATCTTTACCACCAGGTCAGCTTCCTCAGGGCCAGAGACCTCTACCACAGGCTACCACAGTCCACGACTGGTTCAACCCCCCGCCGCCGTTTATTTCGCCCTATGCCTTTGGCAGCATGGGGGCAGCAGCGCTCTGGGGCAATGCTTCTGGTATGAATGGATATGACGGCCTAGAGGGTGGGAACTTCGAAGCATCGCGTGGGCTACCTCCAGAGAGACAAGGAAGCCTAAGCCAGGCGCAACAGATCGAGCTGATGGGTGTGTTAGAAAACGAAGGCATGGCAGATATAGATAGCTACTTGAATACGAGCATCGGATACGTGGATAGCGCTATGGGAAATACGAATATGGCCATGAACTGGGGGCCACAATCATGAGCAAGGCGTTATCTTGGGTTTTTTTTGTCTCTGTTCGAAATAATTCTGACGTACCGGTTATAAAGAAAGATAGGAGCGTACCTGGCGCACCATAGGCGGATCACGATGGAAATGAATAATTCAAGACTAGATTTTTTATCATTGGTCATGATTTTCCAATACTCACCACAACCATAACTTCTTTGCACACAATAAGGCCTGACTCTTGGAATTGAACTTCAATATGTATACTTTAAACCTTGTCTGGTTTAGCAGAGCGAGTCAGTCTCATTGATACATGGTCTCCTATTCGGCGAAACTCCGACCCTTGCCTCTGGACCGTTTATTTGTCTCAGCTACGAGGTGGCGTCAAATCTAGAAACATGTGGCTACGGGCCAACATCCCCGAGATAAAGTATTAGGATCAGATAACTTAGTTATGACCTTTCCTGCTCATCAACTACCTGACCCTGATTAGTTGTGGCGTTTGGGGAGGTGATATTCGGCCCTACCAACAGGGACGCCGAGGTGTAACCAGCCTTACCCCAAAGTTTACGAGTTTGAGACAACAAACCAGACCTTTTGCTTTACTTCATTAATATTGATCCCGTCCAGACCGCTCAGGTGGACCAAGGAAAAGAACGTTGCCGCATCCTAGCTTTGTTAATAGATTTATCACAGCTTCACATAGCGATTGTAAGGGAGCATTGAAGGAGCTACCAAAAGCAAACAAGATGTAATGAGTGCAGTGGAGCGTCAGGTTTTGATGCGATATCAGCCACTTCTACATTAGATTCCCTCAAAAGCTTAAACTGAAGACTCTGACTCAGAACAGCGATTAGGCATTGGGTAGCTTGCTTCGTTGTTAACGGTGACAACGAAGTCCGCGATCTAAGAAATTTCGGCAACACCTTGTAAGATTACTTAAACCTTTGGTTCAAGACGGGCACAGAAGGACCGCATGAGACAGCCGGAGCCACAAACTTGATGTCATGAGTCTCGTGGTGATATCGCCCTTTCGATACATGATACAATGAAACGAGTTGGCAGTTACGTCTTTCGTCCTAGGTATGCAGCACAAACGGGCGTAGGGACGGTGAATCGAGCTGTTTCCCGAGAATTTAACGCGCAAATCCTATCATTATCACTGGTCATCAGCCTTCGTAATTGCATTGCACTGATATGAAACCCGTTATATAACGGCCACCGTCGGACATGTCTGAGTTGCGGGACAGAACAATGAAGGAGAGCTTCAACTAAGAGGGTCATAGCGGCGCTAGACAGAGCCTCCCGGATGCTGATCTGCGGTCTTGGATCCGCCAGACGGGAAAGATGGGGGTAAATAGGAAACCCACATGACAGCGTATCACCGTATACATGATTCTAAGAATCACTCGTGTTAATAATGTCATATGCGCAAGGCTTCTATTATCACAATGCCGCCTCTTCATCTCTCGACATGTGCCTCACCAGGATGCAGGACACCGTGCGAGCGAGGACTTATACAAATATGGACGTATGCGGAGATATAAGCGAGTGGTAAGTTACTTTACCGTTCAGGTTGAGCGACCCAGAGTCATTGTAACCTAGTAGCTACTCGTAAAGTTGTAGTTCTCGGTAGTTTCGAAGCACTAGGTTGACGGAACTCGCGTCTTCCCCACATCTTTGCTTGGGTGAGGCTTGAAGAGATGTTCCGGTAGTTCCATGAAGGAACTTTTAGGTGACATCGACAAGGAGCGTTCCTTTTGGGGACATGTTGACAGACAATCATGTAATAGTTCACGTGCATGAAACCCCACTGGGGAAGAACGGATGGCGGAATGAGCGGGAGCGAGCTGATTTCAAAGACGTAATCGCAACCAACGCAGCCTGATGAGTATACAGAAATGTAACTCATTGTTCATGTCACAGTTTAGAGTGCTAAGCATCCCCGAATCAACATCTGCATCAGACTACTTGAAAATACATAGGAATGCAGAGTTGATAGAGATCCATATAGATTTAATCAGGTGTAACAGTATTTGGTATACAATTATATGGCGATCCACCATTCCCCTTTTGCTACCACAGAGGCCATTAGGAACACCAGATCCAAAAGACAAACAAGCCACCTACGTACCACCCACAATCACTATGTTGCAACATAGAGGAATCCGCCTTTTTGTCCGCAACACCTTTCCGTAGATCCCCTCCCGTTCAGTCGAAATACCGCTGGCTCTCAACGCTAGTAACATACAAAATCTTGGGGTATTGATGTGGATGAATTAGCCCAAAGGCTTTCATCATTAGCAAGAGATGAGCGTGACAAATGAAATCGACAAAACTCCGACGACTACCCCAATCCTTGGAGTGTCTGTGTATCTGTGCTGTTCCCTATTTCCGCCGCGCTAAACCTTTGGTCATTACATTACAAAAAAGGAGTGATAAAGAGGGAAGAGAAGAAAAGGAAAAAGATAGCGATTGATGAAAATGCCAAAATTTTGGTTAGTTATATGCCAGCCCAAGCCCATTAATTCTATGAACAACTCCTCCCGCCTTGAACATGAGGAAGTATATGCCAACTAGGAAACCGAAAATGCTGTGGCAAAGATGAAGGCTAATAGTACACGTAAGCTCGGCGAACTTAGTAACCTTTAGGGCGACCGAGTACAAAAAGACTTCTGGCGACGTCTGATTTCATCTAGTGATAGTCCTGGGGAGTAATGTTTTGTGTGAACTGAATCTGCTTTGACCTTGCGTAGCCCGGCGACGACCTCGATGACACAACTGACTCGTTGGCATCCCAATCATATTGGGTGTTAGCTATAACGTTCCTGGTATATGTGGAATGTTCCAGGTTTGAGTTCATCATAGCGGGAAATACCGGTGTTGGCGGGCCGTCGCTTGTCTCCACGTAGCTGGGAACGCTTTGTATGGACAGGTCTGGAAATTCAGAGTTGAAGTAAGGGGTCAGAAGCGGCTGATCGGTGGTGATATTGAAACCAGCACTGAATGCATTGCCGACGAATCCGTTTGTGCCGAATCCGGTCATTATGCCAGGTGTTGTGGGCGGAGTCTTAAGATCGTTTTCTTCTTTTATCTCTTGCACGTAGCTTGAAGTGACACCCATTCCCATAACGAATGACGCGTTATCCGGCGAAGCCGAAATAACAGTTGGTTCTTGAACATGACGCTGATCAAAGACGGCTGGTGTCATCGGAGTAGGGGGGGCCGCTCCTGAGAACGTAGGCGTTCCTGAGCCAACTGGTGAGCGAGAGTGATACTGTAGAAGGGCTTCAGCGCGACCGAAGAACGGTGAACGCGGCCCGGCAGTGGACTTCTGAATTCTACCAGGACCCATGCCACTGGATGAAGAAATCCGGCGTATTGATGAGACCGGACTCGACATATCCATCCGCTTCGATCCGTCCAAAGCTGTCTTTGGAATGTTATAGGACCGAGATCGCAAAGACGCAGCTTGTAGTGCGGCCGGGCGGGGAATATTCCGTCTCGAGGCAATGTTGGCCGGAGGGGGCGGAGATCTGAAAGAGTCCGTGGGCGTGGGCATACCCTGTGGTACTACATGCGACCCCTGATCATTGTGGCAATCGGGGGATGCAGTAGAATCGAACGGGTTCTCGGACATGTCGCATGCGTCGCCGTTCGACACTGGCGAGAAAAACATTGCCCGCGTGGACGAGCTGGGAAGCGCTGTGTGATGCATACCAGCATAATGTTGAGAGCTATGACTCTCGATACTCATACTTCGCTCCACGCGTGGAGGCAGGCTGTGGTGCATATCCATGGTCCTTGGCCCATCCAAAGTAACATTGGAGTCATGGCCCAGTGACGTAAACAGCCCAAAGTCACTCATTGACCTTGTCTGTGTGTAGCCTCCAGGATTGTGAGCATGGGTGAGGCCCGTGGGATCCGGCTGTGAATACTCAGTTGAGAGCGGGGACTGGTAAGTATCGACGATGTCAGCCTGAGTTGAGATTGATAATTGCATGCAAGCAGAACTCGCATCGTTGAGTTCATGTTCGGCAGCCTCCTCAATTTCATCCTCGTTCTCATCGTCGTCTTCATCGTCTTCGTCCTCATGTGACTCGTTGGTAGTCTGGGAAGGCGAAGAAACAGGAGGAAATGCTGCTGAAGAAGGCTGCGTACGTTTGTGAGATCCCTCGCTTAAGGAATCGAGAGCCCCAGAATATGAATCTTCGTCTGGGGACGAAGGCTCGGAGGCTGACTTCTCAGCCGCTCTACGAGCCTCATACTCTTCCTGTTTCCTTTCTTGCTTCGCCTTAGCACGTCGGTTCTGAAACCAGTTCTGCCATCGTGAGTTAGCATACACGCAATAACACCAGCGGGGACTCTTACATTAATCCTTGGTCGTTCCAAGCCAAGACCATCCGCCAACTGAGCCTTCACTGAGCTCGATGGCTTGGGGTTCTCTTGGAATACTTTTTCAAGTTTTTCAACCTCCTCCTTAGACAACCGCGGTTTAGATTCTGTCTTGCCGTCACATAAAACTCCTCGATCGGCCATCATGGGCGGGCGATGTGTTTGATAGCCATACATGTACTGGAGGTTAGGATAGGCCGCATGCAACGGGTACTGGGGTTCTGCATAGGTCATGCTCGCTCCTTGTCCTTGAGGGAAGCCATATGGGGAGGCAAAGCCAGGCGGCGTACAGAATTGCATGTTCATGGTGTCGAATATTGCCGAATAGTTTGCTATTACGTATATATGCTATGTGCAGGAGTATGTTGGCGGCAACTTCTTGGGTGGGTCCCACGTATAATTATATTGGCCGTGTAGTCTCGATATCGAACGTGGTCCAAGATGGATATTAGATGTGAAAACACTGCTGCTGATATATACCAGGCATCCGCCAAAATTTGCCAATATTGATTCCGAGGGCCGGAAGTAAAGAACGACTGGGGGTCAGAGGTCGATAGACCAGACTAATAATATGATATCTTGAGAAAGAACGTGGGAGGTTTGGTCCTGCACCCAGCAAGATCAGGCGCTCTGTGGGCAGGGGAGACGACGAGTATAAGAGCAAACAGCGAGGTGGGAAACCAATGGCTACGGGCAAGATTGTAGTGAGACAGACCTCACTTACACTCCCCAAGTTTCTCTTTGAGGCAGAGACAAGCAGGAGTCGGGGTGGAACAAGAGACAACACAGGAGGGCAAGAGACCGGAAAGGGAGGGGGGTGGCAGTACAAGTAGTTCTCCAGCTACCTACTACTTAGCGGTGGGTCTCCTTTCTTGAAGGAGCTTTGCACGATGATGACCGCCCGCCCTGTGGATGCGTTGAGTTGTCGGCCAGGACGGCTATGGCTGCAGGTACATCTGTACCTCTACGGTACGACGAAATTACACTCGAGAAGAAAAGACAGAGCCCACTTGGGGGGGTTACCAACTGGGGGCCGCCGGGTACATGGCCAGTACCCGATGGCTCTACCTGACCTACCACGGTTAGGGAGCGAAGCCACTAAACATTGTGACCTCCAAGGCTCTGATCTCATGCCGGTTCTTTTCTTTTGCAAAGACGATGACCAGCAGACGCCGCGCGCGATGCATTGGGGTCGTGGAAAGCGCAGAGATTTGTGGCGGGTCTGGGCGCGCTACCGCATGTTTGGTGAGAGTGACAATGGTCCAGCCAGCCAGGCCACCAGCACATCAATGGGCAGCAGTCCACTCCCCCTCGACAGCTGCAGCAAGTCGACAACCAGGTATGGGGCCAAGAGTAGGCCAAGCGCCCAGTGGGCCGTTCACCCATGCGCCTTGATGGATCATCAGGTCGCCGTGGTACTGGTGGGGATGTATGACGAGGGTTCCTGGCTGGGCTTGGGTGGGCGGCGTGCCTGTTCCAACCGTGTGTTTCCCACCAGAGCCAGGGGGGGGGTTCGGGACAAGAGCCCATACTGGTTGCCTCTTCCAGACGGCAGACCAGAAGACGCCGGCTTCACTGTGCTAGGCTGGGTCCTTGGGAACATCCTGCCGCTACCGTATTGCGCGGTGGTCCCCTGTCTTCTTCTCCAAAAGCACCCCTGTCAGAGCTGAAGGCGGAAACACAGTGCTATACCCGACTCCCTCCACATTCGCACAGAGCCCGCAGTTGGGCCGGCAAGAGGACGATGCAGATACAGTAGTATAGTCAATCTGGGAAGACGTCTCAGGAGAGAGCGAGACAGGACGTCATGTCGCATCACACATCCTATCGGCGAAGGCAATCGCAAGGGCAAATAGACAATAAGGGACATACAGTGCAAGACATCGGTGAAGAGAAGACGCCCGCCCTCTCGACACATTCATCTTAATAAGAAGCGACGGATCACTGCAACGCAGGGGCAGACACAACTCATGATAGAAAGTGGCCGGGGATCAATTTGGAGAGACAGGGAGGAGGGAGGACTACCCATATTGGTCCCTACACGCACAGTACTTTCTACACTAGACTACAATGGGCTTGAATGGGAAAGGCAAGGGGGGCCACAGATGGGCTTCATTTTCTTCGCTCGTTTAACTAGCGTGAGTCCCTGTCTGTCACAGTGTCAATACTCGGGCTTATCATGACTTTAGTGGTTCATCATTCCATTATGATCAGTGTACCTAGTTTATCAACAGTTTGTCGCCGTGGCCTGAGAGATAGCACGTCTATCATATGTAAAATGGTTCATAGGTATATTGAAGCACAAAATGTGAGCACAACATCGCCCAGTTGTCATCGTGAGAAGTATAAGAGGCTTTACCTACTTTCAACAGCAACTAATCCTAGCACGTTGTCTAACT
This sequence comes from Xylaria flabelliformis, assembly GCA_007182795.1. NCBI lineage: Eukaryota > Fungi > Ascomycota > Sordariomycetes > Xylariales > Xylariaceae > Xylaria > Xylaria flabelliformis. Next base: position 343,650 of record VFLP01000027.1, on the reverse strand, counting down.
CTACAAGCGATCTTCAGTACTTGTTCTCGATGCAAGCGACTCACGTCCCAGATCGCTCGGTTATCGACAGTGGGAATCTCCTAATGATCGGTTTGCTTTAAGAGGACATTCGACGATGCCGAATCCCCCCGAGTGTGTTTGTCGCGTTGAATATGCGCTATTCGTACGCTATTCACAAAATATTTCTGACGATTGAGAGAGTAACTATCGACGGTTGCTACTGCATCAGCTTTTAGCTGCAGTGCATGCGTAAAGAAGATGGTGTGATGATAAGTTTGTTCAATTGTGGCAGAGTTGTCGCGATGCATCTTTAGCTTCGCGGTTGGGAACCAAGGAGAATTCGGGTCCTCCGGCCGGTACAGTTTGGCCCGAATATATCGACTGCCGACGAGTATTATCCGACGTTGCGCATGCTAAACATACGCTTCTATGCGTACTAAGAGCTTTGACAAAATAGCTAGTCATTCATCATGCCACCTGTATGTTGTAGAATATCACAGCAATAAGTTAACGTCAATCACGGATGAGCCCCAAGCAGTCTCGACCAGCTATTCTCTCCATGATATTCTACTGATGCTATTTTCGTTTCTCTCCTCCCTCTTCAACCTAAGCGTACGGCGCTGACCGCATACACGTTCATCGAAAGCGCATATTGCACAGCCGCAAAGTTCACCAAAATAGCCACGCAGCTCACTGAGGGGACACCGCTCTGGCCCTCACATGGGGTTTGTCGCTCTCGACGACGTTGGCACCAGTGGGGAGGACAATTCGTCTTTTCTCCGGCGTAGAGTTACATTGCTTGCACACTTGGCATGTCGGGCGCATCATATTCTCCACCTCAACCAGGTGTATGGCCTTACCGGGTGTGTAGAATGCGAGTATCTCGGCACTGTGAACAATTGGGCTTCAGGGTACCTAAGTTCGAGAACACACCCGATGACAAGCCACTCAACGGCGTCCAAAATGCAATTGTCCTCCTACGACTTGATGGGTAGGAGTTTCTGGACAGCGATGTTAGGAGCACCTAGTAGGTGGCGTTTTAGCTCCAGTTGCAAACACCAATAAGGTGTGACTTGACGCCATCCAGGACCCGAGATATCGGTGCCGAGCGGGAAAAGAACCTAGAGCAAGTGCCGCACAAAACGTTCTGGTATCTCTGTAAGCTCCGAGATGGTAATGACTCGTGTTTACCCTAAAAGAATCGGGTGCATTTTCTCAGCGCAGAATTCTATTCTTATCGAAAATACAACACCACCTTCAAAATAGCCTTCACAATAGCCCACCCGGTTGCTCTTCAAGTCGCATCGGAGCACAGCCATCTTGTGCGGGGGATGTGATGCAGCTCGGCTCTCATAGATGGTCGAGCCTCTCTCTGCAAGTCCAACTAGAGGCATTTTGCTTTTTCGGCATCTTAGTCAAGCTCAGCTTCCACCCAAAACACCAATGATTCAGTCAAATTGTAGTATCCGTTCTCGACATGACTCTTTCCATAACAACTAGGGCAAATGCGACAGGCGTCCAACAAATCTGCTGCGAAGATTATTATAGGGCCTAGTGTATCTACGCTACAGTGGATATCTTTCGGAAGATCTTCTTAAGATGTGCAATATAGCCATGCCCTGCCAGATGATTGGGACAGTCAAAGACAACTAAAAAGGTGCATTAGTTCCCTTCTCGCTTAATGCGCACATTGATAGGCACGAGCTCTTACTGCCTACACTACACTAAAGATAAAGTACCTGACTAGATGAGCCCAGCAGTCTGGGACGCCGGCTTAACCAGGGCCACGAATCCGGATCCTTGCTCCGGACAACTAGTGTGTACTACTACTATTGTAGAAAGCATAGCCCATCCTAGAATTTCTTACCCAGTTGAACCAAAAGGTAACACAGCCTGTCTAGAAAGAGACGATTTATACAACACAGTGATTAACAATTCAATATGTGGGGGCCGCCGAAATGTATGCGATATACAAATGCCGAAAGTACAGCCAATAGTGCTCTGTAAGGCACTGTTAATAACCTTTAAGGAAGCGATCGTCGATCTTTCCAGGCTGTCGGAATCGGATATCTCCTTAGGCTCGTGCCGTAGAATTGGGACCCCTGATCCACTGATCTTACGTAGTTGTACATAGTGATGTCTCAAATATCCAGATAGTAATCTAACCGAGTCATTTATTTACCTACTTAGGACATGTACTCATTACTTACTGTATCGCAGACGAGTCGAGTAGGTAGTGCCGGTTGATGATACATGCATGGTACTAAATAACATGCAGAGTAACCCCGGATTCGCTCGGCCATCAATACAATAAACTACCCGATACACGCAAAGATTATTCATGACATATGAGTTATTCGAGCCTCAATCTTCAATGTACTAACCAATCAGTTAGTCACCCGATCTCGAGGTAGATACCTATACTGTTTTTCCGCCGTTTCCGCGTTAGAAATACTACCACGGCATGTATCGCGGACGTCTAGACTCCTTCCCCCTCCTATAAATCTATACAGTAGATCACGTTGTCGTCAGTAATGAATAAGCAGACCATTTCGAGAACGGCGACGGCACATGGGCGATACATCTTACTATACTATATCTGTGATATGGGGCAACTTAAAGCAAACTAGCCCTAGGCGCTCTCCACATTTCAGGTGAGAGAAGATAAACTGATCATCTGACGTTGATATTATAACCGTTGAATTGGAACGCTGCAACGGCTGGTCGATCGAGATTATTGGCAATCGGGAGTTATATTCGTCTTATACCTATTTGTACACTCATCATATGTATGAAGAAGTCCCTTACAGAAGGACAAGACCGGTGTAGAGAGATTCGTCAAATCGTCGTGCACGCTTTGGACCCCCCCTTGATCTTCTAGCCAACCAGCAGCCGAATTGAGTGAAGGGTTGGTAGGCTAGGTACATTGCGCTGCACAGGTCAGGTAGACCACAGAGCGCCCAATGCAACGCTGCACTTCTCTTGCCTGTCAACCACGTTCACGATGTCCCGGAACTTACCTGGTACTGCTCGACCCATTCAGGTACTTAGATTTATCATCATCACTTCATCAAGATGCCGCTCTATATCCCCACCAGCCAGGCGAATCACGAGCGGTACTGCAAACAGAAGACCTAACTAAGGATCCCGTCTGAACATGGTTCTAGATTGTGCTCTGAACAATCTGTACAGCAGTGCATGGACCCCCAGGATGTGCGGGTCATCGTTCGAGCCGAAGGGTTAAGTAGCTGTACAATTTGACGTTGTCGGCATACACAGTAGTAACGCTAATAGGCGACATAAAAACAATGTTGTCACACCAAAGTCGCGAATGAGATGACCTCCCCCACGATTCATAGTCTTGAGCCGGCAAACAGCAGCAAAATGGAGTCCAAGGTGTGGCTGCCGTAACGCCAGCCGGAGAGCCACATTGAGGAGATACATACCTATCTCAAGTTCTAATGGCATCGCTTTCTATACAAGTCACTCTTTGTTAATACATGTAACAGCAGCTTGGCGCCGGCCTCCATTGGCCAAGAATTAGTTAAGCGAATACCTAATGCTTTTTGCCCACGGCAAGTAAACCTCGTGGCCAACCCCTACTATCACCAGTCATGCCGTCGAGGATCACTGCAGTTCCCTTGCCCCCCATCAGCCGGTTAATGGAGCCGCGCGCAACGGGCAACAACCAAATTTTCAGCTTGCTGGCTCGCGACCGACCGACCCGCAAGGCATTCAGCTATTTCGAGCATGAGGGTCCGGGGATGATGCCTTTTTGAGATTCGGACTGCCGTCGCGAGAACCCCATTCTGGAGTTCCCGAAGTGGCGAGTGAAGGAAAAGGGACTCGATTAGTTAGCGTGCGCGTGTAAGTACGCGAGAAATGGTAGGGTCCAGCTTTGCATGCATGGTACGTAATCACAACCCATGTCCTGGAATTCCCTAGTTGAGAAGACCACTTAGACCTATTCGGTCGCTGGCTCTTGGGAGCTGAGCACGCTGGGGTTGCTTACCAACGGGATTCGGAATGAGGGCCTTCTGCTGGCCCGAGCAGCCACGTGGAATGGGATCACACAACAAGCATCTTCCCTGCCGTCTCTGCAGAAATGGCAGACGGTGGACCAAAAGTATCTGGCTAGTACCCGGATCTTATTTCGCGACATTCATCTCATTGGCTCACCAACAGACCGGAGCCGCTCTGGTCTCCTCTTTTGCTGAGATAACAACATTGTTCCGGTAGCGTGCACTGTATACTTTACTGTACACTACCGACTCATTTTCTTCAATTCTCTGGTTCGCTAAACGACCGGCTCCTGGTCAGTATGCAGCCATTTTACTTGTAGCGTGAAGTTTATCTAATGGGCAGTGTTGTGAGGAGCATGTTCTCTCGTGACATTGTATAGATAGTAGATAGTATATGTAGACTTGGCCATGGGGGCTCCCACACTATTTGTGAAGTCTGTGATATAATGCTGTACGAATTCCTGATGAGGGAAAGTCTTATATGAGCAATTACTGTCCGAATGACTGCCCAGGCGCTACCATCGGCCGTAAATACTCTCATTGCTTAAGAGCGAGTGTCACGATACGAACTCAAAAAACAATGAGATGAGTGAGTTCATGTAGTAGAAGTCCCCTTCTACCACTTCATTAGTCACAATTCTTCGATAAACACGCCACACCGGCCAGTAGAAGAGTGAGGAAACGGTCCCCTAGCTCAGCCATTTAACACTACCGTACAAACTTACCCAGATACTACCTACACCATCTACTACCAGCGTCACAAGAATGTGGTGAAACAACGAGCGGATAACGCTCAAGCCGCATTCTGGCAGCCTATCATGTCGGTGAACTAACCGACAGTAGCACTGGGCCCTTTTGGGGCTTCAGAAACATCTGACATTACCCTTTTTTGCCCTCACCATGTCTCGCCTTCGACCGTTCCTGCAGTAGGGCCATGACGAATGCCACTTCAAACTATCGCCTCGCCACACTGCAAGACTAAAGCATGTAGGTAGGCAAAAATAGAGTTATTCGGTTACTCGATTCTTCATTGCTACCTACTCTGTTGGGGGATTCATTGCTCTCGTCTCCCTTATTGTTGCGTTCATTAATCCGTAAGACAGCGAATGATATGAATTATCCATACTCACGTTGAGCAACCTTGAGTTACCTACCGGGTCCAGATCTAATACCATCACGGAAATATCGATATAGCCCCAGCATCAACTCATTTATTGTCTTCTATTTCTCAAGTCTCAACGAGTAAATTACTGTCTTTGCGCAAACTCACGATAATCCAAGAGAAGCGAGAAGCACTGCAACCCTACCTACTACAGTGAATGTGCATGCACTGCCCTCGGCCATTTTCAGCGCTCACGGTTCTTGGCATTCTCTCTTTGTGGCGAGAGCCCCAGATCATGCTACCTATTCTGAGCTGAGCACCGTACGTTGGTTTGCACCCCATCTCAGCAGAGAAGAGCATCTAGATCTCTCCAGGCCTCGACTACCTTAAACGCAAATAACAAATTCACCAACAGCTGTAAATATTATGTACATACGTATGTATGTATGTTCAGATGAGGGCTGCGACCACAATGTACGTAGGGTTCTAAAGCTGCATGTCGCATCACCTACGCCATCGCTTTGCGATAAGAATAGGAGAGGCTTAGCCTCTCTGATGAAACCTTGTCTTAAGAGCTGATCGCTTCTTTTTTCCTCCTTCTTACTCGCTCCTCGAATTGGTATGATAGATTTGAATATGAATTTTGATTGCTACGGGACAGAAGAAAAAAAGCTTAAGCTCTTTTTTTTTTTTTTTTTTTTTTTTTCTCGCGATGACCCAGTGTCGCCGCTCGTTTTCAGCTGGTCATGGTAGCTCAGGTCGGCGACCAAATGTCGAAGATCAGCATCAAGCAGAACCCCGACGATGTGGGCCTTCATCCCATCCCACAATTCAGGTAAACCAGTCTCGCGTTCGTGGGCAACACGTAACCCCTCTCTTTTCCTCCACCCCATCTGCATGTCTTGAACGCGCGAGCTGGGATGCCCTGGAATAATCCCGAGCACCGCTTGCTGCAAGCACCCGCCCGCGATGGGGGGGGGGGGGTGTGTAGCGCTAATGGGGGTGAGGGCCGAGGGCCATCTTATCTCATTATCTCATCTCATACATACCTGTCCCATCTCATCCCGCCCCCCTCCCGCGCGCACTGTAGGATGGATCAATGAATCGGGACCTTGCAGCGAGATGCTCGATAGACGAAGGATGACGAAGAGACACAGATCTCGAGCGAACAAATGTCTTAAGTGCAAGAGAGGCCATCGGAAATTCCTGCCCTATGATAAGACTCCGAGGAAGATCCCCTTTCCCCCTCTCTGTGAGATTCATTGTTTATTACTCATCTCCGGTTTCCTCTCATGTCACGACATGACGGTGGCGTAGGTAAAATATGAATCTTCGTCCAACGGTTCCTCAAGGTTATGCCGAAGCCACGGACCTGGGAACCGCAAATGAAGATGAGTGTCTCGTACCCTTGCCCTCAATGCTCGGTGTGGACGAGACGTCCTCGTGATGACTTCACCGCGTACACTCAGGGCAAGTAATCAATGCTACCTACCCATAAATTTGATGCACCTGTTGTGTAATGTATGCATGCATGTCTGGTCCATCTCATCGCTGATGATTTTCTGCCAACGTCGGCTCATCCACCCCCTCCCTCACTTCACTCTATAGCGTGTCACAACATCCGAGGCGGTGTATTACCTACCTACCCTTCCACGAGCAAGCGTAGGGCCTCGTGATCTCTGTCGTATTTATCAGAATCCTGTCGTGCAACTTGATCTCAGATTTTCGGCTACAGACAGCGAGATAATCTCGTACGCCATCACCCTTATACATCAGACCCGAAGATACAATTTTATAACTCCTGTCATTGACCTCTTTAAGCCTCTTATTCTAGAAGTAACGTAGTTGAGTGCAATATACGTATGAATGCGTTACCTACTGTATAGTATTGCGTCAATGGACAAGGACGTAAGGGTTCTTTCTCTACACTAAACTATATGCTTGCTATTCCAAAAAGATTTTCTTCAGGGTCTGTCACCGCCATATGTGCAACTTTAATCGAATGTGACAAGTCGTCTTCTTTAACATTGCCCACGTAAGTAGATAGGTAACCTAGGTACATACTTACTTCGTCGCCATCCGACAACGCACAGCGCACAACGTCTCGTCCTTATCCGCATTGTCGGGTACACGTAACAAGCCCCCTCTTCATCCCCTAAAGGAAAGCAAACAGGTAGATCGCTCTCCCCCTGCACACGGACGTTAAGGACATCACAAGCAACGAAAGAGAGAGAGAGAGTAAACACAAATTGATTGCGATGACCCTCCCAGTCGGGATCTACCCTGATCTTCCGTGCATGAGAAGAAGAAAAAAAGAAAATGGCGCGCTACAACTTCGTTACCGCCGAAGTAGCGTAGCGTAGATACCCAGGTCCAGGAACGTGGGCCTATGCTTCTTGTTACCTCTCTCGAACCTTCTTACCCAGATACTACGGCGCTTATGTATAGGAAGGCAGCCGGTTAGGTAACTAGGTAGATAGGTAGATGACAGGCCTCAAAAATGAAATGGAATTAGAGATTCGCGCAGAACGCATCTAACGAACGGCATCTACCGTGAAGCGAAACTATCTGTTGTTAATCTCGACAGGGTGGTGTAGACCGGACCGATTCAAAACAAAACTACCCCTAACACTCTTTCGTTGTGTCTTTGGGCTGAGGTTTTTATTTTTTTTTAAGTAGGTACTTGGTTTAACTTTTTTTTCTTTTTCCCCCCTCATAACATAGCACCCCCCCACCCTGGGCCAGGCCTTCACCTAGGTCAGGCACGTACCGCATACGCCAATCTAAGTGCCTTTCTTAGTAGCGCGCCAGTCAGGTAGATATGATGTTAGCAGGGGCGCATAAAAAAAAAGACCGTACAGCTAGTTAGCTAGGCATTCCCCACAGCAAACGCGAGATAAATGTCATCTTTTTTTTTTGTTAAAATTTCAAATCTAGCCACGAACCCTTCGTTTTCCCATCTCGTCCTTAGGCTCTTGGTGCCGGTGATCATTGATCCCAGTTAGTAGTCATCGTGTAGCCGGCTACGCTAGACTAGTGCGAGCAGATAATATTCTAAGGTTAAGTAAAAGTAGGTTTACCCGGTACCCGTACGATGTAAGAAGCTTGATTGATACAGCCTGCCTAGCTGTAGTAGAAGATTGGTAAACCACGCGTCAGCAGTTTGATTAGGCAGTAGTTGTTGAGCCGCGCGCGCGACCTGCGCTGCTCTGCAATTCTGGCAGACTCGTTGGGTAGTAATGCCAGCCTGCCTACCTACCTACTAACCTTACCCCTAGCGAGACGGCATATTCCGAGTTCACGACAAAAAAAAAAATCATACAGTGACCAGACCGTGACCTAGCCCTATTACTGGATAGGTTGTGTAATGTCATGTGCGTTACGGGAGAACACTAATTACTAATGCCGGAATACACTGCCTAACCTTCCGATGAAGAGACGGGTTCTAGTAACATGCGAGGTATTTGACTTACTTACTTACACTACTTACTAACTTGGATGGCGGTTACCTCCCTATTCGTCTTCGTCGTTGGCCTCTTGTAGAGAGAAAGCGGACTTCTGCTTTTGTAGTAGAGCACAGATCTACACTAGGTACAACTACGCTACCCACGGCACGGGACGTCAAAAACAGACCGTCGGTAACAGCAGGGGGGCAGCAGGGAAAAACGAGCCGCGGATTTTTGTCTGGCATAACATAACGTAGGGTAGCAGTGCAAAAGGCCCTAATGCTACACACCTCACCTCACAACCAACAATTTGGCGAGAAAAATTGTTGGTACGGGGTAAGATCCATTCCATCATGGGGTGTTAAGTAACCTAACCTGCCTAGTTGGGGGGCTTCTTGGTTATGGTGACGTGATTGTGACAGGACCGTATGTATGTACAGAACTTTCACAGGAACAGTAGACTTTTCACCTAATATCCCAGTGATCTACATCTAGTCACTTACACTAAGGAGAGATTTGGGAAAACCTGGGACGCGGGCACGCGCGGGCGCCAGAGGCGCTTTGGCTCATCCTACGCTATCTTGCGCTAAACCGCTGAAGTGTTCCCAGTTGCACATCTTTTGTCAATCTAGGTATGCCCGTCATCGCTGCTTTTTCCTCCGTTATACTCTCTCTCGCCCTCTCAACCCCTTGGTCAGTGCCTTCCTTGAACCTTGAATGTCCCGGTATTACGGCACCGGCTGTTGAAGATCACAACCTGAAGGAGAAGAAGTCGTTATTGGGCTCGGCAGATGGGCGAGGAGAGAGAGAGAGAGAGAGAGGGCGCGGGAGGGAGCCACGCTAACGTAGCTTGTTTTAGCGCGACGATCACCGTAGTGCTGGTAAATTCGCCGGAATCGCTGGGGACTCCTGTACATCTTCTTCTTGCTTTGACGGATGCCGAGGATAGATCTACGTGATGTTCCCAGCATCCTAACTTCTTGAGTGTTTGGTCGGTTGATTGTGCTTCTCTTTCCCATCAGGCGTGAGTAATAGGATCAGTTCCATGCTATGACATAGTACGGTACAATGCGGTCACTCGCTCGTTCGTTCCACCGTTTAGTTGCGTGACGAATTAGACTACAGCGTCTACGACTATATCTTCACGCCCAGATAGGCAACCCGCAATCTTGGTAAGTGGGTTTTCCCAGATCGAAATTTGAATTTTGGGGTAATTCTCACTCTTTCACAAAAGGACATACAACTCATGCCCTGCGAAATACCGATAGCTCTGGTAGATCTTCATTTCAGTCAATGCTTAGACTACCCGTTTTCTTGGAAACCCCCAAAGCCCTGTAGGTTCGACAATCGGGTTTCCATCCTTACATCGACACTCCATCCATCCATCCAGTGCCAGGGTCCTGGGCTCTCCCAGGGGGGCGGGTAGATGCTGGTCGCTACAACTACGAACCGCCTATACAACACTACCCAGCTATAATAGATAGGCTAAGTATTTTTATAGGTGATAGTAGGGTAGGATGGTCTTAATGTGCCTATCTTAGACAGCGATTGTGCGTGTATAGTCTGGTTTGGTTCTATCTGGGTGGCTTGGATGGCTATACGATGCACGCATCCAGAGGGCGGTACCTTACATGTGCTCTCGACTGCGGCCACTTCTGTTCCTTGCCCCTGCGTCGCTATCGTGATCGTATTTTCTCCCCTCATCGTGAGTCGCGGGTCTAGACTGGATGAGTCCCCCCACGGGTTCGCTGTGCGGCCAGGTCCAGCCAGGTTCAATAGACTTGGCTTTTGGCAACCCTCGCCTACGCGCTTCAGTATCATTAGACGAGATTAATTTTGGTGTCATGACACTTGATCGATCAAGGCTTCACTCATTCGTCCGCGGCACTTGGGGGGAGCCATTGCCTGAGCAGATAGGCAGTCTGGGTAGGTCTAAATGCAGTCTATGAATTAAATGTCTTCTAAGTAACTCTATCTATCGATTCTATTATACGCTTTTGTGTGCCATCGCCACGCGAAAACTCGTATAAGCGGTGCGTCATTGTTGTCGTGCGTATCGTATATATGTATGCAATACCGGTTTATAGGTTGGGGGCCAGGGGCAATGGTACGGCCCCCTTTCGAGGAAGACGATCGATGGATGCATCGTCAGGAACAGCCTCAATGTTGGCAGGTTCCCAGTTCACCCGGCCCCCAATAGACTATCGATATGGATTTCTCATGTTGCGTTCCTGATTTGAGCGTCAGCCACCACGGGTAGATTATCGATGCGTTCCTTCTTTGGGGCCGTTCATATGATACTATCTATGTATGTCTTCACTGGACCTTGGCGATCAAGGCATCAGAGAATTGGAGCGTCACCCGACCATCTTCGCCACACGACAGCATCTTGACTGAGCTTAGGTCCCGGACGACCCAATCCGGCTCAGCAGCGACGACCTGTTCCATGGTGTGGCTCGTCACGAGTCCGATCACCTTGCAGCCCGCTGCTTTACCTGCCTTGATGCCAGCAGGGCTATCCTCGAGTACGAGGACCTCAGCGTCAGCAGGGAGTCCAAGCCTCGACCATCCTAATTTGTAGCAGGCCGGGTCCGGCTTGCCGTTCTCTACAGACTCAGCTGTGACGAGGTGCTCCGGATGTGGGAGCTTCAGCACGTCAAGCCAGCCGTGGACGAGAGGTTCTGTGCCCGAGGTGACAATGGCCCAGGGCGCCTTGGCAGAGATCAGCTGTTGTAGAAGCGCCCTTGCGCCTGGTATCTCGACGGCCTCATTGCCGTACTTTTGGGGCAGCATTGCTTCCATGTGTCTTACATCTGCAAAGGAAGAAGGATCCGTCTCGGTCAGCTCGGTGAGACAGCAAAGGAAGAGATTGAAAAACCGTCCTCGTGTTTGATCCCTTGAAACTTGCGCAAATACTATATATAGTCTGACTTACATTCCAGTGTTGCCTTTTCAGGGGCGAGGAGCTTCAACATATCTATCTACACAGTCTCAAAGTCAGCAACTTCTATGTGTAAGTATATTGAATCGTCATCTCATAGAGATGAGTAAGTAAGTATGTGCCCTTGGCCGGCAACTATTCCCCCGAGACCTGATTCAACGGCGGGAACTAGCAAATACCAATTTGATACAGATCACGTACACTTCGGCGGCCGTGGGAAGTTTGTAGTATAACTTCGGGGTCTACCCCAATCTCATTACCGATCCTACGGTCATGACAGCTCAGCAAGGTTCAAGGGACTTAGACAGACAGGGGAGGGAATCCTCACGTATGCCAATGCTTTACGACAGCAGCGGTCGAGTCTATGATGGTCCCATCCATGTCGAACAAGAGGCCATGAAATGTGACAGTTTCGGGGGGCGCTGCGTACTCCATCATTTGCTGCTCGTTCCTAATTCCTATTCTTTCCGGTTTGTTCCTAATGATGAAATAGGAAAATTCGTGATGATTGATGGTGTCCAATGTAGTCTAGACTCGTGTATTCGTCCTAAGCTGAGATGCAGCATCTATATCTATAGTTAATCTCGCAAGACGTAGAATGTCTAAAGACAGTTCGTGACCCGTCAAATAACACGGCGGTGTGGTTTTACCGAATGAGGAAGCTCCGCTCCGCTCACGTTTTCTTACTCCTAAAATTTGTTGGTCGGCGCCCAATATCAAAGTCCGTCTGTGTTTGCTGGCGTAATCCCGACATCCCGACGGTCCAGGTACAGTACTTGTCGGAACAGCGCTTGTTAGTGCATCATCAATGCATAATCTACGGCGGTTAGGTTTTGACAGGAGATCCAATGCAGGATCCAGGCACCTCCGATCGGTAAATGGCGGGCCTAGGGGACTGCGGGGTGCTACTGATAGCGGGCTGTTTCAGTGAGCTTAGTGGGGCTTATCGCTGGCGGTCAGAGGCGGCAGAACTCCGTTTTACTGGAAGAGGGTCAACTTTTTTTGTGTGGTGACTTCGACTGGCTGGAATTATGCGATAACAATAGACATTATAGTACATCTGCCCATTGAATACTTCACCAGCAAGATGGGCGGTATCAACAAACCCAAGAGTCCGTCCAATTCCTCTGCCATATTACTACTACCCCATAAGTTACTGACCGCGTTCGTCTACAGAGCCCAAGTCTAAGCGGACACCAGTCCGGTTACGACACAAGATCGAAAAGGCGTCCGCCTCGAAGCAGCGCAAGGCCAGGAAGGAGGCCAAGAAGAATCCACAATGGAAATCCAAGCTGAAGAAGGACCCCGGCATTCCCAATCTATTTCCCTACAAGGAGAAGATTCTACATGAGATCGAGGAGGCCCGCCGGCGGAAGCAGGAGGAGCAGCAGCGTCGGAGAGAGATGGCCAAGGCCGCCAAGACGGGGACCGCGGCGGGAGACGACGAGGGGGGGGCGGATGGAGATGATGTGGACGAGGATGGCATGGACGGCGCCTTTGACGACAGCGATATGATGGACGAAGATGGCGACGACGATGCTGACGCCTCGAATCCCATGGCCGCACTCCTGGCAAGCGCGAGAGCCGCTGCCGAGAAGTATGAGCGCGAGCTGCAGAGCGGAGATGACATGGAAGAAGATGACGATGACGATGACGATGACGATGACGACAATGGTGTCGATTTCACCGTCGACTCGTCAAGGAAGGCTCACGACAAGGTATTCAAGCAAGTCGTGGACCAGGCGGATGTCGTGCTCTACGTTCTGGATGCCCGCGATCCCGAGGGCACGAGGTCAAGAGAGGTCGAACGCATGGTTATGGCCGCCGCCAGTGGTGGGAAGAGGTTAATGCTCGTACTGAACAAGATCGATCTCATCCCGCCTAATGTCCTGAAGGACTGGCTTGTCCATCTCAGACGATCTTTCCCTACCCTACCTCTCCGGGCGTCCAAGTCCGCTCCGAACTCACAAACCTTCAACCATAAGGAACTCACTGTGCAGAGCACATCCGCGACATTATTCAAATCCCTAAAGTCATTCGCTGCCTCAAAGCAGCTGAAGCGCGCTGTCTCTGTTGGTGTAATAGGGTACCCTAATGTCGGAAAATCTTCCGTCATCAATGCTCTTCTTTCTGGCCTCGGAGGACGGGGAAAGGCAGCTTGCCCTGCTGGAGCTGAGGCCGGTGTTACGACAAGTATTCGCGCTGTCAAGATCGACAGCAAACTCACCCTACTCGACTCACCTGGTATCGTTTTCCCCTCTGCCACTGACGGCGACAATCCTAAGCGGAGCGCAGTCGAAGAGCAGGCTCATCTCATCCTCCTCAACGCCATCCCTCCCAAGCAGATCGACGACCCAATGCCTGCTGTCACCCTGCTGCTGAAGAAACTTTCCTCTTCATCGGAGCTGTTGCAGAAGCTAATGGATGTTTACGACCTTCCGCCACTCCTAACTACCGATGGTGATGTAACCACCGATTTCCTAGTACAGGTCGCGCGGAAACGGGGAAGGTTAGGCCGCGGTGGCATTCCCAACCTTCCATCCGCCGCCATGACGGTCGTGACGGATTGGCGAGATGGACGGATCCAGGGATGGACAGAACCGCCCAAACTCCCCGTTTCGCTTGACTCTAAGGGAAGTGCGGTGGCTAAGGGCAGTACCCAGACAGCGTCAGCCGTCCTGGCTGATCAGAAAGAGATTGTCACCGAATGGGCTAAGGAGTTCAAACTGGAGGGCTTATGGGGTGATGATGAGAATACCGGCACAGCAGGTGACGCTATGGAGCAGTAATGGAATCATGAGCGTCCATATGAATGGTGTGGTGCTTCTGCAATTATCGTATCTATTCTATCTATATTTTCGCTGGCGTTGGGTGGAAAATGGCTAAAGGATCTCAAGGCTCGCTAGTTCTAGTAGAACTCATGATCAAAATTACATGAAATCCTTGTTACAGAAGAAGATATCTACCTACGCTCTTGTGTTCTCATACATGTCTTTCTCACATTCACGCAGTCCGGCCATAGATTATACTCGTTTCTAACCTTAGCAGTAGACTGTAATACTGTGTCCAAAATAGAAGATAAGAAGAGAGCGAGATTGGCTGTGTATACGTATCTAATGGAAATGTGTGGTTTGAAAATTGGTTTATGTGCCTCTGAATTTATCTGACCGCGTTTGGTTACTTAGGAATAAGACATGTATGTTTTTTTCTGACATTCTAATGATATTTTAAATACCAAGAAACATATGGATCGACGACTATTGAAGTAAGCATAGTATGACACGGGTCGTTCGACTCTGTATAAGAAGGAAACACGATATATCATTTATGAATTCTTGAGCTTTCTGAAGGCTATCTAGAGAAGTAAAACAGAATTTCAGGTAGTAGAATTCAAGTGATTCCGAGTTTGAGAGTATCAAACTACGTATGCTCATAGTTTAGAGATGAGTATCTCATCTATACATCTACTGTTCAAGCTCGGGTGATTCATGTCATTGGTTTCTGTATGATAGTATTTAGAAGCAGATGCATGGTAGGAAGTCTCTATCGGGATAAATCACATCACAAGGCATGCCTGAAACTGCAAAACAAAGAGCATCACATACATACACACCCTATGTTAGCCCACGAAGGTGATTTTTGGAGACTATGGCTTAGCAATAAGTGTCATGATCTATCTAAAGTACATGTTCCTGACAGATAGCAGCAATAATACTAAGAGGAGTATGGTAGGAACAAGCATCTCACCTAGAAATCCCTCTGCGCATATGTTGACCAGTTTCAATATACTGAGCATGAGTTGATCAACTTCCGCGAGAGAACGAACGCATAAACTCCAGTGCCTGCCCCATATTCATCCATCTACCTCTACGAGAGATCAGAATCGTCAAGGTAGGCGATCCATCCATCATGCCAGATTCCTAGTCTAGAAGAAGACATCAAAGCAAACGAACGCCCGATGGAAGCTATGCTCCGCCATGCTATAATACATGTCCTGAAACATCAAGCGTGTTTCTAAGTCAGGTAGGTATGTCACTTCCGCGATCCCCCCGCATTAACCAACGAACGCCGCCCGCATGTGTAACCCACGTTGTTTTGTGTAAGGAATGTAGAATAAATACCTACCTAACTAGATAGATAGGTAGGTAGGTAGGTAGGTATGTAGGTAGATAGGGCTGAGTCAGAACTAGTGTTTCCGCAAAAGCCCAGCTGGCTCCGCGATTTGTGATTGGGGCGTTCTCGTTTGCATGAAAGTAACTAGAGACCCTGGCTTTCAGGCTCGTGGCTTCTACTTACCAGGTAGTATAGTCTGGCTGATATACCGACATGTCGTCGGTACCTGGGTTCGCCGATTCGTGGTACCTACACCTACCTGCCTACCTACCTTACTTACTTACTTATCGGTCTAACTACCCTGTAGTGAGATTTGTCCCAGGTGGAGATAATCAGTCAGAATCAGCCGGTAGGGCTGGATAGGTAGGTAGGTAGGTAGGTGTAGGCGTAGTACAGCGTGTCTGTGCCGCATGTTGTATGTAAGTAAGCCCGTTCGGAATGTACCCCGGGAAAAAAGTTCCTTATGCTTTTTTTTTTTTCGCGGAATTTCCCATTCGTGATGGCGTCGTCGCGACTTTTTCTCTCTCGCTCTTGATCGCGAGAATCTTTGACGCGTCCCGCTTCCTATTGGCCTAACCTACATATGACATTTTGTTTGTGCGACCTTGTCTAATCCCTCCTCTCCTTTGTCCTGACTTATGGGGGAAAAAAATCCTGATTCTTGGCCCCTTCTCCATCTTCTTTATGCTTCACGATCTTTCGCAGGATGAGCTTATGCGTGATGACCCAGATATGTCAGTAATGGGCTCCTCCCCCATGATATGGATGGATATCATCGAGGGGGTGTGACAATAGTGAACCAATGCAATCAATCGTCTGTGCTAACGGCATGTAGGTAATCCAAACTACCTAAGGTTACTTAGGTACCCAAATTCATTTTAAACCCACGCAGACACTTACCTATTTCGAGCTTGGGTCACCAAAACCGCAAACGCACGCCATTCCGCAAGCTCCGGCACTACGGTACCGAAATGCGCGTCATTGACAATAATTAACGAGAAAGTGGATAAATGATGGTCTACATAAGTTAGCGATATTAATGTAACGTAAACATACCGGCAGAGTGAGTGACCACTCCGACGTTCCGGTTGTAGTTAGAACCTGGATATTAACTACCTAGGTAGGTAGGTAACTAGGTAACTAAAGTTGATTGATGATGGGTAAGTAAGCAAGCAAAGGACACTCGTTGCGGATGACCGGGCGTCCGGCAGTGAGATGCGAAGGATGCATCGGAAGTTATAACACAGTAAGTAAGTAAGGTAGTGGGAGCATGTGATACGAAGGAACGGAGTGTTCTGGACCTCTGGGATCCGGGGCACCCGAGATCGTACCATAACGCCGGGACTAAGGACTTTTGAGGGGTAGCGAGAGTGGGACGAACGGCGTATTTCGACGCCCGATTCGATTCGATGTATACTGACTGACTGACTAACTGGGAATGTGGAGAGATAGTAATATGGTATGATTAAATGGGGATGAATAGGATGAGACGGGATTATAGCGGGTGATTAAGCTTATTGTATTTTCTTCGGATATATGACATATGAGCTGAAGTTGAGAAAGAAAGCGAGTTATGCAAGAGGTGCTCTCGTCAGACTCTTAGTATCATACTCAGATTCTCGACTATGCGTAGTTGAAATCAGGTGATTAGCTCGACGTGTCATACACTCATATGTCCGAATGGAAACCTTCCTTCTTTTCCTATGGCATCCCCATGCTTTGTGATATCATATACTATATGTCACTTAGTTAACGGTAGTTATAATCTTAGATTAAATTTCACCCATCCGATGACAGAAATGACAAATAACTTGAAGCTCAAAAGAATCATACGGGAGAGCTTGCTGAGCCGTAGTAAAATAACTAAATGCTATCTCGCTCTCAAACCCTATCTCGGAATATGGGATTCGTCTCACTCTACGTCAAGTTACCACATTTATGCACCATGATACGGGCAAGTTAGTAAAGTAGTTGGGCCGAATACCTACATTCCAGAGACGTTTTGCCACTTATACGTACCTGCATCTCTACATGTCGACTAAGATAATATTCTGCCTCCGATGCTGTTACTGTACTATTCTCTTTTCATATATGTCCCGGATTACATCATCTCCATCCTCTATTCTTACCTGTATACCTCTAACCTGATTCGTAGCTTAATATCCGCGTAAGTTAACATACACCACCCTTGGTTTGTTGACATTGATTCCGTTCAACTAGGAAGCCAGATCTATCTATCTATAGACATGATTCAAAGTAACATAAGCAAGGGTAAGTGAAATGAGTAATCCAGTTTATCTCCTCTTATTCGAATATAGAATGTGATGACAAGTTACATGATGACACATCCTTATTCCTTTATGTTATTATTTACTTTAATTTCAATTTTACTTTTATTTACTTTTCCAACAGATGTAGCTATACTTCTCCATCCCGTCCTTTTCAAAAACACGGCTATGCACATGTAATAGATGCGTAAGCAGGCATATAGACACACAAAAGTTCAAAGACACATAATCTCCGGCAAGCAAGCATCCCGTACCCGAAGTCCTGGTAGTCTAGATACACACTACGTATAAGTGTGTACGTATGATACAATCATGCAAATATTTCTGTGTATCATGCACACATACATACATATACCTGCGAGCAGCGTCATAAGTAGCCTCAACAAAGTATGTGAGAGTCCACGTACTAGTCTACGCATACGTGTGTATACGTGTATGAATTCGTGTATTTGTACCGGTAACCAGGTAACTGGTAAGTTAGTATCTGCAAAAGTAGTTGATGCCCAAAGGAAGCCTAATCTTTCAACCCAATTCGAAACCCACCCATTTCAAATAAACTTAAAAACAAGGAAAAAGGAGGGAAGCTTACCATTCTCCCGGGACTGAGGCTGAGTCCCTCCATCCCTCCCCCTTCCCCTGTCTTTTCCTTCTTTCCTTCCTTCCCGCCTTTCCCCTCCCTGCCGAAGGTAACCTACTTACTGTAAGAAAGGTTAAAGGAAGTGTGGATGGTGGTCAGCTCTCATGCACGCATGGATGAGGCATGTTTGGAGAAATCTAGAACGAAGAATAAAGACACATATACCCGTTCTCACTATCCAAGTCGGGGAATTTTATGTTTAACGTTAGCTCCGCGTGGAGGCGGGAGCGAGTGCTAACTTTGAAGAAGTGAGGCGTATTAAATGAAATCTAGCGGTATACTCCTTGCGGCGGACGCGTACGTAGTAGACACACACGATCCTAACCCTGCACTATTTGGTACCGCGGCGTACAATGAGTAGACAGATGCATTCTACGTTGTCGGATGAGCTCGTATTACAGGAATATATCATGGTAGGGCTTGAGTCGTCGACTGTTTCGACGTCATAATGTATAAGCATGAACCTACCTAAACACCTTCGCTTTGTAGAGAGTCCCTTGCATATTGGCTAACTCTGGTCCTTACAGGGTTGGGCATCTCTTTGGATGTAGCTAAATATCGTTACCAGTCAAGTAGACAAACAAGAGTAATATGCGCATTTGTAAGAACTGTATTATGTAGCTGCGCATATGCATTACCCGTGACGCAACTCCTTGTAAACCCGTTGACAATACCACATAAAGAAACGAAGTCGATATCAAGGCCTCAGGGAAAAAGAAAAAGAGACAGAAGCAAGCTTGCCGCCCCCATCAGGTCTCCATTATCCACATGCAAATTACCCTCATACGAAAATAAGTAAACGAATACAATAAATCCTATTCTGGTGTTAAGTCCCGTTCCCGCTCATTCAATGAGCCGAGTACGTAGACAACCTTCCCATGTAACATGAATGATGATGCGGAAAGAGATAAACGTGGTATAGCCAGTTAACCAGAAACCAAAGAATGAGATGGGAATCATGAGTGTAAGAGAATTATCCAAAGTAGAAACCAATATGTAGCGAACTCCTACCATGCTGCCGTATTTGCGTGTATCGAAAACTCCCACCGCCGCACAGCTTGAAAATCAAACACAAGGGGTATAATAGCCAAGCTCGGATGCAAGAGCCAAAACGAACAACAAGCCAGCCTCACCAAAATTGGATATCCCGATAGATGACGATGAAAATGGAGTACGAGGGAACCTCCTCGTGAGAAACCCCTCCCAGACACATCTCATCAGTTTATGAGAGAAGAAGCCACCCAACAGAGAGTATGTATCAAGGCCACACTCAAGGGTCGCTCTCCAGACACAGTTCCAGCCCATGTTTGCAGATGTCCGTACATGAACGAGCCAGCGCTACCTTGTGTGTGTTTTAAACACATGTGATTCCCTGATTCCTGGCCGACCAACATGGCGGCTTGCCGCTGAATTTGGATGCTCGACTAGGCGACCAGACTACACCAGCCTGCCGAACCGGAGGTAGACCGTATCCACAGCAGCATGAATAGAACTAACAGAAACCCGTGTAGTATCATGTGCATAACCTATGTTGTCCAACTCCAGTAGTTGGAATCATGCCTCACTGGCTTGGTGCCATCAAGACTTTTTGATGCGTAACCGAAAGTCCCTCTTGGACGCCTCTATGGCCACCGAGGACAAACAATACCGCAATAATGTAACCAAAGGGAACCGATAATAGCTCTTATAAAATGCTATGTCGATAGATGTGTCTTGAAGAAGCCGACGTCATGGTATATTTTGGGCGCTTGTCCATCATTGAGGCTGATTAGGCCACCAATTTCCACCTGCGGGAGTATGCGGATTTGTCCACGCCGATGTAACAGCAGGTCCGGAACCTGGATTTTGGGGCATGAACTGCCTCGGGGTTTGCTCGGGAGGATACATTCCTTGTCCTTGACCGGGATAACCGTGTGGCAGTCCTTGGATGCCGGGGTATTGCATCGCACCAGGCTGCATCTGAGGCGTCCCACCAGGTTGGCGTAGTTGAGGGCCCGGTGACTGCTGGGGGTGAGGCGAGCCCTGCGTCGTCGTATAGGTACCATACTGTTGAGTCTGCGGTGTCTGAGGAGGTCCCCACATCGGATTCGAGGAACCGTAGTTGTACGCTGGCGCACCTTGCGACATGCCACTTGGGGTCGACTGCAGACTCGGTGGTCTGGCCTGTTTCTGGTTTGTCGGCTGGGGCATGGCGCGCATCGCAGGTTGGCCCATGGACTGTTGAGAATGAATAGGCTGCGAGTATGGCGGCGCGGTCATCATCAACTGAGGGCTTTGGTTGGGAAGGATCCCGGACGTCAGGCCTGCGGGTGTCGCGTGTGGTGCGTGTGGCGACTGGCCGGGTCTCGTGGTGGGCAGGCTGGGTTCCGTGACGACGGGCTGCGAGGTCGTCGGCTGGTCGTGTGGCCTCCTCCATAGATTGTTCAAGTAGTCGCTCCGGATCTCTCGACCCTGATTCAGGGTGCGGTTGTACTCGGCGGCGTGATGGGCTTGCTGGTGTATCTCGCTCAGCGGGGTCGGTTGTGTCCTGTCCTGGTAGGCCGGGCCAGTGATCTCCTGGCGTGGACCTCCCTTGATGAAGTTGCTATAGTCGCGCGTCCTCGTGTCATTTAGATCTGGTACTGTTATCATGGGCATTCTTGTCGAGGTTCCTGGCGGTCCTATCATACCTGGTTGCGCGAGAGGCTGCGGAGCACTGCCGTAAGGGTGTGAGTTGGTGTACATAATCTCACCTTGGGGCCCGCCCTGGAGTGGTGCCATGCTCTGCTCAGCTGCCGCTTCTCTGGCCTTAGCAGCGCCAGGTCTCTTCTCGCCGGCCATATCGGCTTCGGTGAATCCCTGCTTTCGCGCCTTGCCCTCCCAATAGTCGTCGCGCACTCGCCTACCGTTAACGATGACTCTGCTTCCGAATTGTCGGAACATGGACCGAGCAGTGACAATGGCGATCTGCCTGGACCGATACGAGAAGGGGAGAATTTCCTGTTGGACCAGGTCGTCCTTCTCAAGCTGGTTTGCGATGATCTTGAAGAGCGATCTGTTCTTATTAAACAACAGGTACGAGTCGCGGTATCCCAGAACCCTGGCGCATTCGGTAGCGAGCATGAATAACTTATCTCCTCGATTTGGGACAAGAAAAGTTCGGCATCGATATTCCCGCCCGCCCATCAACTGTCCATTGGGCATAACCTTCTTCTCTCCAGCTTCGTCGGTCTCGCGCGGTATGTATTCATCACCAGCCTCGTTGAGCTGGTCAGTTGTGTGGTCACGGACGGTCGGGAGTGCCTTCAAGGTGGTCTTGCTGGGCGTGGTCTTCGGCGGAGGGGATGATTGGGTTGGCTGTGCTGGCGTCGGGTAGCCCCCGGACTGTCCCGGTAGCGGCGCATTTTGCGACTGAGGAGTCTGCGGTGGTATAGGCTGGGACATCGGAGGAGGAATGGGTGTTGTGTTGTGGTTTGTTGGCTCGGGATAGCTATCAGATGTGCGCGATTTCATAGGACGACCGCGTTTTCTTGGTTGTCGCGAATCACCTGCGAAGCAATGGTCACATTAGTAAGTGGAGAAAGGCCGTGCCCATCAATTAGTGCCAACGACGAAAGCCACTCCCAAGCCACTGCTGTCCGTGTTGTGGAGACAGCGATCAGCTTCTTCCACACTGCTATAAAGAAGAGAAAGAGAAAGAGAACCCGGCCAGCGCAAGGAAGTCTGAGATTAGTAGGCGGGTTGTCGTAATCAAGAGGGCGCAGCCACGGTACACAAAAACTGGACGAAATGTTGGACGAGACTTACCATCATCTGGAGTTTCAGACGGGGGCGCGTCTTGGTAGGTGTCGGGGGACCGACTCCGCTTCAAACCTCGGGAATTTGCTGCAATCACTGTGCGATGATAAGAGTGTTATGTCAGCAAACAGTCTGTATCCGGTGACATGCCGTGACACGGGGTGGAACACGGCAAGCAAGAAACACAAGAAAGCCGACGACTGTCGCGACCATCACGACGGCTGTTGAGCCGCGCACGAAAGCGCACGCTGTAGCGACGACCTCAACCACGGCGCATGTTTGTCTCTGAAGCCAATGCCGGTAGCAAGGGCCATTGCGACATGGGGGCTGGGACTTCGCGAAGACACCGGCATCTTTGGTAGCGCGGTGGCAGCCATGAACGAGATCACAAAGGAACGAGCGCAGAAACAGATGCGATGCAATGCGATGCTCAGATAATCAAGTCTCGATATAAACTGGCGCACACGCGCATATAAAAGATGACAACGGCAGCTTGCGCACCAGACCCGCCGGCCGACAACGACAACGGGCTCGACTGGATCGAAGAGGATGCAGCACGAGAGTCTATAACAGACAAAACAAGATGGCAGAAAAACAAAGTTAGGATTTGAAGAGTGGGAGGGGCCGTACAAAAAGTATAACGACTCTCTATACAAAACTTTACAAGAACGACAGACAATATAACAAAACGATGATAAATAAGATGGCGATAGCGATGGTGACAGTGACGACGGCGGAGACGGAGAATTTTTGAGGGTTAAATGAGAGAGAGTTGAGTTGAGACTTACCTGGATTGAGGGCGGCAGGGTTGATAGTTGCGGGATTGATGGTCGCACCCTCAGTGCCGTTGGGCTGGGCGGAATACATTCGGACGGGCGACTGACGATGGGTGCGATGTAGCACCTACGTCCAAACCGTCAGAAGGGCGTCTCGTCGGCGTCGCGGGCGGCGGGAAGAGACGTGGAGAAAGGCGGTGCCTGCAGAGCGACGTGTCTTGATATAGTTGGATGGACGAGCAAACCGCAGGTCGAGGGCTGGGTGCGCTTCTTGTTGAGAATGACGCGCGCGCGGAGATGGGAGCAAGGTAGCCAAGGTAGCAGATCTTGGGAGGGATGGCAAGCAGCAGCAAGCAACCAAGTAAGTATACAAGTACGTACAAGCGGCGGCGGCAGCAGCAGCAGCAGCAGAAGCACAAGCAGCAGGGTGGATATTGTGGATTTTTGTGGATTGAGTTTTGGGTGGACGAGGGTTGATGGGTTGGTTGATGGGGATTGTGGATTTGTGGATTTGTGTGTGTGTGTGTGGGTGGGCTGGTGGGGAGGGATGGGGTGGATGTGTGTAATGCGCCTCCGTCTCTGGCTTGCTTGCTTGCTTGCTTGCTTGCCTCGAGCGAGCAGGAGGGGGTGAGGGACCAGGGGGGGGGAGGGGGGTAAGTGGTTTAGAAGTAAGGTTGGATGGAAGATGGGATTGTGGGATGTGGGAGGAGAGACGAAGCGTTCTGGCTGGCTAGTTGGGCTGGGTGTATGGATCCTTATAAAGCGCTATATATACCAGTATACCCCGGCCGGGAGTCTAGATAGCAGGCAGGAGGGAGTGGATCGTAGTGGGTTATAGTGGATTTGCAAGGGCCAGAGAGCGGGTGTGAGAGTAGCAGGAGGGGCGTGTCGAAGCCGTCGAAGGCGAACTTAATATGGAGCCGGGGGGGTTCTCCAATGCTTGCTTGCGAGAAAGTCGGGATTAGGATTGGGATTAGACTAGTGTAGTCTGGGATCAGGATTAAGTAGAAGCTTGGGGACTTGGGACTTGGGACTTGGGAACTTTTGGGAACCAGGACCAGGTCTTGCGATTGGGGAGAGACGACGACGAGAGGAGAAGAAAACCACTACGCAAGTAAACGAAGAATTAGTCTTGTTAATCATTCAGGTAGCCGGTACTCAGCAGGGGTCAGGGGAGGTACATGTAAGTCGAAGTGGGTGCTGTAGATATCTGTGGGTACTATACAGTAGTGTGAATACGGGGACGTGGAGTATCTAATACAGTACGGAACGCTACCGTAGCATGATTATCCTGTACCGTACATGGTAGTTGTCGTGTAGGTACGTAGGTAGACGTAGGTAGTAGAATATTGTAGGTCACCGTCTGCTAGTTTTCTGTCTCTTCTTCCGCTGGTGCTTGTGCTTGCGCTTGTACTTGTGCTTCTGCTGTCCCAGCCAAGATTGGGTATTGGATAACGGACCAGGGATATTCTGGCGTGGAGGCATGGAGATAGGAAGATAGATAGATAGATAAAATAAATGATAGATAGGTAAGGGAGGCAAGAGAAAGACATGGGTACTACTTACAGCCGGACGAGGTACCGTATATCGTTTCTTACACTTCAAGGCAGGATTGCTCTCGTATCTAATTGGTAGATTGGCGCAATGCCGAATTAGGTCCTCGCTCGTATTGCCTGCTCGTCTAACTCGCCAACGGGCAATCTGTCAGCCTGTTGGTTCTGTTGGTTCTGTTGGCCTTGTTGGTCTGTACGCTGGCCCGCGCGGATATAAGCCTGCTGGAGTTCGCTGTGCGCCCGTCTCTCTCTCTTTTTCATGTGAAGGTCGCGCGGGGCACCAAGAGAGCCAGCCGATTAGACTACACTAGGTCGTCTAATGGCCAAAGGAGCGAAGCAAGCCGCAGGTGGCAGATGATGGCTTCCGGGGTGGGTATTCTCGCGTGAGAGGGTCCCGATACTCTGTGCTGCTTCTGCAGCCAATGTATTATTTTACTGCACTTTACGTGGACCCTCGATGTGGATTATGGAATATGTATGTCGACACTTGTGGATATCGGGGCAGGGGTCGGCATGTGCTCGCACGCTTACCGGTAATAAATGGTCTACACTGTTTTGCGCGGATATGATATCGCCGCAGTACGCATATATAAGTAGGAATGAGGACGGTTCGGGGTTCGGATGATGAGAGGCAGTGATAGTGATGATGATGATGACGATGGGTAATAATAATGATGACAGCGATGATGCCGCTGCTGTTTGATATGAGGGAACTCCAACAGGGAGCAGGTGGTTTTAGTAAAGTGGGCGAATCAATGGCCGAATCGACTATCGGATCCCCGGAGAATCTAGAGATAACTCTCGCGGTCATCGAGACGAAACACCGGGTGAGAAAACAGCTCTATGCAATTAATTTTCTCCTTTGCTTTTGGCAGTTCTTCGTCTTTGTCAGACAAACCTTCTTTCTTATCGGGTCTCTATCTCTCTCGGCTTCACTTACGCCTTAACTCGGGTATCTAAGTGATGTTTTCGAACTACGCCGGTTGCCACGCCGAATGAACGCGGATAATACCAGCGAGAGGCAGATATGAGAGAGAGAGAAAAAGAAAAAGAACTAGCGAGGCAAGGGTACGAATCTTATTAATAGAAACTTATATTCTCAAATGAGTCGTCGGCCGAAATCAATTAGAGCCAGCGCGCGAAGCTGGGCGAGGAGTTATGTATAACTAAAAGACGGCACCGAACTTCTTCTGTTGAGCAAGGGGGTGTTCTTAGCTACCTTTATTACGGAGCCGGGACTACCTAGGCAAAAAGCCGTAAGCTGAGGTACTTTATTCGTCTTACACGAAATCCTTCAATAGTCTGTCTACCCAAGCTGGTAACTCTTGCGTAAACTGCAAAATGCGGTTAGGATAGCTGTCGATAGACTTGGGCGACTCGTCGTTCCTTTATAGGGATGTTGTCAGTCTCTCGACTATTGCTCGGCGTAACATTCTTATAGACAGGGCCACGACGGGCTAAAATCTGGGGTCTGCGTGTGGGTGTGGAAGACGGGCAGCTGCAGTAGTTGTACAGCAACAGCCTTTCGGGTGCACAGCTGTCATACCCTGCTACCGAGAGCGCGCTTCGACTTGGAAGGACCCTGATCACCAATAAAGGATGAACTTTTATTTGATGGAACCGGACGATATCAAGGAGGGAAGGCTAGAAGGTTGAAGCTATAAGCGGGAGACAGGCAGCGACAGAGAGGGATGGAGGGGCGGTTGTTGATGGGTGGGTGGACCGAGGGACGGGTAATCCACCGATGATGGTGTTGGTTGGAGCATTTCTTTCCGTTTCGTGAGGGATGGTGAAAGTGTTTCCCAGTCCAGCAGGGGGTTTATGCAAGATGCTTGCGTGGGCATCTTGGATGCTTGACCTATACCTACAGCAAGCAATACAGACTTTGAATTCAAGTCGTTATCTTGTGAATATTTGAAATAAGGCCTGTGTTAGATAATCTATAGTTGGTTAACTTCGTGTTAACATTCGCAAACTTCGGAGAACATTCAATATCAAGAATAATAGTTATAGGCTACCGTAAGGTTGGGTACCTATTGTACATGGTGAGAACAGGTGTATACCAATCCGATGCATGGGGTGAGTGTATACAAACATTTCAGGATAAGCCCTGGCTAGATGCAAAAAGTACCTACATTTTAGGTATGCCCATCGTATACTAACTACCAAAGATTACATCCTGATTAAGTACTCTGCAGCGAACAGGGAAGATAGGTATCCCAAGTCTGAATCTATGTAGCACATCACCTGAACTAAATCTCTCCATAGACAGTAGCGCAGTGTAAGCATCGCGGGTCATACAGCTTTGGGCAGCAGACAGCTAGAAACGGGTACAGCTGGGGTTGGTGAGGGTTAAACAAAAGTACAACACCGCACGCATCTCCGCCTAACGCTACATTCTAATAACGAAAATGATGACGGATACTAGTTAATGATTATATCAATATAGCTGGAGTCGACTAAGACTGTGGCGCCAACCGGTAAAGAGGAGGTATGCCAAGAACGACCAAGAACGGAAGGGCAGGGGTCGAGATGATGCTCTTCAAGCCCACTTGAATAGCCTGTACGCGATAGACGTCAGAGAGTAAGATAAGACGACGATGGCGCTGTTTGGGGGTAGGGCTCTGTCCATAACTAGGTATACGATGATGGATCGATGGCATGCATGGTCGCAGGCATAAGATTACCGAGCGTAATACATCGAGCGATAGCGAAATGCCCGCAAACCTCCATCTAGCCGCGCCGGCCGCGTAAAGTCCGGGGATTCGGTCAATGCCCCTACTATATTGCCAAGGTGTAGTTAACAGGATATGCGTAATAGCACCTGAGGTAGATGACGCGCTCGCCTCCGGGATAAGACGATACAGCATTCGGCGTCAAGGACACGTTGTTCTTTCTTAGAAAAGAAAACGAAACGCGTTTCTGCACACGCACCATCTATGAGCCGAAGAACCCTTCTCCATCGCGATGCATGGCCATGTAATGCCATGCGAGGCCATGCCATGCACAACGATGGCTATGTGAGGGTTGCGTCCTATGCTGTATGTGGAACAGGTGGGAGGATTGTCTCAACCAGTTAACTTCTTGACGGGTTTGAGAGTTATAAATGATTACTCACTTTCACGCACAGCGAGGTCGATTTATAAGAGTTTAACTACTTCATTAGGATTAGATTAGTCTAGTGTCAACTATTCACCACATGTACGTGCTTCTACTATAGTTCCTTGTGGCGCAGTTACAGTTCGTAGTTTGTTTCACATTCTACATTCTGGATTACACTACATGTTGAATATAGACTTAAATCCTCATTCTCGGCCTGGTCCGGCCAAAAGAAGATCCTGTTTTCTACAAGTATATCCAGTTGCATCATTTACTACCTGTTTCTCTATCCAAGTCGCTTAGTGACGTGTATGCTAGCCGGATAATGAAAATGACTCTAAATATCATCTTTCACATGTGTAAGATGTCGGAAACTCTACTACTAGTATACGGATTATACAGTCTTCGAGCGCGGAGAATTGGGTCGCAAGAGACTGGGCCGACGTCTTCAGTTTTGGCGATGCTACCTACTGGGAAACTATTCTTGTCACGCGATCTAGTTGGACGCTGCAATGCTGGACTAGTCCACGGGTAGTCTCGACAGTGGAACCAATGGGTATAGCCTTTGAATCGACCAAAGAATCATAGCATAGTCGGCCCGGGGTACGGACAGTCTAGGTCCCTGGCGAATCGGCCCGCATTGGATAACTTTATTCTTTCTCAAAACTGACTGGTAGACTGAATTATCGTAGAATTAATCATTTATCAGGTGGCCTCAAAGGCTGACCAATTTCACTCAAAATTGCGAGGTGAGGGAGACACGATGAGGTTGAAAAGGGCCGTCTGTTGGGTATGCAATTTGGCTTTATGCGGCGTCTTAGTCATGAACGATGAAGAAAGTCTTGGCGCTGGTGGTCACAAACTGGTGGGCGTTTGCTGCTGCAGATCGCTCGTGATAACGTTTCAATCGTCTCGTATTGGGCCTCTTCTCGGAAGTAAACACAGAATACTCATGTCATGGGACATAATTGAAGCATTTGACGTAACCTTTCAACACGACGTTTCGAAAACTTAGTGGCCAGATCAAGTTATGCGCGCTCTAAGAAACCCTAGAGAATTGCTGCTCACGGAAAGCGAATATAATGCTCGCTCCCTTCTCATCGTATGTATTACATAATGCAGTTTATGAATTTCCTCTAAGCTTGATTAAGTATAAGCAGATGCCATCTTGAGTGCTTTAGCTCGTTTAGGTTGCCGTCCGTGCGAGCCATCTGGTAAGCTTACCAACCTATGACCGCGATGCGTGATGGGATTGATGTTGTCCTGTTCCAACTACTCGGTATACACTGCACTATATCTGACGCTCGTCAATGTCAAAGGAAACACTATAGAGACCTACCTATATGGGTTATGTCCGGTCATTTATGACCGGGAACGCCTTAATTCTCCGTAGTAGCATTTCAGCTGAGCTCAGGCTGTCGGGGTTTACAAACACGCGTCAATCAGCCACCAGCTGCGCGAGTCTAATGCAATTACTACGTCCTTCGTCCGAGATGAAACGAGTTAAAGCGTCGAAATGGCAGATTTATGCCGTTCAGGCGCGAGTATCGCTCCTCGAAAGTTGACATGACAAGTACCGGGACCTGTCCGGCATCCTGCTTATTGATTATTTGGAAAACTGCCGCACACCTGGAGTTACGTACACCAGTTGTGTCAAAACGGGTCAAGAGGACCACTCTGTAACAAGCGCACCGCGTGTGCGAAGTTGTGTAAGTAATGACTGCAAAATCAGTGTCCTATTCCTCATACCCATATACACAGGTCGTCAACTCCTCCCATATTAGCGCCACACCCCTTCGGCAAGGAGTTGTTGACTCATACAGTGCCCAGCAGTCGGTACTTGGTCGTCGACTCTTTTCCACTTCGTCCGCGACCCTTAACTATACCATCCCTTTTGCGGTGTTGATTATGGCATACAGCCTTGCTCGTGTGGTTCCGGTAGCATCGTGTTGCCCCGCTTGAGGACCCTGATCATCCCACCTGACCTCTTCGATGACCTCACCTTCGACCAGACTGCTAGGCATTGAGACATCGCCTATTGCCTCTGGAATGTTGTGAGCCTAGAGCTTGACTTTACCTTCCTGAGTTAGGAAAGCTGCGAGACTCTAGATGGTGAACCCTCCAGTGCTTACTTTTATTGTCATTGTCGCCTCAGCGCTTACGCCCCTTGCACAGCCTCGATCCCTCATAGGCGACAGACATCTGTGCCGACGGCTTTGACTGCCGAGGCTTAAACTCAACTAACCTATTGTATTTACAATGACTTCTGTTACATCGGCCGAAGCGTGTCTACTCACTCGGGGTTTGCTCTAGCCGGACTCCTGTCGAGCTAACGAACGTTTGTGGTATTTGAAAAGAAACATCGAGAAGAGCCTAATAACTTAGAGCCATCACGAACATAGTCATTTGACTCCCCAACGGTGGTCCCCAATAGGATTATGACGGGACATGACAGAACATACGAGTATTTTGGGTTGGATGCTGCGACCTGCCTGTTGGATACAGCAAGTCTAATGCACCTGGCCGATCCACGCAGCTGGAATACGCATCTGCTATCTTACAGGTTCCAAATCTCGTCTTTCTATGTGTGCGAAGATAAGTTTCAGATACGAATCGTAGAAACAAGATCCATCGTTGATACATAAAATGGTATATGCCGCGCCATGCGAATGCTACGTTGCGCTGAGCAAACTTGGATCAGTCTAGCTATTTCGACATCTGTTAAACATACCTCTCTGGCGTCTGAAAGAATAGTACAAGCGCCGACGTCTCTAAAATCTCTGTGTTCCCCAAACCACATCTCAAATTAGTGTGTAAACTGCTCGTGCCATTAGCTTTTCGGGGACCTACTTCCCGAGGGTGTCAAGATAGACAAATCCTCTCTGCAAGACACACATCGCGCACCAAACCACATGGATAGATACTGGTTGTATGTAACCCGTGATGCTCAGTTGTGGAATTAGCCGTCGACTTGTGAAGGAGGTTCATAATCTTGATATGTAGCTAGGGTATTGTGTATTGTATTACAATGCAGGTTGTACACACAACTAGCTGTTAATTTCGAAGAGTCTTGTCTTGAAAGGGGGAGTACAAAAACGAGATTCCCAAAGGGAGTATAGTAAACTCTTTTCTAATTATTTAATATGCGTATTTTGGCATTAGTAGTTCTATAGGCATGAGATGGTACAGAATGGAGTTAACTTTCCCAAATTTGCCATCACTATTCTAGGCCAACGCATTGCAAATTCAAATTCTCAGAGAAAATTTTCCAAACAAATAATTTTTTAATACAATATTTGTGCCATGACTACCATTACCCAGTACCATTCAACCGTTAGCAAGATTTATATCGGCTATTTATCGTATCCATTTTGCTTAGACGACGCCGTCCTTTATTTATACAGGAGACTACTGCATGATGCTGCAGCCAAGCTTTCGGACCTTTGCACATTCGTCGACCTGCAGCTACTCTCTATCAACTACAGGTATGCATAGGCGATCTGTCCCGCCAGAGTGCGCTCTAGGTCGACGCGTTTCAGCTATCAGATTTACTGACGGTCAGCTCAACATGCGATATATCCCACTCGCCCGTGAGTGGGTGTTACAAGCCTAGCCACAAGAAGTCGCACTCGCGTCCCTCGCAGCCGCTAGTGTTATATGTAAACATTCAAACAAGATTGGTCACTGCAAAAGTCTCGAGCCAATCCACTCACGCAGCAGTGAGTGCGCGGCACATCCCCAACCGCGTCGCCGAGCTTGTACTTTTGACTGGAACGTCGGCAATGGGGTGAGAGGTGGATGGGATAGACTAAGCGTATACAGTGTCTAAGCTTCGTATACGAGGGTTGGGTCGAAACTGCGATACATCTAAAGAACGTCGTCGGGTAGTGTAAGACAAATTGAGGATCTAGTCTCGACATGCCGACTTGATGTCCTCGTGTGTCTAGGAGGAGCCGTCTTCTGACTCTATTGGCTCAACAAGACCAACATCCTATACCGTACCGGTGATAGTTGGTACGCCACAGCTGAATAATGACGAGGCCACAACCGGACTATTTCTGCTGATGGGAGGAGGCAAGCCTCTTGATAGCGCCGTTAGCACCTTGACTTACCAAGAACGGCCACCGCTATCATTTTTCATGCCACAAAACTTTGAAACTACCTGCCTGAACCGCTGAATGGTTACCATATTTTCAAGCGGTTTGGATGCCTACTCTCGAGATACATTGCTCCGCACTTCCCGTAGTCGCAGTCGTTTCAAAAGTTGCAGTATTTCATTAGGCATGTTTGTCCGTCCAACTTCCAATCACCCTTCGTCGAACTAACCGGACCGTCGCTCTTGGCAAAGTACTCCGATTCGGGAGCGTAACGGACCGTACGACCAAAGTCAAAGACCCCCGAAGAAAGCCGCGTTATCAAGTTTCTCCATTTCGCTGCCTTGCCCCGACTCCATTTTAGGACTTACCCCTCACTTCGCGGACTGCTTCCGTCTACGACTTGCCTAATCCTCTCACCTTTTTCTGGTCTTCGTGGAGCTTTGGAACGAGCTCACATCCACCGCCTTCGGTCGAGAAGATAAAAGATGCCGGTATCAGGAGCGTGTTCGGGCATCCTCAGGTGACTCAGTTGGTCTCTGATAGATTGAGGGAGGTCTACTTTTTTGTTGAAGGCCCAGAACTTGCCTGGGAACACAATCATCCCGCGCTTGTTCCCACGAGAGGGTGTGTAGCATGGGGACAAGGTGGAATCCAAGCGACCACTGAGGACGAAGACAGACCAGGGGCATGCGGCTTGGGCGTACGGCCATTGGCCGGAGCCTTTGCAACGAGGTCTCGCTATCCAACCAGCTGACACCCTTCGATGCTGGAAACCCGGCTCCAACCCCAGACCGGCCTACAAATGAGCGATTAGCTTGGCGTTTGGACGTGCCACCCCTCTCTCACGTCAAATGCAAGTCGCTGCACCTTGTCGAGGCCGCCCAATCGTACCTCCACACTTGAGCATCTCCCAGATGGTCTTGCATCCCTCATCGGTGTTGCGAAGCTGCGGCCTGCACAGAAGTCGGTATGACTTTGCGTCGCTTCGCTCTTGGCAATGCGACGCTCCAAGAAATATGGATCTCTTATCTCCTCGTGTTATTGCGGCTTGTTCGTGAATTCCCTAGTTGACCTGTTCTCTCCGATCAACCGAGCTAGCTCGTCGACTACGCCTCAGCCTCTCCTCCAGCGCCCCTGGGCGTTCTGCCCTGGTTGGCCGTTCGCCGGCACGGCCAGAACGGGGACCAGCGGCGAACGAACTGGCGCCCGGTCTTGGTGTAGGTATCTAATCGCCCGCCCTCCTTCGGCAGTCTCAGGTTGACGTCTGCCTGCACACGGTATTGATAGGCTGCAAGGTGTGCACTCCACGATCTGGGATTCATCCCTGACTACCTACCTACCTAACCACCCACCCACACCCCATCCACCAAGGACTCTCAGGTTTAGGTAGGTATTACCTGTTCGCCCGTTGCTTGTGCATATCACAACAGCGCGGGTGAACCCCTGCTACCCGCTCTTGCAGGCTTCCACAAACCCACGTCTAATAATTAGGAATGAGTCAAATCAAGCCCATCCAGTCCTACGAACCCATGAATTAACTACCCTCTAGGCTCCCTGCCATCTATTGATGCGATACCACTCGCTCTATTCCGATGCATATGGGTCATGTCCTTGCTTGTACGCCCACAGCCCTAGAGGGTACTATACCGTGCAGATCTTAACGCCAGCGGCCGCATTGCATGGGTGACGTAATGGTGGCTAGTGACTACGCATTAGCGAAGACTACCAGACCTTCGAATAGACCGGCTACCTTCACCGATATGCAAACATAGCGGGTGTATGGTGAGATCTCGGAAGCTTAACTATATCTCTAGCTCTTGGTTGGCGCCTTCGCTACTGCTTAGGCTCGAGAAAGTGGCGCGGTCGTCACCGCTTTGCCCTGACGATGCACAACCATGGTTACTTGAAGGGAACACGAAATGCAGTGTGCTACAGTATCCTCGGATAGCTTTCCAGGAGCCTGGTCATAGGCTCACATTTTGGTAGTTTATGACAAGTCCCAATGTTCTGATCTAGTGTCCATAGATAGATAGACTATGTTTGCACCTTTTCTCTTACATAATCATAACATATAACCAAGTAAATTTATATTCCCCTTATCTATGAATACTGCAAGTGACCTTGTGGCTTGCCCCATTAAGGTCGTGACGTTGATCATATAGTAGGAGCTTGTTTTGATAGGGAAAACTAGGGATATTCCGTATTTTTTTAATACGAACGCCACAGTATCCAAGTTTAGCAGGAATTCATTGTAGATATGTTGGCAAGGCCCATACAGCACAACCTGCGCCTTCTCTATATTGAAAGGCCTGTCGTATGATCGTTAGACATGATCTGAATTAGTCCCATTAAATATTTGTTGCGGAGGCTGCGGGCTAGAGATGGTGTTTTGTGTGCCAAATTCCTGCTGATGCCTCTTGTTGACCGTCAGGATGTTTTAGCGCTCTGAAACACAATGTCAAAATGCCAGATTTCCACTTCTGCATGGCCCCATAATAGACACATTAAGTTGACGGGGCTAAATCATGCCATCTCGCCAATCTACATGGTCACGCGCACCAGGGTAGCACACAAAGATGGAGACCAGAGCGTCGTTGACCGGGTCCCTTGAGCGTTTTCCTATGCGTACGGTTGAGGTTGAATTTAGATATCGTCGATCTCGAACAGCCGAGCCCTCCCTGAGACCCTTTCCTCTACAGACCGTGGCCGATCTCGGTGGCACAGCTTCTCGTCGTGCGCGTGGCTGGTGTAGGACATGTAACCAGGGTGCCTCAGCATCACATCACACAAAGATCGATCATGCGAATGCTGCGCGAGTGTGAGTCTCGTTATTTTTCACAAAAGCTCTGCGGCTGTCCAACGTAAAACTGTATTTGGTAGCTACAGCAGCTCGTGGCTCGTGGCTCGTGGTCCCCCCCCCTCCCCCCACAGCGCACGCACACGCATAAACACACTCATGAGATAAACGCGCGCAGAGCGTGGGCAAAATTCGCTTCACTTGCTTAGGCGGATTGGGTGGCTGCAGTATACCACCGCCACAGGCGATCCGCAATGCCTTGCATGCCCTCGCAAGGGACTAATATGGCAGAAATTTCCGGTTGAATGGCGTCGATCATATGACTAGAGACCCCAGATGACGAATGTCTTGTACTCGTATCCACGGGAGAGAGCGAGAAAGAGAGAAAGAGAGCAGCGCCCATCTGCAACGGAGTGGCATGGTGCTGTAACCGGCATCAGTGGCGAGGAACGTAGACATGTATTTTCGGCTGTTGCACTGTATTATCAACACTATTAGACTATTAGAAGTGAGAAGCTCGTAGTTACAACTCCACAGGCTTTGGCGTCTTGGGGCGTGGAGCCAGATGCTGCAAAGTACTCCCTTTCGAGACAAGCTAGAGTTGGGTCTCGCGCGAAAGCACTGCGACGACGCGGCGCACATGGTGGACTCCAGATAAGGTGCAGATGGAGGGGTGGTCTCGTGGTGTTGCAACGCGCCGCGTGCGTGCCGGCCGCAGTTCGCGATGGAGATCGTTGCAGTCGACTTGCAGTAAAAAAACTCGCCTACCGCGTCTTCCAAATACCCCTACTACTGCTGGCCTCCGCAACACAGCAGGATTTCACATAGTGCCATACAGCATACAGGCGTGTATCCATAGATGATGGGTGTATGTCTCTAATGATAGCATGACTCGACAGTTGTTCAGGACCATGCCATGGCCGTGATTAATTGCGTCCATCGAGGGTGGCGATCTCCAAGCATCATTGTGCTTCCGCAAAGTCGCGTTTTCCTCGTTTGCCTTGGCAGTAAACAGGTTCGAAAGAAAAGAAAAGGGATGTAAGGGTGGTCTGAGATGGGGACTCTGCCTTGATTCGGCGACTTTTATCAGCATACATGAGATTGCAGTCTCATCATGCAAGGTCGCTCATTGAGTGAGGGTGAGTGGTTCGATAATAATACCTGCCAGATGTAAGCAGTATATGTAGGTATATGTATGTATGTATGTGCATGTGGGTGCACAATGTATAATGTATAATGTATGTGCTATGTATGTAGGTATATGTAATGTAGTAATTAGCCTGTCAGTCGTGCGTTGCGCCAATCCGGGTTCGCGGAGATTTTTTGATTTTTTTTTGAAGCCAACGAAAACTGAGCTATGATCCGGTGAAGTGGCTTCCAATCGTTTTGTCTCAAAAGCCGAATTGAATGTGAACTTCGGCGGAATGCGCACAGACCAATGCGGGCCGTTAACGGCTGCCACTGCCATACTCGGTAGGCCTGATGGCGGGGTTGATAACGATAAGCGGTAAACTCAAACAGGCGACGTCAGACGCCAGACAGGCGCGCTGTTGCTGCTGCTGATTTGCCCGATTTACCGCTATCATTTTTTGATACGTCAAAACTCAACATCATAACTCACTCTAAGCCAACGCATCACCAATATCCTAAGACACACTAAATTCGAAGTTGCCGAAAAACTTCAATTCATCAACGGTAATTGAGACGAGCACCATGACGAGTCTAAAGAGATCCGTCAATACGGATCCGCTCTCGTCCAACCTCTCCAGCAAGGTGTATGTAAGATCGACCAAAAGTGGCAAGGTCCAGAAAATCGTTCGTGAAGTCTACTTGCGGCAAGACATACCCTGTTCCTCACGGCTCTGTTCAAATTGTCTTGCTTCGGCGCCTAGAAGTGCTGCTGGCGTTGGTGAGCTCTTCTCATTCCATCCCGCCTGTACTGCAAACAAGCTCATCATGACTGACTCTCATCATAGTGAGCCCCTTTGTGCTCTCGGACAGACCGGCAGGCACCAAGGCATATCCACAGGGACACTATCTTGTCCCAGACACAAATGCGCTGTTGAATGCTATGGACCTTTTCGAGCAAGGCTCTGCCTTCTTTGACGTTATTATTTTACAAACTGTTCTCGAGGAATTGCGCAATAGATCTTTGCCGTTGTACAACCGGCTTATCGGTTTAACCAAGAGCCAAGAGAAGCGATTCTATGTTTTCTTCAACGAATTCCGATTAGAGACATACGTAAATCGCGAGCAGGATGAGAGCATTAATGATAGGAACGATCGCGCTGTCCGACGTGCAGTCAAGTGGTACAACGACCACCTGGGCCAAACCAAGTCTAAGAGCATACCAGTTACGGTTATGTTATCCGATGACAGAGGTAATTTAGAAAAGGCAAAACAAGAAAATGTGCCTGGTATCAGGTTACGCGACTATGTCTCGGGCTTGAAGGATGCCGAGCGATTACTGGACATGATCGCCGAGTCACAAGAACGTGTCACTTCCAAGGAGAAGAAGACAGAATTCTTCTATCCGGAATACTTCAGCTTGTCTAAGATGATGACAGGAGTGAAGAGCGGCATGTTGCATCAGGGAATGTTCAACGTGTCACCATACAACTATCTTGAGGGCTCAATCAAAGTGCCCGCTTTCCCGAAACCTCTTATCATACTTGGCAGAGATAACATCAATCGCTCTGTAGACGGAGATGTGGTGGTGGTTGAAGTGCTACCACAAGATCAGTGGAAGGCACCTTCAACCAAAATCATTGAAGAGGAAGCTATTACAAAGAATGAGAACGCCGATAATGACGAGGGTGCGGTGGATGTCGTTACAGAGAAAGAAAGGCGGGCTCTTCAGGAAGAGGTGAAGAAGACACAAGGGCAAACTACTGAAGGTAGGCCACAGCCGACTGCCAAGGTCGTCGGTGTCATCAAACGGAATTGGCGTCAATACGTTGGCCATGTAGATCCGTCTTCAGTCAGCCAAACAGCAAGGCAAGGCAGAAAGCAGGAAAGCGTGTTCCTAATTCCGATGGACAAAAAGATTCCGAAAATCCGGATACGGACGCGGCAGGCCGGCGAACTTCTCGGAAACCGAATCCTGGTTACTATTGATTCTTGGGACCGTGAATCTAGACACCCTGTTGGCCACTTCGTCCGATCGCTGGGCGAACTGGAGACCAAGGCCGCAGAAACCGAAGCCCTGTTACTCGAGTATGATGTGCAGTATCGACCATTTCCCAAAACTGTGTTGGACTGTTTACCCAAGGAGGGCCACGACTGGAAGGTCCCTGCGAGCACAGATGATCCAGGTTGGAAAGACAGGGAAGATCTAAGGGGACTCCTCATTTGCAGTATCGATCCTGTCGGTTGTCAGGACATTGATGACGCTCTGCATGCTAAACCGTTACCGAACGGGAATTATGAGGTCGGAGTGCACATTGCCGATGTGTCGCATTTCGTCAAGCCGGCCAACGCCATGGATATGGAAGCCAGTATACGCGGCACAACCGTCTACCTGGTCGACAAGCGCATTGATATGCTTCCGATGCTTCTGGGTACCGATCTTTGCTCTCTGAAACCTTACGTGGAGCGCTATGCCTTCTCCGTCTTATGGGAGCTTAGTCCCTCCGCCGATATCGTGGATGTGCGCTTCACCAAATCCGTCATAAAGTCCCGCGAGGCATTCAGTTACGAACAGGCCCAACTACGCATCGACGATGCGTCGCAGCAGGATGATCTCACCAACGGCATGCGGACACTACTCATGCTCTCCAAGAAGCTGAAGCAGAAGCGTATGGACGCGGGCGCGCTAAGCCTCTCCTCGCCTGAGGTGAAGGTGCAGATGGAATCTGAAACGTCAGACCCGATCGACGTCAAGACAAAAGAGTTGCTCGACACCAACTCTCTCGTCGAGGAGTTCATGCTCCTCGCCAACATCAGCGTAGCGCGCAAGATCTACGAGGTCTTCCCTCAAACCGCGATCCTCCGCCGCCACGGAGCGCCTCCCAAGACGAACTTCGATGAGCTCGCGAACCAGCTCAAAGTAAAGCGCGGACTGGAGCTCCGCTTCGACTCTTCAAAGGCCCTCGCCGACTCCCTCGACGCCTGCGTAGCAGAGGGCGAGCCTTTCTTCAACACCCTCGTCCGCATCATGGCCACCCGCTGCATGATGAGCGCCGAGTACTTCTGCGCGGGGACCCAGTCGTTTCCGGAGTTCCGCCACTACGGCCTCGCCTCGGAGATCTACACGCACTTCACGAGTCCCATTCGTCGGTACGCGGACCTCGTCGCGCACCGCCAGCTCGCGGCCGCCATCGGCTACGAGGCCATGCACCCCGCCGTGCGCGCGCGCGGACGGCTAGAAGCCGTCTGCAAGAACATTAACGTGCGTCACCGCAATGCACAGCTGGCTGGTCGCGCCTCCGTCGCGTATTACGTTGGCCAGTCCCTGAAGGGCCGCGTCGCGGAGGAAGACGCCTTCGTCATGAGGATATTTAGTAATGGGTTCGTGGTACTTGTTCCGCGCTTCGGTATCGAGGGCCTTATTCGTCTACGCGACCTTGCTGAGCCGGAACCTGAGAGCGTCTTCGATGCGGAAGAGTATGTGTTGAGACTTAGTGGGAGCTATGAGACTTCTGTGGAACTGTTCCAGAAAGTCCGTGTGCGTATCCGTGATGTCAAGGATGAGGCTACGGGGAAGCGCGGGGCCAAGATGGAGCTTGTGCGCGCTGTGTAAGTAGATGATGGACTTGTACATAGTGGCGGTGAGGTTGGTCTGGTGTGGTAATTAGGGTGGATTAACTTATGATGGGACGAAGGTTTTGATAGTTGTTGCTCACGGTCGACACAGACTATGCTGTACTGTGGATGTGAAGTGAAATAACTGGTAAACAGAACGAGTAATCTCTTCAAACTCGAAAGATGAATATTCTCTCACGATGTAAAATAAACACCTCGTATCCACCGACCGATAGTTGCTAAGCTGAAGAGGAAAGAAATAAAAAGTACACTACCAATCGACGGAAAACCAGTGAACCACGACGCTTTATTCCCATCATTGTTTTCATAAGAGCTAGATACCTATCTATCAAACCATACCCAGCAATCTACGGTTAGGTACATATTTAACATGAATACAACGCTTCATAAAGCTCCCAGCGTCAGCTCCTTTGCTCAACCGTGTCTATAATCTTTTGAAAATGATGCGAACAATGCTTTGCTACAAATATACATATGAGGAATATGTATGCAATACATCTAGACCAGCCTCAACTCCTCGCTATGCAATGTATGTCCGGCCCGAGATTCTCGCTTCGTAGCGCTTCGTGATTCGTGTTCTTTCATGTGTATTAATCAATATCTGTGCTGTTCCTCCGATTCGTTTCTCTTACTGGCTTTTTCGCCATGTTCCCCGTGGGCATGTATTCGCCCCTCATGCCAGTTCGTCGTAATCGTCCCAGCCTAGTCGTTCAAAGATGGACATTTTTTTCGCAGGTTTGTTGTTACCGTCAATTACCTCAGTCACGACTGCAGGTATATCACCACTACCGTTGTCTAATATACTCTTCTTGATAGGGGTTACAGTAACGTAGTTGTCCATCGAAGCCATCAAGTTGTTCTGTCGCAGCTTTACGGGCGTCTCGGCTAGAACGTTGAGCCCCCCTGGCGATGGAGGAATTTCGATACCACTATCTCGATGTTCCACTGTAGCAGGCCGAGATTTAGCTACGAAACTGGGCTGGGAGATTTTCCGGGACATGACGGGTGACGACGCTAGTATAAGGCCTTCATCGGGGTGAGGAGCTAAGAGGAAATTGCGGCTCAGGCTTGATTGTTTAGCGGGCGTTGCCATGATTTGATCCGTCCTTGACTGGGTGAATATTTGTGGTGCTGCTGGCTCACTTCCGAAAGCAGCCTCGCGATTTCGCTTCCTGGGTGCTGATGATGGGACCATCGATGAGGACGGTACAGCATGTTCCTCTGCTATAGCATTGAGCGGCTGTAACGATGCGGGTCGGGAGCTATTGTCCTTTGCCAGAACGTCGTGGAATCGGGTTCCAATTGGCGTTGCTTTGACAATATTCCGAGGACTGGTATGTTGCGTTGGCTTTTTAGATTCTGGAAAATGATTAGCTAGCGCTCTATTCAACAAGATCTCTCAACTTACTCCGAAGCTGCGATAAGCTTGTAACGGCTCGCCTCTCATCTGCTTCAGCCATAGCTTTGCCGACAACTTCTCTGTTGGGCCGCCTCAGTGTGGAAATAGCATTTTGTAGCTCTGCCTTCACAAAAGCGTCCCTTTTCTCTTTGGTCTCAGCTCTGCGATTAGCGGACACCGGACCAGTTGAAGACGGATATCTCTCGTGAGATGCGCTGGCATATACTTTCGGTATGCTTGCCAAGGATAGCGGCTCGCTCGCTTCTCGCTTTAATAGTATAGTCGGTGTACTTGCAGATCGCATCAATGCGATAACACCGCCCGGGCCCCGAGACATGCTTCGACGATTTCTCTCTGTTTCTTTCGACAGAAAAGTCTCAAGAGTTTTGGTAGAGCTAGAACGTGCTGGTCTCTTTGCCGCTGCACCGGGCTTAGGTATGGCTTTGGAACTTGTTTCTACCTTTTTCCGTTTTGAGTTCGGAGGAGGCATCATAACAGGGCCCCCAAGCTTCCTGTTAATCGAGTCGCACTGCTCAGGAAGCCTTGAGGAGAAGCTTTTGAAATAACATCAGCAATTCGTAACTACGCTCATTTATCAAGTCTACTCACAATGGCACGATGATATCGACGCAAAAATCTTTAAGAGAGTCCGATGTGGACTTGGAAGATCTTTGCGACTCTAGTTTATGGCCGGCTTGGGACTCACTCATCCTATTGAACTCATCCAAGGCTGTAGACTGCCAAATACATAATCGATCCGCGTGCACATCGAGAAGGAAAGGGAAGTTGTGTTTCGTCCGTTTCTTAGTAGGGATCTCCTTAGGCGAGTTTGGAGGCTCTTCAGGGGCTAGGCCTGGAAGCTGTGAATCATTCGCGTTCTCGCGGACTACTAGCGGCTCCAAGCAGAGAATCTCTAAAATGAGGATCATTTGCAGCTGCGTTTCTCGAGATCTTAATAAGGATGTCTGTAATTTGATATCCTGTTGCTCGGTCGATTTCGTGGTTGATTCTTCATCGTCGATGGGCTGAGGTTTATGGATAGACCACCATTTTCGGACATGGTCATCTTCATTAGGATACAACCCATCTTTGCCAAGCTTCGTCTTCTTGCTCTTCCGTTTTCTTAGTTTACTTTTTCCTTGTCCTTGTTCGGCATCAGAGTCTTGGATAACAGTCTTCATATCTGACTGTATTTTCGGGATCGTCTCGCGATACTTCTTGTCAATTTGAATGGTAGTCAAAACCAAGCTTTTCAGGAAATCCACTAAATCATTCATCTCTAACGTAGAATCACAATCAAGATGGAAAGCAGCACGTGCTCTAGATAGCGGGCCTTTGGCAAAGTAAGCTAGAGACCCCTTCATTGTGTTAGCTGCAGAAAGGTATGGGATAAATCAAAGTCTACATACCATAGAGTGATATAACGCTTCAACATAATGGTTTCGAATATTTTCAAATATGCCTTCGGCATTGGGTGTGGCAAGAGTCTCATCCTGGTCATGTACCAGACTCACTTGGGACTCGACGTCAGGCCCGGAAGTGGAAATGTCAGGAGCCGGCGTGTTTTGAGCGACCGCTTCGCCCCCCGAGTCGAGCACATTGCCTCCTTGAATTGGGGTAGATGGCCTCGAGGCTTCTCCAGCCTGTGACAGGACGGATATGGATCGAGATCTCACTGGCTTCTTGACAAGGGATTGTATGGCTTCAATAGCCAGTCGTCTCTTCTTGTTCGTGTGGGATATCTGGGGCGTTGTCAAGGGCACATGTGTGGTTGGCTCGGAACGGAGGGCGGGTTGCTGCCGTATCAAGGCCGGGCAGGAGACGGTGGCCAGGCCGCAAAGCTGTTCGAGATCAACCCAAGAACCCAAGTGGCACAAGGTATACAGGGCGTTGGCCTGTCGTTCGATGACGTAAACAGTCCTGTTGCTTTCCAGGCGGGCTATCAGGACGACGGGGCGATTGCCCATGCGGCTTTCCAGATCCAAAATGCGGATGTTGGCCTCGAAAGCGGGTGAAGACTCGAAGCTTCCATAGGGCGAAGAAAGGTCCAAAAAAGATAGGCGAAGGTGTTCGTGCGGGAGGAGCATCAATGGTTGAAGGGTTCGCGGCTTGACGGTGAGTTTAGGCGGATGCGGCTGGCGGGCAGTTAGTAGGCGTCGCGTGAGACCACGATGAGCGATTGATGCCGGCTAACCTTGATGACTATCAAGGGTCGAAGCAGTTCCTCCATGGCCAACGAGCCACCGGGTTTCGCCGAACCGGCCGATGCATCAGAGCGATGAGGGGAGCGAGCGTCGGTGCAGGACAAAGTAG
The DNA here is from genome assembly GCA_007182795.1 of Xylaria flabelliformis. Taxonomy (NCBI): domain Eukaryota; kingdom Fungi; phylum Ascomycota; class Sordariomycetes; order Xylariales; family Xylariaceae; genus Xylaria; species Xylaria flabelliformis. The sequence goes on along the minus strand of VFLP01000027.1, from coordinate 300,526 downwards.
ACGGTAGAGGACGCGACGCGTCTGAGTCCTGCACTCGAGTAGACATATGAAATGTCAGAATGATACGCCATGTATATTGAATCTATACAACCCGGACAGTAAGAAAAAAAATGAGTCTTCAAACAATGTTAACCACTCATGAAATGAAATGTTGGAAATAATGATGTACGATTTGTAGGTAACTTTTCAACCTGTGAATAAGGTACCGTATTAGGTAGTAGTAGTATTAAGTGGCCTATTATTAAAAGATATGACCTCACGCGTCTTTCTTCACTAAACCGCGTTGAGGGGCTCTACCTAGCGATGATACAGTAAATGTAGATGAAATATTACACTCTGCACTGTAACTACCTAGATACTTAGTACCTCTTAGCTATATGTAACTTACCTAAGCACACAATCGTTGTCAGCCACTTCCAGACGCCACAGTGCCAAGGTGTCTAGACCACAAATGGGACATAGCGTTTCAAGGTTAAGGTAAATGCCTGCCCCTGCCTGATCCCAGCTATGAGTGCTTGCGCATGTGCTTTCTAGTTGCCCTTCCCGCGGAGTTATTGGTCCGGCAGGTGATAATCAATGCCTAACTACTTAATTTTAAGGTGCTAAAAAACGTAAGTGCCATGCACTAGTTTGAACCCTGTCGTTAACATCGTACGATCACAAGCTACCAATTCGATCGAGATTGTTATGTGCTCCCTTAAGATCCGTCTCTGAGATTTTACTTCAAGTATTTACAGCGGCTTCGCGGAGTTGCAGCAAGCATCAATGTGCCCCTGTCCGAGCCTCCGGATGCCTGCAGGACTTATCTTACTTACACATTACATTTCTTACATTACCCATGCAGTACAGGACATAGTTAAATGGGCATAATCTGGCGTAATCTGCGCGGAGAGTCGTCAGCCAGGCCGAGAGAATAACCGACAAAAACCTAGTAATCTAGATCGGTAACATCCCCAACGGCCGAGATTCGACAGCCGGTCTCGTCCAATCAGAGCCCGGGAATTCCTCCCCAAGCTATGCTAGCGCAGACAGGTAACAGTAACAGCAACGGAAACAGTAACCACGGGGCAGGTGATAGGTATAATATATACCCAGATAGCAGGCACGCGCGTTGAATTCAATTCAGTACCCGACGCTACCGCCTTCTCCATTGACGATCATTTCCAGTGCTGATCACTTCCACTTTCCATTTGACCCATTCGACGATCACTTCGATAACCACCAATTCTGGATCTCGCACCAAGACATACATACTGCCTTCTTGTCTCCGCATGGCGCATGGTACCCGAAGACCATAAGTCATTTCTGAGACAAGACAGCATAGAACGTTTGGGGTGCTTATAGACTGCTACGCTACAACAAGCCCCTAGCCGCGTTGCTGCAAAGCTTCAAGCTCAAAACTGCGCTCGTCACCACCAAACATCCCACCTCGTCGCATCGATACAAACTTGGGCTTCCGGATGACACTTAGGTCCTTCGTGACCACTGGACTTTGCTCCAGCTCTAGCTCCAGCTTCAGCCGTAGCTACAGCTAGCATCCCGTCAACATGGCAGCCGAGACGTCGCCCCGCGCTGTGCGGTTTTTCCAGGGCGACGCCGATATGGCCAAAGACCCCGTCAAGCACCCGCGGCTCAACACCATCCCCACCGATTCCGATGCTTCTGGGTCCGGCTCTGGCTCGTCTGAGTTCTCCGTGCCCGATCCCGCCGACCTAGAGCGCGACGACGAAGTGGCCGCTCTGGGACCTTATAGAGATGGCGCCCTGTCGGCCTCGGTCGCATCATTGGCGCCCAACTCAGTCGCCAACAACCCTAGTCGCCAGCGAGGCGCAGGCCCGGGTGGTGGTGCTGCTGAGGCGTCCGCCACGAGTCCTACTACCAACGGTGTAGGCACGCGATCGATGCAGCGCCCGCATGTCGCCCGCACCCCTTCCAACACCTACGCCCCGCAGCGAGTTCCTGCCCAACAGCCGAGCTCTCTGTCCATCCGATCCGTTTCCCGTCGCCGTGACCCCATCGACAAGTTTCGCGACCAAGAACCCGCCTATTTACGCATGATCCGCCAGGATGCTCTACCCAACAGCTATTTCGACCCACAGACGCCGAGCGTCGACTACTCAGATGAAGAGTCGGACGGAGAGACCCCTTCATCCGAGGGCGTTTTCGAGGACCGGTTCAACGACGAAACCATCATGTTTCAGAACCTCATAGACGATACCCAGCCCACCGAAGATGATATCAAGGATCCCGCCAACCGAGAGCGCTTAGAATGGCATGGTATGCTAGCCGCAGTCTTGACCGGAGATGTGGTGAAGCAAGAGAAGCGCCGGCTGTTAGGAAGCTCCGAGTTTCAAGGAGCGAAGACTGCCCACAAGGCCGATTTGTGGTTAGGCATCAGGTCAAAGATGACTGGCCGCTCTTTTGCACTGCAGCGAAAGATGATCAATGATGCGCGGACGAACCTCGACCGAGACATCCAGGAGATCACCCACTTCGAGGTTCAAGGCGAGACCGAGGTAGGCAAACCAGCTATAGAGCAGATTACAGACATTGTAAAGAAGATCGAGAAATGTGAGAGTCTATTCCCATCATCGAAGGCCTTGCAGCAAGCCCATCCGCCTGCGGCGTCTCCAGCATTCCAAGAAGCCTGCGACGCTGTGCTTTCATGGTACAATACCAATGAGATGATCAACACGGAGCTCTCCATCCTTAGAAAATGGGTAGGTAACACCGAGCTGGATTTCCAGAAGAAAGAAGCAGGATCTCCAAGTACGAACTCAACCAGTGAGACGACCTTTCTGGAGCGCCTACTGAAAGAAGACGGCCTTACGTCGCTTCATGACGATATCGATGAAGTGACAAAGCAAGAACATGCCTTAAAAACGAAGACGTTGATACGAAGAAGCATGCTCGCGCCCATTTCAAGCACTATAGCAAAAGCTAAAGAGACTCTGATTGTGAACTCGGATGCTTTCTATAAGCGGCATCTACCACCGTATATCGAGGAGATTCTCACTTTGATCAGCTTCCCTTCCCGTTTGATTGAAGAAATTATCAGCGTAAGGGTGGCATATGCGCGGGGGATGAGAGAGACCACCCAGCAGACCCCTATCCTCCAGGATCAAATGCTTTCACAATTCGAACTACTTCTGAAATTAGCAATTCGGATCAAGCAGGAGACCCTCACCGTCTCACAACCCGAGCCAGGATGGCAGCTACCGCCATGCATCGACGAATCCTTTGATCAGGTTGTGCTAGATGCGCTAAAATACTACTTCAAGTTGCTGAACTGGAAGTTAAGCAGGAACAAGAATACTTTCAAAGAAGCCGAAATTCTGTCTCAAGAATGGGATTTTGCGAATGAGATTGGGCGGTATCTCCAAGGAGGTGACGTTGAAGTGGCCGAGCAGTTTAGTAACCTCACTTACAAGGTTCTCAGCCGGCTGAGCCAAACTTTCGAGCGCGAGCTTCAGAGAAAGCCCAAGGAAAGTGCTGACGACATGAGCAAGAGATATATGCAAATGCTGGACTCCGTTCGTGTGCGGCAAAGAATGTTACAACGATTCTCGAGGCTGCTAAGCGACCATTACGAGAATGCTTCGGACATGAGTATCGCTCTGAACGCCGATAATCTGTCGGAATTATACGAGCGTCTTTCTCTCACGGGGCACTTTCTTGTTGACGAGTTTGATGGCATACAGATAATCGCCTCGCCCAGCCTAGTTGACCGTGATGATGAAGTCCGATCCATCTTGCAGACTTGCCTACACGACCAACTGTCGGAAGACCCCAACGACCCGTACATTCTGATACTGCGCCCCGAGGCCCCCCTTACTTGGTTTGGTAATCGTAGTCTTCAATCACTAAACTTCGAAGCCACCGACTTGAAGCTGGGCCAAATGCGTTTGATTACGGATGGCTCTCAGGCTCGTTTGACGCACGTGAGAAGCGTGTTTCTGGATAGAATAGACATGCATCTCGACCTTATTGTGGAAGCACGATCGAATCTACACAAGGTCAACACAAGACTCTTTGAGATCAGGAAAGTTGGCTTCAAGCTATCCAATACGTTCATGGACAGTGTGGCCATTATTCGAAAGCAGACGCAAGGCATGGACTGCCTCGACCTGATCCAAACCTGCTTCGTATTTGCTACCGAATTCGGGAGACGATCACTTCTTTACATGGATAGTAACCGCCGTCAAATGAACAATATCAAACTTACGAAGCTCGGTTTAGACTGGATTACTTTTATTTGCGACGATTGCAAAGTAACGGACCGTAAATCATTCAGATGGGCTGTGCCCGCTCTGGAATTTACGATGAGCATGACCACGGGTCGACACATACTGGGTCTGGGCGAAGAGGAGTTCGCCAAACTCCGTTCTAAAGTGTCTGGCTGCATGTCTCTCCTCATCTCCCACTTCGATATACTTGGCGCCAAGTCGAACCAAGCAGCCCAGTCGGAACGAGAGCGTATCGAAGCGCTGGTTGGACAATTTCGAAAATTCGATAAAAATAGAAGCATTAGCGATGAAGAGGCTACCAAGCTGATTCAGGAGCAGCGTCTCAAGAGAATAGACGAAGTCGACCAGTTCCAGAGAGAGATTGTTGCCGAACGGCAAGGTCTAGGACGGGTTTTAGAAGTTTCCAATGAAGTCGATCGATCTTTAGCTTACCTCTCGTCATCGGCTACGAATGTCACCATAAGATGGCAACAAGGCCACTTCGTTGGTGGAGGTACCTTTGGAAGCGTATATGCTGCTATGAATCTCGACAGCGGGCGTCTCATGGCCATGAAGGAAATCCGCCTTCAAGATCCCAAGCTGATCCCTCAAGTTGCGACTCAAATCAAAGATGAGATGGGCGTTCTGGAAGTCCTCGACCACCCAAATATCGTCTCTTATTACGGCATCGAAGTGCACCGTGACCGTGTATACATTTTCATGGAATTTTGCTCCGGCGGCTCCTTGGCAGGATTGTTAGAACATGGACGAATCGAGGATGAACAGGTCGTCATGGTCTATGCTCTGCAGCTTCTAGAAGGGCTGGCTTATTTGCACGAAAGTAGCATTGCTCACCGTGACATTAAGCCAGAAAGTGAGTGTCCCTCCATCTGTCCAAAGTGTTAATTCAAGGCTAAAGTTGTCTAGACATCCTTCTTGATCACAACGGTGTGATCAAATACGTCGACTTTGGAGCCGCTAAGGTTATAGCACGTCAGGGACGCACGCTCGTCCAAAAAGGAGTAGCTGCTAGTCAACCCCAGAAGTCAATGACAGGTACACCTATGTACATGTCCCCCGAGGTCATAACAGGAGAGAACCCCGGACATGATGGTGCAGTTGATATATGGTCACTAGGGTGCGTGATCCTAGAAATGGTCACCGGACGGCGGCCTTGGTCTAACCTTGACAACGAATGGGCAATCATGTACAACATCGCGCAAGGCAACCCACCGCAGTTACCTAGCCCCGACCAACTGAGCCCGCGAGGCATTGACTTCCTAAAGCGATGTTTTGTCCGAGATCCAAAAAAGCGAGCGAGCGCAGTTGAGCTCCTCCAACATGAGTGGATAATGTGCATTCGCAACCAGGTCATAGAGCAGCCGGGGACGCCGAGTGACAGCAGCGGATCCGCTCAGACCACACCAAATCCTACTTCAGCAGGAAGCAGGTCAAGTGCCGGAGCCGACGGGTTTTATTAGGAGTACCCGCCGACCGGAGCATTGCCTACTGTACTCTGCACCTCGACAGATGGCGATGCAGCCGTATTTCCTCAACCTTCTTCAAGTGGTGATGAAGGGGACGCCGACACTATACATGGCTTAGACGCGAAGGCTGTTGAAGAAATTACTGGCACCGCACCACTTGTCGTAACCATGCACGCGGCGCAGGAGTTGGTCAGGAGAGTGGAAGCCAGGGAGTCTAATGCCAGAAAGAGAGCCGAGTCCGAGTCCGCAGCCCATCCGAGCGGGATGAATCCCAATTTTTTAGACGTTACAGAGCTCGAATTCGGGCCTAGTTCTTGCAACAGCCAACCATAACGAATACGAATATGGCTTGCCGAAGAATGTCGCGGAGAGAGACCCACGAGCTGTTAATGGGATATTGTGTCAGAGAAACAAATGATATGAGGATGTATGTCACGGAATAAGGGATGGTCTTGTAACGAGCTAAACAAATCAAACAAACAAACAAACAAGGGCTGCATCAGCGACGGAGTCATTCTTAAGGGGAGGGAACGTATATCTTGCTAAGTTGTCGAACTAGCTATCTACATACATACACAGAGTTACTTATTTTTACGTGGATTTTCTGGAGGAAGGGAGGAGGCAAGTGGCAAAGAGGGAAGTTGTTAAGTGAAGTCGACAAGGCAAGGCAAGGCAGAGTCAATATTGAAGAAGTGGATGATGATAAGTCTCCTTATCAGACTGACATAATTACGTAATAACTACCCCAAGAAGAACAAGAAATACGTTTATAACAGACAAATAAATAAATAAACAAATACATTAACTACTCTTTATAATATTTCTTTATTAATTTGAGTTTTTAATTCGAGTGGTTATAGAGATGTGTTATGGTTTTGTGACCTTAGTTGGAGGAGATATTTGTCAGTTCGAAATTTGACATTGGTTATGGGAGATCGAGAATGCTGGGTGAGCTTCCTTTGCGAATGCAATTTCTTTCTAGGTAGTCGGTATACTAACCCATCGTACATCAATCTGTTTGTTTGAAGTATTCATAAATCTCTTGACCCTTCTTTTCCGATTTAGTCCTCGGCCTCGTATATCAATGCTCACAGTACACACATAGTTGTCTCTCCGGCTCATATGTCCATCTACGTTTCTTCACTATGTATTATATATAAACTCACAACTCGATTTACCTATATGTTTACATAATCATTACCTTGTCCTATGATTCTCATGTATTCTGGACTAGATGATTCTCATTCAGCGTGTATAATTAGTCATTCGTTTACCTGTTATAACTAACTTTTGAACATTGAATCCGAGGTTATCGTTCAACTTACTCGAATGTGTAGGGTTATATGTGTTAGTTGGAAGCACAGTAATTATTCGTGGAATAGACATGGCGTATATGGATTAAGAGTAGGTAGATTAAGAAAGAGTTCGCTTCATTTCTACCCAACTTCCTATGCTGGTAGTTCTGTTCAGTCAGAACTATACATATCGCAGACCAAATACTACTGCTATTTATTCTATTACATAACGAACAAGACATCTGGACTTATCTAAGACTTATCATACATGCATTGAGGGATTGTATAGATAGATGTGTCATACGCATGCCGGACTGGGACATGTGCACAACGAGAGGGCTGATCTATTGGTACACAATGCGTAGATCACATAATATCCATACGTATCATGGATAGGCACTGAAGATGACTTCAAGGTATGACATGATTTACTATGTGAGCAAGTCTATATTAACTAACCACGGGAGTTGGCGGCGTGACGTATGCTCGGACCGGATATATAGTGCACGGTGTGCAGTATTTCGTACGGATCTGGGACAGGGTGTGAGATGATCAAATCCTCATTATGAGTTATAGGTATTGTAGGCGTTTCTGAATCGATTGATGATACATTGTCATCGTTACAAAGCTTCATGAGCTTTAAGAACACGGTTCCTGTCTTTTCTATCACTTGTGGCAACGCTTATGCTTGGATGAACAGGAAGTCCTACGAGGCCAAACATCTAGAAACCATGTCTTCCTGTTCACCTTATTCTATTGCTTCTAGACATCAAGCAAATCATGAGCGTAGAAAGGGTAAAGATCTTGGATGGGGAGATCAGGGATATTCCCTGATAATATAGTAAGGCCTCGTCAGATGATAGTGGTAGTTTGCTAGCCTCTACGTGATACGACTGTGATGAGCGTCAAATTGTGCACACCATGATGCCTCCGCATTTGAATGATCTTTAACCCATAGCATTCTGTATGTTGCTAGCTGGTCCCATCTAACCCACCCAGCCATAAGGCGTAATATTGCTGACATACACAATCTGATGATTCAGTAGAGTTACTGGTGTTGTAACTGTTACGAGATGAGGCTCGGAGGTTTCCTGGTTGAGGTGAGCCTGACTGCATAGAGTGACGACCTATGCAGCTCCCTCAGCTGACCCCGATGCTCCCTTAGAGGTCCATATTGGACTCTCCCAGCCCCGACCCCTCGCATGGCATTGCTTACGCACGACGGTGCCTACTCTAAACCGCGTGGCTACGGCATATTGATGGGTCGCACGGCAGGTGTCAGAGTTGAGGGTGTATTTTGACCAAGACCGGACAATCTGATTGTCTACCGGGAACTTATGGAAATTAGACTTCTGAACCTCGTTAACTAGACTAGCTAACTGCACGTGGCATTTCGAGAGCAAATCAACGCTATTGTCTTGAAAACGAAACTCGGTGTGGTTGCATACGGCTCAGCTCCTTGCCTCCGAAACAGTCCCTCAGAACTGCTATTACGACTTTAGGGATGCGTCATACGGAGCTCTGACACATCTTTCTAGACATTATTATGCGAGGCAGGGCAAACAACTTGCATGAGCGAGGCGCCCATTCCACGTGGCTTCGTTTGAGCACCGATGGGCTTCTCGTTTGTGGCGTATTTTGGCAGCCTCTTTCCTGCTTCGCACGTGTCCTCCAAACGGTTCCAGAGTAGATCAGCCTCCACGAGTTCCGAGACATATTCATGCAGTTGTCGGTGCTCGTTGTCATTGATTAACTAGGTATACCGGACCATCACACTATCTCGTAACATACAGACCGCGACGTGCGGCACTAGCTCCGTTCATCACAAACCTACCTATCCTACTTTAGGGAGTGTACGAGCTATAGAAGCTTCGGCCCTGTAAATGGACTGCCCAACGCCCCGGGGGCGTAAGACACTAGCGCAGGGGAAGAGTCACGAGAGCAAGAGATGGCGAGAGGCTGAGAAAGCTGGAGAAAAAAAGGCGGTCGCCTTGGTCATTTCGTGCATAAGTGTCATGTACGAGAAGAATGTGTAAGTAAGTTGGTCGACAAATTGGGTAGAATTGTTTGAGATTCGCCAAGCCCTTTGACCAAACTGGTGTCTTGGGTGTCATACAGCTTATGGTGCCTAACCTACTTGAACTATATTGCTTAATCTTAAAACATAACCCATGATGGGTTGAGGCCTAATACAGTCGATAGGGCTCTAGGATCGCGCAAGATATGGTAACGGTTGCATGGTAAATGCCGCGAACTAGGTACTTCATAAACCAAGGTGAGGTGATGTAGAGAAAAATGTATAGTATCCTGGGGTGGTAGGTGGTTGTGAAACTGCATCCCTTTTGCTACACCGCCCAGGCTCGCAAACCCCGCTATCACGGACAAGTAACACGCCCGTAAGACTAGACTAAATTATTATGTGCAGTCAAGACTCATCACAAAAGTGCCAAATGCTCTGCAGCTTGCTTTGGCCTTGAAGCCAAGACTCGTGGCTGGTCTTACAGATCTGCCAGGAACACAACGTAGTCTCAGCCAGCGGGGTTAGTGGAAGCTCGGTGATATTTTGTGATGGGGAGTTAGAGTTGAGATGCTATCGTGGTAAAACACGCACGGCGTTGTCTGTCTCCGATGATGATGGCGAAATGAACTTTGCAAGCGAGAGCTTCTCCACAGTAAGTATTGGCATTCTTTCCGAGATCGTTCAGTAACTATGTAATTTGTAAAGGCTGAGATTGACTAAACTTGGCTCCATACTACCTAGGCCACCCGCATTGTGGCGTTTAAGGAGCTTTGGCTGACTTGCATTACACTAACCTAGTGTAAACTTATGAGGTCCTTAAAGTGGTTAAGACGAAAATAAATGCTACCCTTTTTCTCACGGTAAATATCATCCTACTGGTAAGCGAGGGGTGTATTGTCTTGAACGATAGAACAAGAGATGGAGAGCTATCTCGACGTTGGAATACAACCTCTGAGTAATATTTGGTCTACACTCCGCTTTTGCCTAACTGGCTACCCCGCATAGTATTCGCGGCCAAGAATAGCCCAGCGATATGACGGAGTGATGTTCTGCGGGCGCACGGGCGAAAAGACGGCACAATGGGATGAGGTTGCACTGCTGAAGCGAGGGCAATCAGCGGCTCTGGAAGATTGCTGGATGGTCGGTATTTTCGGAATAAGCGCTGTCAGGACGAGATCATATATTTACTACCTGCATGCATGACAAAAAAGTTACGCATTGTTTGTTCGGTCATCGATCACAAGACAGGATTGCCGAATGGACTTGCGGACTACTACCACTCGGCATCGTCGAGATTCTTGTCGTAGAGGTGTGGGATGGCGGCAATTGGAGTAGTATACAAACCTCCACACGCCCTCCTGTCTGGATGGAGTAATCATTCCTGGCAATGTGATTCTTCTCGCTTTAATCTTCTGAATGGTGCACTCAAGATAAGAAGAAAAGAGGCCAGATGCGCTAAGTCACACCTTGATCGTTCGGTAGTGGGATGAGACGGAGCAGCTAGCTTCATAATCACGGTACCTTGCATCTGAGGTGTGTCATCTGACTCTTAACTCTCGATGACCTTACGGATAAGATATTGGTAGCGAGCTGACGGGTAAGATAGACAATTTCCAAGATTCCGAAGAAATCCTCGTCCATGTGTATCCTACCTAGCGAGCCTAGAGTAAGCGAAGGCCAGACTGTAGTTTTCGTCCCGACCCGCAGTATACGTATACGACTGGGAATGTCATTGATACTTAAACCTAAGATAGAAGCGGGAAAGGGAGGACCCGACGTGATGGTTTGTATGCTAGGTATTGTATAATTTTTGGAAGGCTGCAAAACATTTTGATAAGTTGTTCACGATCCCACTTCAAAAAGTGGTGTCATTGATAAAGTGGACCGACTTGCCAACTTAGGAATCCCCGTCGGCACCTTTCAGGGGTATTCCCTACCACCCCAGCTCCTTGGCTTCTGTGGTGCCAGGTATATGCCTGTTGTGAGCACTGAAAGATCCAGTCAGATTGAAGGAATCGTCCCAGAAAACCTCCGAAACAGTGGAAAAGATTGTTTCTGTTTCAAGAATTCTTGCAAAGTAATCCTAAGTGCCTGTCATCATCTGCCAATGATGGATAATTATCCCTCATGACTATCATCACGCTAATAGGGCAGATCTGTTGAAATGAAATGTACGTATGCCACGCGTCCCTAAATCTGAATACCTACTGATAGTGCGTGAGGGGTGCGCACCCACCTGTGTGGTATGATGCGAACACTTCCGCTTTGCATGTCGCGACGGCTTCATCCGGGCGTCTATGTAGGTAAGTTACATCGTGTCTCAAGGTGTAATAAGACAGACTCGTAACGAGAAGCGCCCACGTGCTCAAATATTGGGGGGCTTTGGGGTCAGGAAGCTTGGCCCTTTGATACTTCTGTGCCGCGACAAGCGTTCACGGAGAGCTGGGTTGTGTGCTACTAGCTATTTAGAGGATTTATACAAGTAAATGAAAGAAATCATGTTAAAGTCCATTCTATTGTGAGGGGGTTGCGTAGTGTTTCTTGGTTTTAATTAATTTCGTTGGGGGGCGTCACATCGTCCACTCAGTCCATATTTCCGCTACGTTACTGGTTACTCACCGCCATTCGAAGCGTGGAGATGACAGAAAAGGTAGAGACGGTATCAAACCGATTATAGTGTAGTATCACCCCCAAGCCAATCCCACCACTTATACCCTCCACTCTGAGAAGCTCGGCAATCCAGCCGACGATAAACGGGACGAGACGACGCGGGCTGAGCATACCTATGCTGAAATAATGTGTTCTTAGAGCCGGAGCTAACGTTTGCCTACTCACTGCAAATGGCTGGGTCGGGAGCCTTCCCCTCCCGAGGTCTGATACAGACCGCAACTACGCTTTTGATTGACCGCTTCAAATAGGACTCATTAGCCAGGATGTATGAGGAGTGATTGTTGGTTAAGGGCTGTGTTTGTTGCCTTTCTGGAATATTTAAGAGGGGGCCGCGATCAAGTCTAAGCCAATAGAGGCCGTACACGATGACCCTCCCACATGTTTCATGGCCTTGCACGAAGTGCCTGTCAGCCTCTTGTTCTCGGTAGCCAGCTGCTGTGCTCCGTTCTCGAACCAGGGGGAATTGTCATCAACGGTCGAGGAGCTGACCAATAGGGGAATAAGATCGCGAGGTTCTTGGTCACACTTGCACAAAGTCCAATCAAGGTTAGAGGGTATTATGTATGCGCGTATAAAATATGTGCTCAACGTGGTAAAGCCGCCGTATTCACTCCGCTCCGGATATTGATTGATTTAGAAACTCGACCGGCTCGGCTTAGCCATCTAACTGGTTCGACCACTATGATGTGCCGGTTTTAGTGGTTGCGTGGCATGAATGTATTATAACTACTTACGGCTAGGCACTCCTCTACATAGTACGTGACATTGACCATTTTGTTCACAGCGAGGCTGTTGGGGTGAGCAAGAGGACTCGGACTCCGTAGCTTTCATCCTACGTTGAGAGTCTGCTCAGCTTAGGGTAGTCGCTCAGCATACGAAACAGGTGAGAAGTGCAAAGGAAATGCAGTTCTTTGCCTCGTCGCTCTCGCCCCAATTGATACGGACAAATGTAGAAGGAGGAGCCATTGTAATGTTTTAAGTAAGTCATCCCACATCGCAAGGCACAACTTGCAGGCATTGTTTGAAGGTAAAAGTTGGCCTCACGATGCTGATTCGCTCGTGCCTGGATTGCGGGCTCAATCAGGCTAGGTATCCCTACACTAAAACAACACTATCGTCCCAGAGCAAATGCAAACCCAGCACAGAGAGGCCTATAAGATCCGAATCTAAGCCTGCGGACCCAGCATAGGTCGCTGCTATGGTGCTTACCTACTTACTTACAGTAGAATATGGTGTGTACACTAGGTCCTGCCCTGCGCAGCGAACAAAAAGATCTGGAATACCCTGCTGCTTGGATCTGGGTCGCGATAGGCGGTCACGAACTACGTCGAACACATGGCACCTCTCGGGCCTGGTTCCTGACAACATGGCCGTAGCGTAGATCTTGGCAAGCTGTTGAGCATTTACTTAGACAGCCTGAAGTAGTGGAAAGGGGACGGAAAAGGAGTTGAAGCAAGCGGTGTGCCTCAGTTATTCGATCCCGAAGCTAACGGGGTCGCTGCTATGTTGTAGTCTAGACATCATTTCCCAAGCGATTCGAGGGATCGAAAAGAATCGGAGAATCGAATGGGGGCCGTTCCCATGCGTTTCTAGCCTGTGGATTGCGACCCTGTTAGGCGGCCGAAACCACATAATTTAGCTGACGCCGGCCCCGAATTGCATTTGCGGCTCGATTAATTGAAGAAGATGAAGTAGGCTTCTTATTTTCACTGCAGATCTGAGTCACTCTCGTCACCAGATCCTGCATGATGTGTACAACTCTGCAAATACTGGTCTACAGCATACACTTCCGGTTGTAGTATTAACCGGCGGGCTAGGAGACGTGAGGCGCTATTTTCAATGATGCAAACGGACCCTTGTTTGAAGGTTAGTTTCTTTTGCGGCCCCAGTCCGATCAGTGCTCCCACAGCGATCGTCCGCGCCCGTTCTGGTGTGGCGCCGGAAACGGTGGTTTGTGTCCCCATAAGTTTATGTACGACTTGCTCTGGCTGGTAATCCATGCTGTCTCAGAACATGGATGAACACTTCTACCACATATGAAGGGGTTGGACCCTATACACTATCCAGAACTGACTACACCTAACCTAGGACACTAGCATAGACGGTGAGAAAATGAAGGTTAATGGGCACTGGCAACAAAGAATATTGTCATTTCCTGGCATTATGGAGGGCTAATTATGTAAATCACGGCAATCAATCAATAGACATATCTGCTGACCGCCTATAATGTAGTCGAGTTGACCCCTTTCCTTTGATCGCATTATCACCGTCTGTTAATCCCTCTTGTTTCTCTCTCCCTTAATCGTTTGTTTCCCTTCCACAACTGTTAGCTGCTGCTTTGAGCGGAACGAAACGTGTGGCGCGGGATCAACGTCGGCTTGTTCACGTACAACACAAATAGGTCGTGTACGGATAACCTGCATCTTTAACCTGCATCTGCACGTCTGCATACCCTAGCCTAAGGCCCACCGCCGACCACACACACCGAACGCCAGCACCACACTATTGCCTACCTATCCATTACCCGTCTGGTACTCGTTACTGCAGAGCAGTAGTAGTTGCATCGAGGAGTGGTGGCGGCTTGCTTGCCCCTCGTAAATCTAGCTCAGCCAGCTGGTCTGTGGAGTTCCTTGGCTCGAAGCGGGAGCAAGCTTACTACCGTAGCACTTCACCCACCCCTCTTCCAACATTCACTTATCTATCTTATACCTTGCCCCAACTTCGTTCGAGCCTCTCGGGCTGTCTCTCCCTCTCACTAGTGAGAGCAATCGGCGTTGTATCTTCGCTGGGCTGGTCTGCTGACCTTGGTCTTTCTCGCTCTTGGTTTCGAGAACCTATACTCTTACCGATGAGCGGGTTCTCATAGAGAACTCACTATATCAAACTTCCTGTCGCTCGTTACACTCCTTCTCCACTTATCCCCTCGCCTCGAAAGCTGATGGCTGTCGTACCGACTCAATTCCTTCGAATCTGAGTCTTAGTTGAGCCTGGTAGGTTCTATTTTTTTGTCTTGTATTTTAGGAGACCGATGCCTTGTATATACTGCTTGCACGTGTCTCCAATGTAATAGGGGCTGCATGTTGGACTTTCTTACTCAATATCGGCAAAGGATCTATGAGCTAGTCATGATATACCGAGCAGCATCACTGAGTTCAACCTTGAGTCCACCCATTTGGTTTATTGCAGCATACACTTGGGGGTAATAATTTGCTCGCTTTGTTGCATTGATGTGTACAATGATCATGTCTGGGCCGAGTAAAAAGACTAACTAGCTACTCTTACAGTACTTTTCGAGAAATAGGGTATTCTGAGGATCTGGGAGGGTTCGGTTGTATAGCGACTCACTTGGAAATCGACTAGGACGGAGAACCGTGAATTTTGGTCAATTGTCTTTGTCAAACCTCATCGATTTCTTGTCTGTGGTACAATTTTGAGTCCGTCAGCAAAACCCGAGTTGCTCAACGACTCTCAAATTCTTAAATGACCGTTCTACGACACTTTCGACATACTCTTTCGCACTGCTAGGTGTACTTCACCCTGAACTGACCAGTTACCCAGCCCCGAGGCGAGGCCAGCTTCCACTCACCGATATATCACCTTAAATTCAACTACTACCGCTTTCACCATGCTGGAGCGTCGCAACGGTACGATAGGCCACGAGACGTTAGTCATCGTGCTAAGTACCGTGTTGGGCACTTTGGGTGTTGTGCTGATAGCACTAGCGGCGTTCTGGTTCCTGCGAAACCGGCGGAGACATAGATTATTCAACAGAGGTCTAACCCCCATCGGTGACGACGAAATAGCGACATGGAAAGTGAGGCGATCGCACGAGAAGGAGATGGAAGCAGAACGGTATATGAGCCACTCATCCAAGAACTCCACGAACTCGGCCCGGATACAATACCAGAAAGGAGCCTACCGACCTTCTATGGACGCCGCCACGACACCGCGGTCGTTTATTCAAAATAGCTTTAGCCTCGACCTACCTCGAGCCCCCGAAGCAGCCGCTTTCGCCCGTGCTCCGAACGCGAGGACTGGACTTACAGACGAGACTGTACCTGGCGACGACCCCTTCGTACCACCGCTAAAACGTCAGCCGTCAAGGCTTCAGAAGCTGCCACCGAACACCCCTAAAACCCTGAGTCGCGCGAGTAGCCGAGCGAGGACGACGCGGAGTCAAACGAATCCCGAGAACTGGCAGAGTAGCGCGGACTCATCGCCTATTGGATTGAAGGATACCAACCCACGTGGCGGACATACGCGGCTCTACTCGTCGTCATCGATCCCGCCGAAGATGTCGAGCGACGACAAAGAACTGCTGGCGGGCCTATCTGCCCCGCCTCCTCCTCGACGACACGATACTATAGGACAGGCAATAGGGTAGATTGCGACCGTCGCTTTTGCCTCTTGCTATGACGCGGTAATCCTAGTTAAAGTTGGTTCGGCATTGAGGAGGTGGGCCGGGTTGACCCCATCCACTCTGGGTACTGGCGACTCGTTTACGAACACGCTGTTTCAGAATTTTATACCAACGATTCTCCATCTCGCTCTTCGATCTTGCGCCTGGCTGCGGCACCAGAAAGTTGAATGAGCCATATACGACATTTTGCATCATAAGACACAGTCTTGATTTCATTTTCTCCGCCCCTGTACCCGGCGAAGACGTGCGCGCACGTTCCATCATTTAGAATGTTCTCTTTTTCTTTCCCATCTTTTTCATCTTCTATTTTATGGAGTTTTCGGGCCCCAGTTGCCCGCTGAGATACGTGAAGGATATACCCAACAGAATGGCATTTACAGGTCGGCCATTACATACACGGGCTGGGAGGCCTTTTATAGAGCAACAGCTCTTTTTTCCCTTCGATTTCTTGAATTATATAGGACTATTGAATCACGAATTCATCAAGGACACATCCGTAGGCTGCGGGATTGTGCATCGCTTCTTATCTGGAGGAGGAGGAGGCAAGGGTATATAGTAGTAACTCGGGTTGGCTAGGAATGGGGACGAAGAAGGGTATGAGGATGAGATATGGGAGATGGCCCGCCGATGCTTGATTGCGCGGTAAGAGCATGCGCTGGATGCTTTATGTGTATAATTAAATACGCGATTGTTGTATGAAACATTAGGAACAACTCCCCTGATATTGTGTCGAGGAATCAATTGCAACAATTATTGGATTTTTTTTTTTGCTTCTCTTGTATTGTGCTATATCGTGTTATAAATGATCTTGCTGGCTTCGCTAATTCTAGCGTTAGGAAGCTGCACGTCATGATATGACGTCTTCTAGCTTATCCTACTGTGTATATGTTATTGATATAGACGAAATAAGTTGGCTAAGAAGAATGGCGGTTGGAGATATTGTAATCGACGGAAACAAAGCCGTATTTATCTACACTGAGGGGAAAGTTGTGGTTGGGTCTTGCAGTTGGATTGACTGAGAGTGGGGTCTGCTGTATCTGAGCTATTAGCTCCTCTCGTAAAGTAAAGCCAGAGGATTCATGCCCAGGAATGGGAATTCCGCGGCCAGTGGGTTTGATTTCCTTGTGAATCATCGTCTTGAAACCCTCGGTTTCATCACTACTAGCATCCCAATAATTTCCATAATCGTCGTCGCTTTCTGATATGAGGCGCCGCTTATTCTGGTTGAGCGTTTCGAGATAATAGTCCTGTATTTCGTCGTCAACCATACCGACGGTAGGATTGATTTCAGTCCAGTTCGTCCAGTACACCTTGGTCCAGCTACTAAATCCTGGAAATTTCGGGTGACAAAGGTTGTGATAATATGGGAGGTTGAGGGAGTCGATGTGGGCGATGACTACACCAAAATGAACGAGCCATGCTTTAGATACGTAGTTGATGAATATAGAGTGATGATCAACAAGGGTGTCTTCTCGAAGGATCGCCTGGCCTACCATATACAAATAAGTAGCACAGAGGTCAAGAAGAAGAGCGTGGCATGACTTTTTAGGGAAAGAGTGTTGCCAAGAGCAGCGATTCGGACCTCGGACGACACTCAAGTCATCAAAAGTGGGCGCTGTCTCCTCTCCAGTAAAGGGATAGAAGCCGCTGCTGTTGTTTTCAAGTAGGAATTCCCGGGCCGTCTCATGTACAAAATACACTTCATTACGTATTATTCGGATGAAATGACCACCGAGGGATCTGATGTGATTTTCAAATGGATATACGAGATCGTATTCTAACCTCTTGGGGTTTTGCCACTTGGGCCGAAACGGCTTGTGTGAATTGCTTAAGGCGCTATATTCCGGCGTTAATGCCAGGGCGATGCTCAGCTCTTCGACAGTCAATGGACGTGCGGCGGCAAGCAGAATATTAAACAATTTCCTTGTCTTTGGGGCATCTAGCCTTCCTCTGAGAAATTCGGTGAAAATTTGATCAACCGTTCGACTTTTCAAAATGTCGTCCAGTTCACGTCTAGACGCTCCGGCTTCAACCTTATCTCTTAGCAGGTCAATTATCAGAGTAATCCAGATAAATATTCTGTCAGCTCGGGCAATGAGTCGTTCTTGAATATCGTGGAGTAGGAGCTCTGGAAACCCCTGATTCACTAGATCGGTTATTGCGGCTCGAACGACAAGAGCAATATCATCACTAATAAGGCCAGACTCATCCTCGGCCTTCAGGCGAATTGTACAACATTGAGTGGCCGATTTATAACACTTGCGCTGTTGCTGACCGGCAATAGCCACTCTTGGGTTGAGCCGGTCGAGAGCAGCTTTAATCCAGTTCTCCGGCCTACTGGCAATGAGAACCTTCATAAATCCTAGTTTTCGTTCGCTGGTTTTAGCCCCTGAACCGAGTTGTTCAAGCTCTTGGAAATACGTCTGAATGAGCCAGATTAATTCTCGGTTTGCCCCAGCCTCACATTCATCCAGACCATCGATTAGACAGATTGTTGTGTGTCGAACAGGAATGACGTCGTTTCTGTCACCGTCTTTTGTCGGTGGTCTTCCCCGTGTAGCTTGTACCAAAAGCTTCCAGATATCCTGAAGCTTATCAAAGTCCTTGTCTTTTGCTGCTTCTTGAACAATATGTATAACACTACGACGGGCTTCGAGTAATTGGCGCAACATTCCACGAAGTGCGAAAACGGCGCTCTTCTGCTCCTGATTGTCGGATTTGAAGAACCAATAACAAATGTGGGCATCTTTTGACACGACGTTTGATTGAAAGTGATCGATCAAAAATGACATCATTACAGATTTTCCGCATCCCGGATTAGCTGAAAGCCACATCAGCGATGGTCCTGTTGATTCATGCCAACGCCGGAATTCGGGGTGGCTTAGAACCCAAGAACAAGTCCCCTGGATAGGAGATGGGTTGCGATCTTTGTGTAATAGATGATTCGATACACGTAGGCGATCAAACAACATGCCTTCGGAAACCCGCTGGTCAAGTATAAGTTTCCAGCGCTTCGCCATCTGGACGATATTTGTCAGCACAACAGGCAGCCGGGTATCACTGCTTGTGAACCTGCACATCGAGCGATGATTGCCGTCAATGGCAACTTGAATCTCTTCTTCGATGCCTAAAACGGCAGAATCGCGATCTACAACCTGTCATATCAATTAGATAAGCAATTTCGAGTATAACGCATTTTAATCTCTTACCAATGAGTTCATAAAATCCATCTTTTCTGTTTCGTAGAAGCTACATATCTGGAAGGCGTATTTATGATTTATAAAAGTAGTTGTTATATCATCGAGTCCTCGTGAACCCTTCTCCAGATCTTTTAGTAATTGTGAGTTTGTATAACGCCAAACGAGGCGGCCCGCAGCACAAGACCCATGACATTCCCAAGGGAAGCTATGTTGGATCCTCGATGAGGTGTTCCGAAAAAGGCTACACCTGCAATGGCCTGGAGAAGTGGTTGATAGCGAACATTCTCGTAGGCTTTGTTACATGCCTAGAAAAGCGTACATCGGTTGTAAACGGTGTTTGCTAACAGTACGAATAATGATACAACGCCGACTTACCTGCTTAAATACAATCCCACCAAGACTATGGCAGATGAAGAGTATCGGTCTGTCCTGCTCCGCTCCATTAACCCGTTTCGCCATAAGACTTTCTAAGAGTTGATCGGCGAATTCTGCGACTCTGGACACAGATTTACTGAACTGAACAGATGAGTTGTAAGAAAAAGACATGACGCGTGCGGCTTTCAGTTGCTTCGGAATGGAATCCTGCAGCCAATTCGTCCCAGTCGATTTGTCCTTCCACGTGTTGTCCCAATGGCCGTTGATGCCATGGATCGCTACGATGTCGATCGCCTCAGCTGAGTCCGCATCTTTATTGACCAGAATGTGCATGCCCCATTCCGCCTGGCCGTTAGTAGGTTTTCTGGACTCAAACGCTTTCGTCCAGGGTATAGCAAAGAGGCCACGGCTCATGATGTCGTCGTGTTGTGTTCTTGACCCTGAGAATCCCTTGCAAATCGGCTAAAAGCGATGTTATGAGCAACGCTATTGAGAACGTTGCGAATGAATATGGGCGTGAAACAACAAAAGTTCATCGAGGTAGCTACAATGTCGCGCTCCGTCCAAGATCAAAACTCTATAGTAAGATATCTTTGGGGCTGTTAAGCGAACCTATAGGGAGGCCGCTTTGCTCCGTCCTGCTGTCGCCACAGCCAATTTGATCCTGCAGCTGGTCATCAAACCATTCATTTACCCCTCTTTTCCCGAGGAGAAAAAAAAGGTTCACACGTAGTAATAAGTACTGCGATAGTAACTTGGATTAGTGATTAGATTCCGATGTCATAGGATGAACGGTCTGGTGAAGTATTCCCTTTTTGCGTAGCAGTAAATAGAAGACTCCCTTTTCGGAACCCAAGAATTCTGGTTTCAGATTTCTATACTAACTACTTAGCATTGTGTGTGCAAGAAGGGGTTAAAGATAGATTATTGACTACTAGCGGTCCATTCATGTAAAGAGTTAAAAATATTGTTAGCTATAGTAAAGCTTATAAAAGCGCCACCAACCCAATAGTCAATGTTACCGCTTAATTTGCTTTGATCTAACTAACTCCAGTTATCAACGAGAGAACCTCCTGGAAGAAAATCATGAATAACGTTGTATTCTTTATGATACAGCCGTAGGTACGAGCATATAGAAGGGCATTCCACTCGAGCCCTGAGCTCGATAAACCAGATACTACGCCCTGCTTTGCGATACCAGAGATACAATAGCAAAAGTGAGATTGGATCTTTATCCTTCAGTAGACATTCGAAAGGGCCCTGCATGCTGCGTGTAAAGAGCTGAGTGTGACCTGTCGTGACCTGGCTATCTGAGAGGCTCTGGATCTGAGCTATTGCGTGGACAGCATTGAAATACGGGTTATTTTCAGCAGTAGACAAGTCATCAAGATGACACACTATAGCTAAGGCCCTTGGTATGCCGTCTCTACCTTTTTCTGGTAAGGGTGAGTGCATGTGAGCGAAGGTAGATGCCATGACTCGAAAAATACTGTCCGATCGTAGGGGGTTGATTATGCGCCACAATGACATTTTGCCTTTAATCATTCGCAACCATTCCAAATCGGAGTAGTTGGAGGACTTCAGAGGCCATGCCTCTTCCATTGCACACACGTCAGGGGACGAGAAGGACAATATCGCTAAAGCGGCAGCGGTACCCCATATTGCATCCTTGTCTTTGGTTTCAATAGGCTCCCTTAATCGCCTGTTAAAAAGAATCGTGCTTCGGGAACAATGGTAACACTCTTCTAGAGTGCGACGGTTGCCCAACGAGCTGTTCTGATAACGGTCATACGCGAGCGCTACGGCTAGAGAGGCGTGCATTAGGAAAGGGTGCTGTAAGCACTGTATTAGCGTATCTGAGATCTCGTAATGTGTAATGGACCGACATAGTCTAAGGTTCGCGAGAGACAGTTTACTAGAACGTACATTGAAGGCTAATCTCAGGAGCTTGCGGTTAACCTCTCCCATATTGGGGTCATCTGGATTAATGAGACTCCGTCCTAGATACCTGGTGATGAATTCTTGACACTTCGCGTCCAACTGATAGAATGTTGATGCGTCAGAGGTCCAAATAGTACTAGCAAAAGGAGGTTCGGGCTTCACTCCTCGAATAACCGATGATCTTATCAAGTCATCGGCAACGGGCTGTAGGTCAGCAACATCAGGCATATAGTTACACACTAGCCCGAATGAGCCACATCTTTTGCACTGTGGTTTGCCTTCATCGCACTATGAAGCCGTGAAAATTCGTTCAGCTGAGTACCTTCTTGAGGAAAGGAGAAGGCGATTCACCTTGAGTTTTCTGAGCTTGCAATTTCGGCAGCCATATCTAGATCTCCGTATAGTCCTGCGACCCCGACCCTCGTTTGGGCAGGTCGAAGCCATAATTCGTTTGTGTATCAGTTCCGTAGGTAACCTGATCGTATAAATCATCCCGGAGTCAGGAGGCGAAGAAATACGGACTACAGACTCTCATACGCTAACCCTCTTTCGGCTATCGAAGCCTCACACTAGCTACTTCTCGGATGCTGAAGGCTCTGATTGGCTCGTGGTTCGAATTGTCCTGGAGCCGCCATTTATGCTCGACATGGATCGTATCGGATTGACACGAGTTGGACAGATTGATGGTATTAAGTCGACTT
Organism: Xylaria flabelliformis; assembly: GCA_007182795.1. NCBI lineage: Eukaryota > Fungi > Ascomycota > Sordariomycetes > Xylariales > Xylariaceae > Xylaria > Xylaria flabelliformis. Next base: position 278,191 of record VFLP01000027.1, on the reverse strand, counting down.
CGTAGAATCCACAAACATGCAGTATTACAGGGCTAGCGAGCAAGTGAACACGTATTTAATGAAGACCCGATCCTCTTGGAAAGTACTGAACAACTTACTCTCAACTCTGACTAGCATAAAAGAAACTAGATAACCTCGATTTCTTCTTGAGTTTCATTGCAAACTGTTTAATACTTCTGAAATCATGAGAATCTTCGTTACTGGCGCGAGCGGCAACATTGGCAAGGCGGTTACGAAAGAGTTGTTGTCTTATGGACATCGAGTTCTTGGCCTTGTCCGCAGCGATGCTGGTGCTGATGAACTCAAAAGGCTCGGTGCCGAGGTCCAGCGTGGCACATTAACTGATCTGGATGTTCTCAAGAAAGCCGCTTCAGAGTGTGATGGTGTTGCGCACCTGGCATTCGTACATAACATGGAAGACTATGGTGGTTGTTGCGCAATCGATCGAGCCGCCATCGAGGTCATGGGATCTGCCTTGAAAGCAGCAGGTGGAGATCGTGCTCTTGTAATCAGCTCTGGAACGATGCTGCTTAGGAAAGGTCAGATCGGGACCGAAGATCAAAAATACGACGAAAGTGACCCCTTTGGCGCAGTCCGTGGCCCTTCAGAGACCGTCGCATTAGCATTTGCGGAAAAGGGGGTGCGGGTCTCAGTGATGCGACTTCCGAGCGTGTACGGCGAGGGCGGCCTTGGTTTTGTGGCGCTCATGTTGGCGGCGGTACAGTCTAAGGGGCTGGTTGCGTACTTGGGTGCTGGGGAGAACCGTTGGCCCGCTACACACACTCTTGATATTGCGCGAGCCTATCGGCTTGCCCTGGAAAATGGCAAGGCAGGGTCCATATTCCACCCAGTAGCTCAGGAAGGAGTGCGCACTAAAGACATCGCGGAAGTGCTTGGAAAGAAGCTCAATGTTCCTGTCACGGCCATCTCACAGAGGGAAACACTGGATACTTTTGGGCCAATGGCAATTGCAATGGGGGCAGACAATCCTTCATCAAGCGCTAAGACGAGACAGCAGCTTGAATGGACCCCAGTACAGCCGTCGCTACTTGAAGACCTGGAATCTGGAACTTGCCTGGAGAGCCAGACAGCCCTTCCCTCCTGGTCTCACTCGGCCTAGATTGGGCTATCTGAAGCTATAACACCAGATAACCAGCTACTCATAAGAGTTAAAGGAGTAAATGATGTACTTAATCAATAACTGCTGTGTTTTTCTCGCCGTTGCTAAAAGGTTCTTTTTCGTCGCTGCTGCTGCTACCAACAGTCATGGTCTTGGCATGGGCTTGACCAAGTGTATAGTCAAGAAGGTGAATTTGAAGACCCTTAAAACGTGAACAAGACTAGGGCTTCTCCGGGTAGTCCTAACTCTTATATCTCACATCGACGAGCTTTTTCAGACACATGAACCAGTCGGCCGACTCATCATTTCCAGATGAATCAGAAGCGGCGATCAAGCCGTTAACGATAACTGGGTATGTAAAGAGGGACTGGTAGATTGTATGGCGCTAATGGACTGCAGCAGCTGAATAATGGCATCATGCTTGTTTTTGATAGCACATGACAATAGTGTTCGACCGAAAATATCCTCCAAACTGACGTCGACCTCGGCGATTTCGAGAAGTAAATTAATGACTATCTTATGTCCATTCGCGGCGGCATACGATAGTGGTGATCGACAATACTCGTCGACCGATTTGATATCGACTTTCCGGGTCTCAAGTAGCAGCTTAACGACGGCACAATGCCCGTTCGCCAGCGGCATGCGAGAGTGGCTTCCGACCGTAATACTCGTCCTTCCAGTCGACATCAGCCCGACCAAGGTCGAGTAGCAGCCTAACAATATCGTCGTGCCCCTGGCAGCGGCATGAGACAGTGGCACCTGGCCGTATTGGTCCTCCGCGTGGACGTCAACTCCTCCAACCTCGAGTAGAAGCTTAACGATGTCCCCATACCCTTTGGCCACAGCGTACGACAGTGGTGTCTGGCTAAGTGGGTAGAGCACAGCGTTAGCGTCAGCCCGACCTATTTCAATCAGTAGCTTGACCGTATCGCCCTGTCCGCGAAGGATAGCCGATCATAGCGGATTCTGGCCGCTATTATTCATCAAGCTAACGTCTGCATTGCTCTGAAGTAATATCTTAATAACGGCTTGGCGCCCATTCCCGGCAGCATAAATTAGTGGTGTGTTGCCATCCCTATTTTTCAAGTCGATGTTCGCTTGACCAGTCTCAAGCATTAGCTTAGCCACAGCCTCAGCTCTATTTTCGACGGCATATGATAGCGGTGTCCTACCCACGTTATCCCTTGCGTCGAAGTGAGCTCCAGTCTCTTGAAATATTACAACGCCAGGCATGGACTTTTAAGAATTTATCTCAACAATTACCACGAATTAGTAGAATTACCAGGGGTCGATTGCTAGTAGTTCGTACGATCAAGCGTAGCTATAGCTCGTGACAGAGCAAGCCTTGTGCAAACCTTTAATCGCCCCTCATTATTCCTGGCACCTGTAATCATCCAGTCAAGCTTTCTAGAACCCCCCTCGCCCTCTTTAGTAGTAGAATGTGTACGGTGTTAAACTAATATTTGTTTGTACATGCAAGACTCCGTTATACCTGTTATAACCACACTCATTCTTATTGTAACAGTTCTTTCGCATGATTGCCACCCCTGGTGCGACCTATTCCTAGAGCAACTCGCAATTGAGGATCGTCACTTTCCGCGAACCACGACCAAAATTTGGTCACAGTTTCCTGAAGCGAATCCTGCTCATCTTCTAGCACAGCTAGCGTACCTTCGAGATTCAAATATCCCTTGTCTAGGAGAAAATTGTACTCGGACGGGAACGAGATGTTGACGTTCCCTTTTTCGTCACCCACAACGCTTGAGTCGCACGCATATGCCAAAATGCGACAAGCAACAGCCATAGTGGTGACACGTGATGATTTCGCAGCGAGCTCATTGTTCAAGGATTCAAGAAGAAAAGGGGAGGATGGGCTGTTTGTGTTGGTCTTCTTCAAAGATGTGAATAGAAAATCTAAGATGGACTGAACCACCGGATACCTCATAGTATCACCCACAGACAATTTCCAAGCACTAAGCCGCTTTGTCAAAGCTTGCGGATTATCGATACCCAAGTGTTTTGTAACGTAGAGTAGCCAAGACAAAGAGCCCATACGGTATTTTCCATTCGACGCGTCGTAAGGTGCATATTGCTGCACGAATGCGCCGAGTTCGAAATAATTGGTAAAGGGCTTACTTTGGGTAGCGATGCGGGATTCCATCGATGATCGTACCTGGTTGAGCATGATCTCTCCGGTGCGTACCAAGCCATTGATTCCATCAAGCATGCGAACCTCAGCGTCCGAGAGGTTTCCGTTGAGCGTTTTATAGGCGAGATCATGGTTGACTTCAGACCAGGCATGCATCAGGAGGGATGCCACCTGGATCTCGATCATCGCGGACCCGTAACGACGTCGATCAGATGCCAGACTGTCCGCGCCGAGCTCAACACGGAGATGCGTAGCGCGGTACCCAGCAAATTGATTGTGATATGTGGTTTCCGGGAGAGATGACTGATTCCCCGGCTCAAGAGCATGGGCGGTAGTAGACCCAAGCTTCTTGACCTCCTTTACGATGAATAGCTTGGGGAGGAGCATGGCGACCTGTGCCTCTTGACTTGGAAAGTACAGGGCAATCCTGACACCAGAGAGGTCCACCAGATCTTTGCGAATATCCTGGTGCGTTTTGTATTGTTTCTCTGCATTTCTGTTCTTGATCTTCTCGGCTAGACGGTCAGGCCGCTTCGCCCTTGACGTCACGATTGCCGGAATACCGTTGTTGGCCAAGGCCTGGCGACATCTCTCCTCAGCAAGGGAAGCAACGAGAGTGTAGAAATCCAGTTCCCGCTCGTAACTCTCGACAAAGTCATTTATGAGATCAGATGCCATTCTCGCGGTCTGTTGAAAAAGTATAAGATGGTTTATGAAGGATTTCAATAAACAAGGAGCGTATGATTTCACATATTTTGAATTTTGTTGCAGCCTTACACTGACTTATACCTGGGGCCGTGGTAGAAAGATTTCAATTCCTACGTCTACTCATAGAACTCTCGGTCTGGAACCTCACTAGCAAAGCAACTATTGACTTTTCTTTTAAAACTGCTTTAATGGGAGCTGAATTTCAGCTGAACACCATTCTATAACCATTTCAGCTTCATTGAGCACAAGAGATAGCGCTCATAAGCCTCACATGCCCTTTGGGGCGGGCTTTGGCCACGGCAAAAGGGGATCCGCCCTCCCCGCTAGCGCTACCGGTAGGCTGGTCGGTGACCCGCACAACCTTATAGTCGGGACCTAGTGGCTAGCTGAGTCCGGCAAGGCGGCTACGTTGATCTAAGCACTGGCTAGGTTATACTCTCTCAGGGTCTAGAATGTCAGCTTGCCGCTGAAGTCTTCTTTTATAGGAAATCTCTCCGAAGGCTGACTTAGACCCCTGATGCGGTTACCTATAGATCATTCCTAAATGACGACTTTGCAAACATGGGATCTGTGACCTCTTAAACTAGGTAATACCGAAATACCCCTGCAGCTTCCTGTTCAATAACCCTATACGCTATAAGAGTCTAGAATTCAACGTCAAGTCACACTGAACCTTGGCAGAGGGCTAGGAACCGGACCTCTAAGCCAAGGAATCTATCTCCAAGAAAATCTCGCCTAAGCTGGCTTCTCGACCTACATCTCTCGGATACGTGATCTGTGCTTGTGGCGACCATCATGGCCACTGTCAAGCTAGCGAAGCCGACTAAGCCTCTGATGAGCTGATTGTTTCAAAGCTTTGGTGATACGATGCGTGGGTCTTTCTGTAGTTGGGGCTGTCGGGGATAAAAAGTAATATCTATAGTATCCACATTATGGTGTTTTGAGAAGAAAATAACCAACTACAAGCAGAGATAGTGTAATAGTAGTTGTGCTTAAAGGAGAAAGTGTTCGTTATTAGATCGTCAATGTGAGAAAGAGAGCACGAATAGCACGTTCCCATCATGGCTAATGATTCTGAATCAATAAATATGTCGAGAACAATATCGATCAAGTTTTATCAACCTATCAAATAGCTACCAAGGTGACGCTCTACCACACGTGACGTATCCTAGACTACTTATGATTTGAGCACTTAGTCTGACCTGCCAAGTCGTTATTTACCTATTTCATCGAGACCAGTTCCAATGACAGCTCCCGCATCCTATCTTGGATCAGCATAATCAATCCAGAGAATGGTGTTGTGCTTACCATGGTGGACTGTGGAACGCTTGTTGCGGTTGTACTCATTTTGACCCTATCAGCAAACCCACCGTACCAAACTCGACCTGGGGTTCGCTCCATGATCTCATGGACAACTGCTTTGGCGTACTCTAAAGTGTCCATTCTTGGCAATCCATCGTTACCCTGCGCCCTACCGGAAATGATAGGCTCTATGCTTTTGTACAGCCTACAGCTTGTTAGCATGCCTACACAGTATGGAGCCTACCGGTGAACAACGCTGGTCTGCAATATAACGTAGGGTCAAGTCTACTTACTACAACATAGTTAGGACTCTAGAATCAACAGGTGACATGAAAAGGAGACCGAAAAGTAGAACCAGGGATGAGCCATACGTACCGATTGTTGTGGGAGCTTGAAATCGCCAAAATAGGTCTGACCCATGGATTTGACTGCGCCCGTAACAACTTCGAGCACATTGACACCAAATGGAGCCATCTCTAATCGCAAGGTTTCTGCTGCGATCTCCGTAGACATTTTAGACGCCGCATATGTCCCTATTAAGATTAATGTTTAGGACAGAAAACTTGGTTACATTTCCACAGTCACCTACCCATATATGGGATATTGAGATGGCCAGAAGTAGAAGTAATAAACACCGCAGTACCCTTAGCCTTGAGAAGCATTGGGGCAAAGGCTTTAGTTAGGGCAATTGGTCCTATATAATGAATTAGCCATTTTGAATTGCCTGTGTAGGTTTTGAGGGGTAGCCTATCGAACCTATGAAATTTATCTCGAAGATTCCACGGATGGCGTCAAGACTCTCGTCTAGCATCGGCATAAAATGATTTCTTCCTGCGTTATTTATTAAGCAGTCTAAACTGCCATGGCCTGTGTGTTTAGAAACTGCTTCGACTGCAGCCGTAATATGATCTTGATTGACAACATCAAGAGTCAGAAAAGACACATTGGGCAATCCCTTGAGATCATTCATTTTGAACGGATCGCGCGCTGTAGCGAAGACATGGAAGCCGCGCTGTTGAAACGTGGCGGCCAGAGCAGATCCTATCCCGCCATCGCTACAGCCTGTGATCAGAACCGTCTTTTGTGAGGTCATGTTGCGTGAAGAATTAGAAATAGCTTGGAAGGGGCAAGGGGATGTAAGAGAGAGAAAGAAAGTGGAGCTTGGGATATGGAAGAAGAATTTGATTACAAGTAATTGGGGCTAGGAGTCGCGTAGTCAGGCTCCGATGGTGCAAGTAGATTTGAGTGTTCACAAATTTGGGGAGGCTGGTATGTGATGGATGGTTGGCTTTTGCGTTAGAAAAAGCACAAAAGGAGGATAAGGATGGTAATAGCGTGCGATGTTATAAAGAAATGTGCCAACCAGTACTTAAATTGGACTGTGTAACGAGCGATTAATAATAAGGTAGTTGTTGGCTTGGCATGCATGCCCCATTGGAGATTCTGGGATATGTATGCGTGTTGGGGTCCAGATTTATTTGCGATGCGACACAACTCATGGGCAGCTATATTCAAGCAGGCAAGTACGGATGTGTAAGTGCTAACAACTAAGCCGGAAATGAGGCGCAGTAATCTCGTATTGCATCTTTCTCACTACCTATCTAGCGATGAAACCCAACATCCTTCGCGTTGAAAAAAAATTATTACAGGGGATAGCTGCGTCTCAGCAGCGCAAGAGATGTCAAACAACCTTGTTCTTGATCCTACCCGGGTTATCTATAACCTGTACGGAGACTCGCCAACTGATATTCCAAAGAAATGTCATCGCCGAAATCCGCAACGACGCTATGCTGGATCTACCAACTCTCCGAGAAAAGCATCGGTGATTTCCTTCGGCGCGGTTTTGGCGTCGAGAACTAAGCCGGTTTGTTGGAACACCTTTGCAAGTGTGTATACTTCATTCCAAGTCTGAATCGCATCTGCGAGATCCTCTTGCGCACAAATCCTTTGTTCGATTTCCTCGGAGTTCATGTCTGTGTTGACGGCATTTAAGTTGCGCTTGATTTCCTCAAAGCTAGTTTTCAGGTTGGAGAATGTTTCTGTAACCAATGTCAATATCTATAAAGCTTATGAGAGAATCCTTTGTCCTACTCTGCATTTTTTCGACTGCCGTCATTGCGTTCTGTATAGTGCTCTCGACACCCTCCAGCTCATCGGCGAGATGATCGACTTGACCTAATATTTCCACGTGATTAGATTATATCATGTAGGTTGGGCGTCTAAAGATAGCACTTACTTGATGTAGCGAGAAGCATTGCTTCTGTTGCCGCCCCCTTCTTCTTTTCAGCTTCATAATTGTCGTTCAGCTGTCGCAAGGTTTTGAGCAGACCCTGGTGCTTGATAGTATCGACAATGAGAATGATTGCACCGACGACAGGAATGAAGTCTAGAGCATGAATGGCAGTTAGTCAAGAGGCTCCACTGCTTCCTATTCATTGGGCCTTCAACTCACGGTACCACTTGAGCTTGCCTTTCTGGCGAGCTTTCTCGGTCTCCTCGTCAAGTGTCTTCTTCGCCGCGTTTACAAGGTTTCGTGCTTCTTGGATCAATTCACCAATCTTGCTCTTGCGATGTTCTTTAGAGGGAATCACGGCCTTCAACCTCTTAGCGATGTCATCGAGATCCTTCTTGTCATTCTTCGTATCGACCTTGAACTGCTCCGGATATCAGCAGCGATCCAACCATTCGATCTGTTAATTGTCTCGGAGCTGTCAAACCTTGTCGAGTTGATTGAGCGTTTCTTGGCATTTGCCATCGACCTCAACAGCATGGGTGATCAACTTATCGAGCGCCCTCTGCGCCAATGTATGATTTGATTTGTACTTGGGAGTTCCCATCTTGACTTCCTCAGAACCAAGAGCCTGAAGGTACCCCAGCAGCTTATCTGTCAACTTCCCCGCGTCCTTGGCAAAATTGGCAATTCGGCCGCCTGTTCTCTATTAGCTGGAATGAATACAGAGTTGGCAGCAGAAACATACCCAAAGTGATCATGGGCTCCAGTGTCTCAATCTGGAAAGTAGTGCAACGGTTGTTGATCCGCGGCAAGACTTCTCTCATTTTCTATACAGTAGGTGGTAAGTCAAATTGTACAATGATCTTCGAACCGAGAAGACCTACCTTGTATAGATCCATGTCTGATTTCATGAATGTTTCCATGTTCTTCTCAGGGAACTCGGACTCAAACAGTGTTGCCGTCGACGGCAATGCCATACCGGCAAAGACATATTTTTGTAGGTTGATGAAATCATCAGAGTTCAGGATGAAAACGGGAGGAGTCTGCACCGTCACCTGAGTCTCTTGAAGGATGAAAACATTGGCTTTCTCATTGGTACCAGTAACAGCGACAGTTGTTGTCGTTGTCGTAGTCGTCTGAGTGGCCATGGTGGATGGATGATGTAGTGTAAGATGATCTCGGATGAGGAGCTCTGTGAGAACCTGGAAACTGATAATGCTTGGAAAAAGAATGATGGAGTAATTTTCCTTCAAGAGGTTACCATCTGTACCTTGTGTTATATATCCAAACTCATGCTACCCCTAAGCAAGGCTATAATGAAAAATTTACCTGTCTATTCCTTGAGAATAACGTCTCAACAACAAAAGAGGGGTTCACGGAGATCCCGGCAGCTCATGAGTCTAGACACATAGACGGACGTGGAGGAGGACCGAGATGGGCTTGTTTGCGATCTAGAAGGACGAATCTAGATAGATTCTAAAGCTACGGAGGCTGAACTGTATTCAGCTGAGACTATCGAGACTAGTAGATTTACGGGCTTTGCCATATCATTTTTTCAACCAGTTCCAACCCTCTATGACAACTTCAGGTGACGAGTCCAGAGACACTGATAAAATTACAAGGATTAACATCAGCTCTTCATGGTGGATTCTAGAGCATCCCCGCGGTTAAACGGTCTGGGTTGTGTCGCCTGTGAGTCTCGGCCCAAGTTCTAATGTTGACCGGCTCGATTGGTATCAAACTTCCAGCTGAAATCAAGGGCATCGACCTAATTAGTAGTAACTAGCAGTGTGATAAGTCATCAAACATTAGTTTCATCACCTAGCTAATTACACTAGGACGCCGAAGATCGCTGGAAGCTGAGAACATAGGCGGCGAAAGAATTGGAGTGGACCAATAGCTATCAGGAAATGCTCAGCACGCGCGGCAACGTTTTAACTAGGTAGAGCAAGGATTTTCTAACGAACTAACTGTATTCAAATCCTTCTGAGGCGAGGCGAGGCTCCGGGAGTCTCCACGACACTATCAAGCGAACGCTTTGGCAAGATGACTTACAGGGCTAGTTGAACCTAACAGCGGAGCATATAGTACACCCCGAAAGATGCTAGCAAAATGCTCAGAAGATAGTTTGATTGGGTGATTCCGATTCTATCGAAAGCCCCGCTGTTAGAGATGATCCACTATTTTAGTTCCCTTGCTGAAGCCGTCTTTAAATAGAGAGGTACTAGGAAAATAGCTTGACCAGATTCGTAAGTCTCCGCGCCACGCGATTGCAAGTCGAAACGTTGAGAGGAATACCACGTTGATAACCTCAAAGAGCAGTTGGACGCCTACCTACTATTACCTAAGTTCAACGATCTATCCGGAAGAAATTTGGCGTCAGCTGAACCAAAGGTCTGGGTTGTTCGCAAAGCAATAGTCTGTGTTGCTAACATGGTCATGGGGCATCTTCTTCGGACGAGATCATACGAAAAGTTGGAAAGCTGGAAACGTTTTCCTGATTTCTATACTTATCTAAAGGCCATAATACAATGGCATGATTCCGCATCCATACGAATCTATTTAAACTATGCAACTCCCCAAATTCCCGGCCGCTATCATAGGTCCTCTTTATACTGTAATAATCAACAACGAACGTGGCAATGGATATCGAAAGCATAGCTCACCTTGCCTTTGAGGGCTTGTCCTTGACAGAATCCGGTTTGGCACAAAAGCTTCTTGTGTTTGAGCATTACGATGTTGGAAGGGGCACAGTAAGAAGCTCTGTACAAACTCGTTCGAAATTTTACCTGTTAATGCTCTCTCTATTTAGTTATATGTCCGTCGTCCGGTCATCCAGATCGAAAGCCTATCAGATTTGATCAAGGAGAAATCAAATGGCGAAGTGCCCCGTCGTATCGCACTCTGGTGCGATACATTGATGATCTCATCTGGGGTCACAGTTTCCACAGGTGATAGGCTGTTTATGGATGTCACTGCTCGCTCCATTATCGTGGCGCCTGGTGCTTCTGGTCCATACATCGTTGTTGATGGCTTCAAGAACTCGATGATCGGCATCCATTCTACAGGGCTTACTGAAAACTTCTCCGTTGGCTTTAGTGTTAGGGGCGAGGTGAAAGCGATGCCGGTGCGGATCGCACCAGGACAGTATGGCATTTCCACTCGTTTTGATGGTATTAGTGCCGTAACTCAGTCGCCACGAACACCCCCAGAGATGGACCTTCAGTATGAAAACTGGCTTGACTTAGTCAATGAAGACGGCACACTACGTGAAATGCCGTTCATGAACGAGTAAGTCACTCCAACTATATCAAGTGTTTATTTGATAGCCGTATCGCTCATCTCTCATAGTAATTTCCCGCGCCTTCTTCACCTACAGTTCATGATGGCGGCATCACAAATGAGCAGCAACCCGCCCTTGGCCATGGAGTTGTTAAACTGGATTTGTACCGCGACATCAACAAAAGTTGGCTCAGTTTTAAATTTCCAAGCTGCAACGATGCGCAATAACCTCGGTAAGTAGATCGCGGATCCAGTCGGCCTTCACATTCTAACCTCCAGCGACAGCGGCCAAAATCCAAGGCAACGTATCAAGCGTTCCATCAGTCAACATCTACTCGGCTAAAGAGGTTTTGCGAACTCGACTTGAAGCCGCTCGCTCTTTCGAAACTAGTTTCCATGACTTGATCTCTGAAGAACGCAGCAGCGCAAACTGGGCGCTTTATGGCACAGACCTCCTCATCAAGAGCAATAATGCTTTCGAGGAGTACTCCTTTCTGTCTGAATTATCATCGAAGCGATTTAACGAAGCACAAGACGCACAGGACAAGGCGGAGACGCGTTTTAAGGTAAGTTAATCGATAAATGGAAACAATGCATCTGCAGAAACTGCCAGGAGACTGACTTTCATTGAAGAAAACCAAAGAGAATATGGATAAAGCCAGTCAGCGATTTCTTGCCAGTGTTGCGGAATGGGAGAAAGAGCAAAAGATAGCTGCGGCGAAAGAGATCATTGGGGCAGCGGTTGGTGCCATTGTGGCCGTCGGAGCAATTGTATTAACAGCCGGGGCTGCGGCCCCGGTAGCGGCCCCTGCCGCTGTTGCCGCCACCACTCAGGTAGTCGGCGCAACGACCAAAGTGGCAGCAGCATTAATGAAAATCAAGGATCTCGTCGACAAATTGCAAGCAATCTTCAAAAAGCTCAAACCTGCTTTAGATAAGCTAGCAAAAGTTTACCAGGCGGTCCAAACCATGTTGAAGAACATCAAGAAAGCCGAACGAATGGCCGCGGCCCCTGAGAAACTGATCGAGGGCGACATGACTCTCGACGCTCTCAATGCCACGGCTCAATGGGACTTATTTGATCTCAACGTGACCGCCTTGCGCGAAGAGCTGAAGGACATGAAAATCAAGAACAAAGAGGAGTACTTGTTGGCCCTCAAGACTCTGGTTATCGACGGCAAAACGCTGCTTCAGACTCAGACCAATGTAATTGCTCGCGGCGACGAGCTGTCGGTGGTAACTCTGAGACTGAGACAACAGCAAGAATCGCAAAAGCCGCTTGGAGAGATGATAAAGAAGTTCACAAAGGACTCGGCAGTTATCTCTGTGTTCAAGATGGCCATGTTTGATAGGCTCATGTCGATTCGAGGACTGGTCTTCATTGACTTCTATACATACGTATCGGCGTACTTGTATCATACTCTGACTGAAAGTAAGTATCCGCCCATCTCATATGTACGAGAATTTCTTCTAACTCATGCCAGATGTTTTCATGCCCCTATCAGCCGTCAAACCGGTGGGAGATTACCTAAACGATGCAGCGCGGCTTCAAGCGGCCGTGGCCGGCTTCGGCTCTACCGTGGCCATTCAAAAGAAGACATTCCTGGTTAACAACATATTCAATGATCCTCAAGAATTCACGACAGGGCTGTCGGATCAAGGCTTCAAGTTTTCAATTTCACCTGATGATCCGGAGTTTGAAGGTGTTTGTCGAGTTCGCCTCACCCGAGCAAGGTAAGCAGCATGCCATGAATCTTTTTGAATCTGGGTGATTCGAGATCAATCACTGACAAAAGCTGTTCTCTAGGCTGTGGTTAAACGGATTAAGCAATGCCGGATCTGGGGTTGGAGGTCCACTCCGGCTGTCTCTTCGCACAACCGGCCGATTTTATGACGTTCAGTTCCCCTCTGCTCAAAGAACTAATACGTTGATCCGGGCCTTTGTGGGTGATCAACGACGTATTATATTCGAGGCAGACCAGGCAACCCGCCAGGTCTTCTGTGATGGCGATTGCGGCCTTTCAAGAGATTTCACGATGCAAACCCCTTTCACAGATTGGACTGTAGAAATCGCAAAGGGTGGACTGAGTTTCAGTCAGCTAGATCTTTCGAAGTTAGAAAGCGTGACTTTGGAGTTAGATTGTGAGGTCTGCTTCTTGGAGGATGCTGATGTAATACTCTACAGCAATCTAGATTAGCTCTGTCGAGTAGCATCTGAGAACTAGCTTTCTATGGTGCTTTCTTTTGTTTATGATAGCGAGTTAAGGCATACTGTAGAGTACCTTACAGTGCCATTGAATTTGTCATGTTGAGAATCTTATGTCGATTCCGGGGTCTCATCCTAAAGCCGCGCTGTTTATTACACTCGTGTTACTTGAAGTAATGACATATAATTCCCGTTCTAGATACTTCGATCGTGATAATTCAACGACTAGTCCTATATTTTCCACACTGAGAAAGAAGGATCGACGACGATATTGGTGATTTAAACCAAGCAAATTTATCGAATAATATGGCGAGCTGAGCAAGATCCCGGGTTCTCGACCGAGGCTAATGAAAAAACTCGTCAATAGCGCATTGCATGGCTTGATCTAGACCCTCCGCTAAAATATCCAGCTGAAGGTAACCGAATCACTTAACATCGAGAGCCTCCCGAAATTTTCTGTCTTTCATTCCTTCTACACCATGAATCTTTCTATCCATATTACATCACAACGTCACATTAATATACTTCGAGATCATTATCTGTTCTTTCAGTATGGAAGTCCCAGTTAATAACGTTGCTTCTGTCCTGCGAAGCGGCGAAAGTCCTCAAACACATAGGATAAAGTTAGATCCGGTGGCGTTTGCTCGACTGCGGTCGCTGGTCCAAGTAGGTGAAGGGTTACCCGACTCTATCGGCTCTTTCAGGAATCAATATTGGACCAAGTCTATTGATAAAAGCTTTGCTGGCGATCCTAGCCTTTTCGATGTAAGTAACCCTGAATTTGTTTCACGCACTGCAAGACTGCATATTAACCTGTCACGATGTGCAGGCAATTGGATATCGTTTTGCCGAGATTCATAACAATTGCCACCACTTCAAGTTCTCGCTTGATTGGGAACTTTCGAATCTTGGTCAGTGGCGAGACAACCCCCCGCCATTTCCAGAAGGATGGATGCTGACTGCCATAGGCGCGACAATCACATTACTTGCTGACCAAGCAAACGATTTTGTCATCAGTACGAGCCAGGTTTTCAAACTCATGAAGTCGAATGCAGACAACATAAACTTGATTGAAATAGCCAACAAAATCATTGGCAGCTCAGAGCCGTACATAAAGGGTTTGAAACACGTTCAATGGAGGTGTGAACGAATATATCCTGAAGTGGCGACTGTAAGTTGAGCCCATCTTCTCTTCTCTCTTCTCATTTAGGACACTCGAACGGAATTAACCAGATGATTAGTTCAAAGTCAAGGCAAAACAGGATATGGATGGATGTCTACAGCTTCGCAGTCGCTGGAACTCTTCAATGCCAAGCGATCAGGAACTGGATAGACGAATCAAAGAGTTTCAAGAGACTTGCGCCCAACTGGAACGAGCAGCCGAGCAAAAGGCGAATGAGGCACAGGCAAGAGAAATCGCCGCCGACACTGTGTTTAAACCACAACCTGGTTACACTAGTAAGTTACAATGAGATCTAGTCAAACAATACCCAACTCTGATTCTCCAACGTAGTGTTCAAAGTTCCTGGCGTCAGTTGGGCCGCGCTGCTTGTGGAACATGCATCTGCTCCAATGCGAGAGCATTTAAAACGAGATGCGGAGAGATTAAGGAGAGAGTATGATGAGCTCGTCGAAAGCGACGGTACTGAGCTTAACGATATGAAAACTGCGCGAGGTAAATGCATTGAACATTTGTTTCCACTGCATGAACTAATGTGATACGCAGCTAATTTGCAATTGTTAATCACAACCCTGACAACTATTTGTGACAGCGCCTCTGAAGTCCAAGTTTCATGTAAGCAGCTTGAAAGTAAGTAGGGTTCATGTCCAAATCCAAGAAGACTGTATTGAACGAGTTTTAGCTGTTATCTCTACTTTAACAACAGATATTGAAAGGCTTGTAGGGGAGTTGGTAGATATTGTCCAATACGGCGGTGAGCTGGGTGGGTTGCTGGAAGATTTTGAAATAGATGAACAATTGGAGGATTGCAGATCCGAGTGGGAAGAGCTCCAATATGCTGGGAAACGGCTCTCCGAGTTGGTCAATTACCACACACTGTAGTAAGTACTCGGCGAGGAGTAATACTGGTTCAGGGATGAGAACGTTGTAGCTCATATTGCACGGGGGCCATCGCTCGTATGTGCGAAGCAGCCGTGGCACGAATGGAAGAGGATTACCAGCTAAATGCCTGTAGTTAATCTTCCAGCATACCGGTGATAGTGCTTCATAGTTAGCTTTCCACAGAGTCGAGAAATTTGAAAAAACGGATCAAAAAAGAAAAAAGAAAAAAAGAGACGAAACAAAGAAATCACGATAAACTGAAACACCTTTCTATGAGTGATAAACTTTATCGATAGTCGCTAGGAACCGAAATATTCCGCTTATCCCTCTCAAAATAAGACATCAAAAAGTGCAATATCTTCAGCCCTTTTGATAAACGCTCGACTTCAGGTTGCGGAGACAGTTAGTTCCTCTTCTGACACATATCTGGCAAAATCAACTTCCATCCTCATTCTGTCGACGGGTTTAGGGACTAATTGAAGCACCTGTGTATGAGTGAGCAGGTGTCTTGAGTATGAAATCAGATATGATCCGGTCAGCTGCGCACCGGTCGGAGAAAACAGCTTACGTTATATAGCTCGTCTATGATTTTGTACTGCCTTGTCTTAGAGTCGACAATTGGCTCGCCTCTAGTGTTAAAAGTAGCTCCTCCGAGACCTCTTTTTCGAAAGTCGTAGCACTGAGTTACAAGAGCAAGAACCAGGCAGATCTCTGTCATTGCTAGCTCTTGGCCAATGCAACTTCGGGGCCCCCTTTCAAATGGCCTCCATGCAGTCTTGGGAACCTTGGCAGACTCTGTAGAATCTAACCAGCGCTCGGGAGAGAAGTCGTCTGCTGTTTCTTCGTAGACATTTGGATTACGATGAATAGCTGACATGCATAGATAAACAGCGAGTCCATCAAGACAGTGAGTCTTCCCCGTGGATGAATCATGGACAGTCAAACCTGCTCCCTTCTTGCTGTATCTCATTGCTCCAACAGGAGGATGAAATTTCGGGGTCTCTTTAACAACTGCATGCGTGTAGGGCATTCGTCCTAGCATATCCTTATCAGCTATCCTAGCAGAGACAATTTTGGAGCAGATTGAAAGTGCGTCTGTTTGCGGACCTAGAATAGCGTTTACTTCTTCTCGTACCCCGTTCAGTGCGTGAGGCGTTAATGAAAGCTCGTAAATGGCCCACCCTATTGATGTTCCCGTCGTATCGCGACAGGCTAGAAGGAAAATTTTGAGTTGATCGCGAGTTTCAGATAGTATCTCAGGGGTAAGGTTGTCAACGTGCGTAACACTTGGGAAAGAACGCTTTTATGGCTATCATGGTCGTCTATATCATAACATTCTTCCTCCATTTTACTGAAAACGTGCCGCATGTGTTTTCGATGGCCTTGTTGATAGATCTTTCGAGACGCTGGCGCTTAACGTTAATCTCTAATTTTGCGAGTCTCATACCAGCTGCTCATATCTTGTTAGCCACTTATCCGCCGTAGAGAGTGAGGCTTGCCTACTGCAAAGATGGCGGCCTGAGCCCCATCCTACAAATGCTTGTGGTTCCTGATCATCTAACAAAAATTAGCGGGATCGAACTTCAACGGCTCAGGATATATGCAAGAATTCATATGCACGTGATTAGGAAGATAAGTTGCGTAGGAGCTATTCGGAATGACTTCACCGGCGTCGTCGATGGGGATATCACATCCACTAACGTTTTTCCTAAAGAAAATGCCCGTAGATGTGATGCGAAGCGTCTCCTGCAAACATGCGTAAAGGGTAGGGAAACTCGATTCACAGATCTGGAGTGACATGGTGTTTAAAACATCATCTCTTCGCCGGTCTAGACTTGTCTGACATTTTGATATTGTAAAGTCGATTTCATCCCGACACTTTTCTTGCCATTCTGGTGAGTTGGCTAGGAAGATTGTCAGCCACGTCACCGCAGCCCCAGTCATTACGCTAGAAGAGAGAGCACTGAATATGAACTTCGATAGCTGTTAGCTTCGTCTTCATGTCAAAGGAGAGTGAGGCGGTACCTTAATGACTTTATCGGAATCACCTTGTTCATCATAGATGTACTGTAGGGCATCTTCCTCCCGTCCACCAGTCTTGTTATGTTTGTTGAGGATCTTCAAGATGGAGTTATAAAGCCTAGCCCCAGCGACAAGGCGAGCAAAGTACTTCGGCGTAATCAACCAAGGAAAGATGATCCGTGCAACACTAGTGCTTCTCTCAAATTTTTCAAATATACGCGGAGTGTGCACCAACAATTCGTCATTCTCAGCAATCTCAGTGACTCCCACACTGCGATGTATGAGCTTATACAACAGCAAGTAGACGCTTTGAGTGACGTCCGTGACTCTCCAATCTTGACTAAGAAGAATTGTTATTATTTTTTTGTTACGAATTTCATCAACGAAGGGCGGTGCTCACCACGCCTCTGAAGTAGGCTTCGTCATAAGATCATGGCAGAATTTTTGAGTGTCGCTAGTAAGCAAAGCCAGTTTTTGGCTAAGTCTTTCCGCGCGCGAGAGTGATGCGACACACTTTACAAAGAATGCAGCTCCATATTAACCATCACGAGCTTCGTTGGATGAGACTAGCCCAGTCAACAGTTCCACGTATCTGGAAAATCATGTTCATTATCCCTGGAAAGCCTAGTCTCTTAGGTTATTCTTCAATTACGTACCCTTGAGATACACTGAACTCCTTAGTTTCAAGAAAGTCTTTCTGCCATCGAAGCCGCTAAGACTAACAATGTGTCTTTTGTCCGCAAAGAAACTGAAATTCCCATTGAGGGACACCATAGTACCTTCAACAATCATTTCATGCCGTTTGCTATAGAACCGTAAAGCCGAGCCTAGGACTGGCCATTCGTGCGCTTTCCATGACTTGGGAGAGCCGGAGGCTAGGGCTGGAGGACGTGGATCGAGGCTTGTTCTTAACATATGAACACTAGAGGTATGAGCACGCAAGCTATGAGATGTAGCCATGTCATCTCCTGTAGCAGTATCATTTAGTGGAGATAACAATAGCGAGATTAACAATCGGTCGTTGTGTCGTTCAAATTGTCAGCTGTCAAAGTGATTTTGAGAGTAAGTTTCTGTAGCTCGACCGACTAAAAACTCATGGGACCTTCAAACTAAAGCGTTTCTTTATTGGGTTGCCTATTGGCATGTCCTCTTCAACCTCATTCGAAAGACTGAAAAAGGTCTTGTTTTCGGGTCGTTTTTCGGCTTTTGACAGCGGGACTTTCCGCTGTAGATAATTCAAAGTGGCGGTAATGGTGTGATACAAAGCAGAGAAGCATCACAGAGAATAAGATTAATTGGATATAAGTAGATCATACTCTATCCCTTAACGTATTGAACGTTACCTAGACAAGCTAAGCTGTAGTTTACAAGCCTCTACAGGCAGAAGTGACGTGACACCTCCTCTGGCGAATCACTAATGTCTTGAAAAACCACGTGCGCGGTCAAGACTGCACAAGAACTGCTCTACCAGAATACTATATACGGTGATTGTAACAGACTTACACGATGAAACTCGTCAGGTTTTTCAATGGCTTTTCACGATATATAGGGCTAGGCTCTGCGTTTAGGTAGCCTTTCCGGCTCCCCCTCCGGTTGGCTGAGAAGCACTCAACTCGAAGACCGGGGCGTTTATGCTTCCCTTATATCTGTGAGCCCATAGCCAAGCATAACACAATTTCTACATTTTTTAGAAGGTGCTTAACAGATACGTTACTGCATCGTTGGTGCGTGTAATTCTGGCGGTCATAGATACCTTGACACACATCATATAGGTATACCATACAAGGTCTATCCTTACTTAGCTACCTATCATTTAATTAAGTGTCACCCATGATGCAGACAGTGAACAGTTGGTCAAACCACATACCTCGAAGAGCACCAAAATTCCCCGATAGCACGCGCCTCTTATCCGCCACTTTGATGTAGCCAAGAGCTTACCCAGACCCCAAACATTTTACGACCAGTGAGATATATCACAATGATATTCCCATTCCTGTCTCTATTATCACCAGGCAAGGTCAATTCTGTAATTGGTCCATATAACAAATTAACAGTCAAAAGAACACCAAAAGCTCCGTCGTCATGGATGAGCCTTCGTCTGATCGTGGGAAAACGCCAGCTGCCACACCTCCGCCGGGCGTGACACCCAACTTCGTTAACCCGCCTACTCAGGCGCCGATGTTGAACACCGGGATTTATGTGATGCTTCCATTGATGCTGCTGTTTTTCTCAGCTCGCATTTATACTCGGACCTATATTACTCGAGCCTTAGGTACAGATGATTGTAAGTAGGTTGGATCTCAAATCTAACGTTTTCTTGCTAAAATAACATACCTAGATCTCTGTATTATTGCTACTGTGAGCAAAAAGGCCTCTGATAGACTGATATTGATCAAGGCTAATACAAGCAGTATAGGCTGCTACACTTGCATATGCTGGCGTATTGGTGGGCAGTAAGTGATCTCACTCTATTCTTCAAACCTCGCCTCTTTGCTAATATCATACAATTTGTATAGTGCTGAATTTGAAGCCATTTACACCACTTGGAAGACATCAATGGGACATTCCTGTTGCTGCCCTTTCGAATGAGTACTTGAAGGTACACTTTCCCTGTTATAAGCTGTTCCTTGCCGGCGCTAATCGAACATAGCTGGTCATCTTAGCCCTGGTGACATTTCCCATCGCTGCCATGCTGGTAAAAGTAACAATACTAGCCCTGTATCGTCGACTATTTCGGCCGTCTAAGTGGGCGCACCGGCTAATATGGATTGGAATCATTCTGGTGCTTGTCTTCTACATCACTACAATCATTATCCTTCTGGCTTTTTGTTTGCCATCTCGTGGTGTTCCTTGGATCGTAAGAGTGCAATCTGGCGCTTCCCCTACAGTTCAGGTGAACATAGCGCTCTCACAAGGAGTTTTTGGCCTCGTCATTGATTTGTATATCCTTGCCATCCCAATTTGGCAGGTATCTCGCCTGTCACTCCCACCACAGCGCAAAGCAGGCATCTTGCTCATATTCTTGACAGGACTTCTGTAAGGCCCCTTCTTTTTGAACCTATGCACAAAATTCCCGGCTAACTATGATTGAAGTGCTGTCGCCAGCTCAGCAGGCGGACTAGCCACCCGTGCGCAAGTCACCTTAGAGGATCCAAATTTCTTGACATCGCCATACCTATTTGGGTACGATACCCGTTCTGTTTCAGCGACCGCATGTGTTGCGATAGTATTTCTGTGTTCAACTTATATGTAACTAACATGAGCGCTTTGATAGCCTTTTGGAAGTCAGCATCGCTCTCATTTGCAGCTGTATGCCGATTATCACGATGCCCCTGAAATCCCTATTGGCGCAGACTATTTCGTCTTGGAATTCGGCCAAGAAGTTCTCCAGAAGTCTTATTTCGAGATTAGACAAAAAAGAACCAAACAAGCACGAGGAGCAACTTCCAAGAATCCCCGGTGGGACTTTATCGGGACTGAGGACTTTTATACGCAAGCTCCACGCTTCTACTCCTACCAGTATCCCCACAATTGAGTTCACGAACTTCGAAATATTGACCTCAGAGACTGATCAGGATTACCATGAGCATCTAAGAGGGTTGCAGGGATACGATGTTGAACGATTGGCTGTCAGAGATCTCCATAACCAGAGAGAGACGAGATAAAAAGCGAACTGACAGTGGACATTAGCATACCGCATTAAACACCTGGTCATGAATGATCGAAGAGGCTTGTAATGGAACGTATCCGGACGTCACTCGAGAGACGCTTATGGCTGAATCTTTCAGCTAGAGCTTCATATCGGAGAGGCTATAGTCCAAGGCATTATGATTTCTCAAATGGATACCAAACATCATTAGCAAGACTCTTGTGTCCTCTTAGTTTTGCTCTGAATTGTGAACTATGCATGAAAACGAAGACGTATAGCGCTGTAAATCTTATTCCAAGTATACTTATCATTTTAACTCTTTTATTACCCGCAAAAAATACTATTCATGGGCGGAAGAACCCCCTGCATAAGAAAGCGTTCGGAGAAGGCAATGATTTGACGAGGCACGTGTTTCGGGGGTCTAGCAGTAGGTAGCAGCGGGGAATTTCTGCTACCCCCACTAGGCAAGCTAGGCACGGACCGAGCCGGTATTATCTTCGCCTTCGCCTCTATTGTACCTATTGTCAAAAGACCTTACTCGGAGAGATGCCGTATGCAGTATATATGATAACACCAATTTAACAAACTAAGGTTTTTTTAAAGAAAAAAAAACAATAGGCAGATGTAGACTAGCTTACGAGGTTTTAGAGTACTAAGTACAAGCAACTCGCGAACTATTGGCCTCGATGCGCAGACTACCCTGGCTTTTATAGCTCACGCCTCCAAATTCGGGTACTCAATACTTTGATACCTAAACGACCTGGAGTGCTAACAGATTAGTAGACACTCCTAAAGACGCTCAGAAGTACTACTGTAGAGTGATAGGTATGAGCCACAGTGTGACATGGCATATCTAGTGCGTGCTCATGTTACCCAGCTACCAGTTTCAGCTTTATTCTATCCCTGAATCTCTCTCCTGTCTCCTGCTTCTTCCACAATGTACTCAATCCCGTGTTTCATCTGCAAACAGATTTTTCTATTGAATCGCAAAACCAACCTGAGTCACTTAATCCAAATGATTTTGCCGTTGATTATTAGCGCTGTTGCGCTGCTTGTCTCGTATTCCTATGTCAAACTGCGCTACAAAAGATTTAATCAATATGCCGCCTTCCCTCAGTTGCCGTCAACTCTTATCCTCGGACATCTAAAAATCATGGACCATTTCATTCGCATGGGAAAACCGAATGGACACCCCGGTAGGTTTCACCACCACCACCCCCTCATTTACCCCGTTCTCGCTTCTTTTCGTGGTCTTTGAGATGACGTATAGTAACCTTATGGTGAGTAGATCTCGCCTTTCAGACTATTAATGAGGCCCTTGGCCGGCCGCCGTTGATGCTCATGGATCTTCGGCCGTTCGGTCCAGCTATGGTCGTTGTCGGAAGCCATGAAGTAGCCGAGCAAGTTTCCAAGACATATAAACACCTCCCTTATAGTCTACCTAAGATGCCGCAAGTCTATGGTCATTTGGTACACGTAAATGGCCCAACCTCTATTCTGGGTGCAAATGTATGTCATCAAACCATACTCTTTTTTTTTGGTCAAAATATCAGCACTCCTGACCTTTGGTGGCAATGTCTTAGGGGGACGAGTGGAAACAGCTGCGCAAGCGTTTCAATGCCGGCTTTGCACCCCAACATCTTATCACTTTCCTTCCGCAGATCCTCGAGAAGTCGTTTAGATTTCTCAGTAACCTAGACAACCTTGTGACGAACGGACGTTCCTTTTCCTTTGTCAATCTGACCGGAAACCTGACCTTTGATATAATCACTAGTGTTACGATGAATGTCGATTTTGGCGCTCAAAATATGGACCAACCGAGCGAATTCGCCAGCGCCTACCATGATTTATTTGACACTTACGCAAACGAACAAATGGATATTCCTTGGTACTTTACACCATACACAGAGTGGAAGCGCTGGAAGCTCGCCAGGCGCCTCAGAAAAACGCTCACATCCATAGTCGAGAAGGCGTACGCGAATCGAAAAGTTAAAGACACACAATCTAGAAGTATTCTTTCTCTAAGTCTTGATGATAACATCGATACTATAACACCTCGAGTCATTAATGAAGCATGTGACCAATTAAGCACATTCTTGTTTGCTGGCCACGATACCACTAGCATACTGCTTTCTTGGATGTTTTATGAACTTTCACGGACACCGCACGCCATGGCAGCACTACGCAACGAATTAGACGAGCTATTCGGGCCAGGTCAGTAGCATTACTTCTTATCCTCATCAGCTACTGTCGAACTCTCTTTATTTACACTCCTCTGCAAGCCTCCAACGTATTAACAACGAAATGTGTATTGGAGCTTAGATACCACCCCTTCCGTCGTACGGGATAAGCTTCTTTCAGAAAACGGACAACATCTTCTAGGCAACATGAAATATACGACAGCCGTCATCAAGGAGACCCTCCGTCTCTGGCCACCTGGGGGCACTGCGAGAGTGACGAAACCAGGAGCTGGAATCAAGGTACAGACTTCAACCGGCGAGTACAATCTAGAAGGCGTCAGCGTCTACAACTGCGCAACCATGATTCAGCGCGACCCGGAGGTATATGGTGACACTGCGAATGACTTTGTGCCTGAACGTTGGCTACGGAATGATAACGTGCCGGAGGCCGAGCAAATCCCCTCCTCGGCCTGGCGGCCCTTCGAAAGGGGACCTCGTAACTGTATTGGCCAGGAACTAGCTAACCTGGAAGCCCGTCTGGTGGTAGCGCTTATTGCCCGTCATTACGATTTTGTCAAGGTATGTGGTAGAACCCTTCTATATTGTCTGAAGTGATATATAGGGAGAGTTCCTGCTTATATAGTTCAATTTGAACAGGTTGGGCTTGGTGAGCTGCAAATTGATGGAGGTGGTAAGCCGGTTCTGAATGAAAAGGGGCGCTACAAAGTGACTTCAGAAATGTATCCGGTAAGTTGAAATGATCAGCCCTAGCTGCGTCATTCATTTGAACTGAAATAGATTGCCATAGACACGAAAGGTTACACCTAAACCAATTGATGGAATGATG
Organism: Xylaria flabelliformis; assembly: GCA_007182795.1. Taxonomy (NCBI): domain Eukaryota; kingdom Fungi; phylum Ascomycota; class Sordariomycetes; order Xylariales; family Xylariaceae; genus Xylaria; species Xylaria flabelliformis. Next base: position 254,431 of record VFLP01000027.1, on the reverse strand, counting down.
ATGCGGGTGAGATTATGCAACAAGCAAGCTTATTAGAATCTGCTTGTTGGACAATCAAAGAAAGCATTCGTCCTTTCCTTTTAATAGATGTAGCGAGTAGCAAGTAATATGTAATAGGCTGCCTTGTTGTTTTCAGTAAATGTATAGGAGAAAAAAGTAATGGTTGTCTTCTTCTCAAGCTCGTCGTCGGGCGTCCCAAAATCGAGTTGTTTTCGGTTTAAATTTGGGAAGAGTCTTCGCGTTGCCCACCCCCTTTTCTCCTAAGTTTCTTTTTCGTCTAGTTATATCGAAGATCTGTGACTTATATTTTGGTACAAGTGTATTGAATTTAAGAAGTGTCTCACCAAGGCAATGGATTTAAACTTGGGCCCTATAGATTGTTTAACCTCAAATGTTAAGGAACATGATCGTCAGATTCTTGTTATGAAATTGTTGCAATTGGCTACCTCTTATGCAATCAGTAATAAGTAACTTCCAGGTTATAGGAGGCACCTTTTAGGTTAGGAAGGTATCTAACAGTGCACAAGCCACATCTCTTGATTCTTAGATAAGCTAAGCGATCCCCCACCGATCAACTCATTAACGCGTCTTCAGCGCGTCTTTGTGGGGCATATGCCAACTAAGATACCTACCTCACAACCCTGTTCTCTCTCTGCCCAATGCTATCAACTTGTGCTTCACGTAAAATCGACGAACACGGCCGTGACAATATTCTCAATTGAACTAACCAATTGAGTTGGACAAATAGCACAATACATCCACTTCAGAGAGTAGTATCCAACAACGCCGCTATCAGTTGCCAATGCTGGTTCTAGTCTAGTGTGGCCAAGATCAGCTACTACGCGATCCACACTATAACGCTCGCATATATTTGGATACCTACTTAGATATACCAGGTGCTCTCTCCTCTGTTCCCGACATGCCGCCAAGGAAGATAGATCCCGCAAGACGGGGCGACGTATCCATGGCGCAATTCGTACTCGACAGCGACGTTGACCGGCGCGAGTCCGCATCCGCCATGCCACTGCAGCTCAAGTCTGCGGTACCATCTACGTCTACACCGGCTACGCAAATGGAGACGGACGATCCTGCTGAGTCCAGCCAACTCGTCGACAAGGAGAGGGAAAAAGACAAGGACAAGGATAAGGAGAGGGAAAAGAAGGAGAGCTCCAAGGAAGCTGTTACCATTGAGGTGTGTGGCTAGACATTTACTGTTTTTTGCCCGGCGCATACTGTAAACTCTAGACTGACACAATGTGACTCTCAGGACCTCACTCTTCCCAAGTCCATAATAACCCGATTGGCAAAGGGTGTCCTCCCTTCCAACACCCAGATACAGGCCAACGCCATATTGGCAATGAGCAAGAGTGCCACCGTCTTCATCAATCATCTCGCCAATGCGTGCGTCTACAGCTATAAACCTTAAGGAATGGCAAGATGCTAATAACAAGGCCTGGACAGAGCGAACGAGCATACTCTAGGTAACAACAAAAAGACGATAATGCCTGGAGATGTATTCGCAGCTCTTGAGGATATCGAGTTTCCTTTCTTTCGCGAGCGTTTGGAGGCTGAGTTTAAAAGTCCGTTTTACACGTTATTTGGGGCGCCAAAGCCCCTAGAGCGAACCCATGCTGACCAGTTCTACTATTCCAGAATTCAACGACACCCAAACCTCGAAACGTAATACGTATCGACGTAAGGTAGCCGCGCAGAAGAAAGCTGAGAAGGCGGGCGCCGATCCCGACTCCACCATGGTATCGAACGTCAGCGCCGCGACCGAACCCGACTTCACACCACGTTCCAAGAAACAAAAGCCGAACGCTGCCCACGAGGAATTGGCCATGGATGTCGACGGCGACGAGACCCAAGAAATACAGGACGCTAGCGACGACGAGACGGAACCGGAGCCGGAGCAGGATGATGAAGGCGGTGATGACCAAGACCTCGAGGGAGAGGACGAAGAGGACGATGAAGAAAACGAAGAGAACGAAGATGAAGTACATGACAGGCTCGAGGAAAGGCATACCCGCGATGATGACGACGACGACGCGCTGGATAATGACGAAGATAGCGATTAGGAGTCGCAGAACGTCAATTCCACTCGAAACCCCCCTTCTCGAATCTGGTAGCCTAAGACATGGGTAGAAAAGGGAGCACCTAATGGGGGGCTGGCGATAAGCATGAGACATAGGTCTGAAGGACAGCCACATGGTGGCTTTTTCCCGAGCTCGCATCCTTTCCGAGGAGAAGATGATTCGACCTTTACGGTTCGAACGAAGAGCTACTTATTACTATGAAAGGAGGCCGTATTCAAAGTCTGCGGCCATCCAAAACTAGCGATCAGGTTCAAACATAGGGACACTCTGCTGTGGCATAGCTCAGCCACGGAGTACGTGAGCGAATGTACAATCTAGAAAGATGTCTAGGGCGTACAACTGTGAGCGATGAGCTCTTGGTTCGAATCGAACAAGTTATGAGACCTGCTTGACTATTTAACTTGTGCCTTACGATGACGATGCTTGAACAAACGTCTTTCGTGGGGCATAGACTAAGATGACCCAGAGCTAAAGACGGACAAGGCGATCTATTTTTTCATGTTCTCACTATACTACATTGATCTCTTTAGAATGAAGCCCGTCATCGCAGAGCACCTGATCACCTCGTAGGCGAAGCACTTGTATACATACACCTTAGGCAGTTTCAATTATGGTAGCTTTTGCAACTGCATTTTCCAGGCCCACTTGTATATACCAGGCCCATGGATTCATTCATACAGAAATACTAGGTAAAGCGTCTAATACGCGCCCGAATCCATTAATTCACTCAAATAAACAATCATTCCCTCCAGCTTGTTCCCCGCCTCAGGTAATCTTATGTAATACATATATAACATTGCGTGGAGAGAAAACTGGAGACAAGCTTTTTTTCCAAACTTCCTAAGTTCTCCACCCCTTTGCGCCAAACGCCTAGGTATACCGCTAGGTAGGTAGGTAAAATACCTACAACAAGAAGAAGTGGAAGATGATGCGAAGTTGTCGTGTTGTGTCGTGTTGTGTCGAGATCCATGGCTTGATAAAGTTGGGGGCCAGGCTAGGAGCTCAACAAATCCCTAACGCTCATCCCCCGCGCCGAACCCGCACCCGCACTACTCGCACTCCCCCGTCCGCCGCCGCCGCCGCCGAGCATCAGCAGCGCAGCCGAGACCTCGTGGTCAATCGCCAGCTGCTGGGGCCGTAAGCCCGGGCTCGTGAGCCGCGAGCCAGACTGCTGTTGTCCCAAGTATGCGTAGCCGCTTGGCGGCGACGCTTCCCCGTGCGCCGGCGCGTACGCGTACTCGGGGTGTTGCACGGGCGACGCGGACGAGTGTGATGCGGGGGTGGGTGTGGGTGTGGATGTGGTGAATGTTGGCGGCGAGGGACAGGGCGTTTCGGAATCCGTCATCTCTACGTCGCCGTCGATGTCTTCGCCGGCTTCTGAGTTGGTCTTGCTGTTGCTGTTCCACCCTTCGATGGACGAGGCGCGCGAGGTTGCTGCGGGCCGGAAGGAGGCTGGTGCTGGTGTGGGCGAGTGTGAGCATTCTCGGGTTTGTTGCGCTTTTAACTTGGTGATGCAGTCTTCGAGGTATCGGACGTATTCTATCGATGCCTGGATGGAGTCGTGGGGTTAGTATGTGCGATCTGGTGGTGCCGTTGCTTGCATATGGATGGTAGGAACGCGGCATATGGTAGACTGACCTGTAGGATAGCAAGCTTGTGCATCTCCCCCGTACAAGCCGGTATGAGACCCTTCAGCACGGCGAACTCCTCGTTCATCTTCGATCTCCGTCGCCTCTCGATGAGGCTGTGCGCCGTCTTCCTCGCGATCTTTCGGCCCGCGGCGCTCGTCGCGGAAGGTTGCTTCTTGGTGGTGGCAGTCTTAGAGCTTGCCGTCGAACCAGCGGTGCTCTTGGCATTACTGCTACCCGCGATAACGGTTCCTCCTTTGGCCGGAGAGAGCGCCACCACCGCCTCTTCGTCCTGTGACCGCGGCTTCATCTGGATGATCTTGCGTGACCTCGTCGGCGGTGGTGGGAGAGCAAATGTCTCCTTCTGCTGATTGGCTGCGCTGGAACGCCGTCTGGCCTTTACGGTTTCGCTGGGCTGTAGATAAGGCGGTTTTGACGTTGTTGGCGATATTGGAGACATCTTTGTGCCGATACTTGAAGAAGACTTTGAAACATCGTGAGAGGTTATTGCTGAAGGGGGCAGCTCGAAGGTCAGCTGTAATGATGACAGCTTGTTTGAGTGGTCCTGGCCTTTTATCTCGGTGGACGAGGCCGGTGTGGGCGGCATCTTTGGGCGTGCCATTGTTTTATGTCAAAAATCGTGCAGTTGATATTGTGAAATGTCGATGTTAGACGAAGTTAAGTCCTCTTTTCTTGTCTTGAATTGACTGAGCCGTTGAAGAGTCTTCACCACTCTATCTGCCGCCACGAAGCTATATACGACCCCTCGAGACACGGACAACAGGGTGTCACGCGACAGGGGCAAGTGATAAGGCGGCGATCACAAAGCTGTGGAACCAGCGAACGCGGCTTTGAATAATAGGACAGTTTGTCTGATGTTGACGTTGGAGTAAAAGTCAAGGTACAGGTGTTCCGCGTTAGACAGCGAAACAACGTATAAAAGAAAAGAGAGATATCAAAGGGTTCCCCTTCATTCTTGCATCCCGTCTCTACCTGGCGGAGGCGGCACCAACCTTATTTTTTGCAGAGCGAGAACAACTCGGCACATGGTAGGGACCCGGGTCCCATATTGGGTGGTTTTAGAAGGGGGAGAGTCGTTTCGTCTCACAATCAATCCAGACTTCGTCGGTCGAGCACGCGACCACTTCCAGCTCTGACATTGGCCGGAGGCTTCGGATGGCCAATCACGTAGCGGCGTTGCGGAACGTGGTCGATCTGGTGGTTTGCCTCTTGTGGGAGATTGGTGCCCTGTGATTGGCTGCTTGGGTCTTATGGTTGTTCTAGCACGTCTGGGCTATGAGGCTCATGTAAGTCGATGGAAAATCACCTCTCGGCATTTATACAGGCAGGTGCTACAGTAGGTAGATGAATGTGAAGTTTCATGATAGGTACTATCAATAGGCTTTTCATGTTGTCGTTAGAGCCATGTAGTTAATTGCGATGTTTAGGGGGCACTTTGATTATGATTGATTATCGAATTCAGTCGTAACTTGATAGCGTCGAAGTATTAACATAGCGTACTGCCATACTCCTTTATTTAGGCAAGAGAATATTATCTCCGCCGTTCGTCTTTTCTTTTTAAGCGCCTGAACCTTCATTAAGGTCGCGATTTAAGTTGTAGTTTGGTGTAAACTGATTGAACAATTGGTTGAGCGCGACATGCTCTTGTAGGATGAGTTGCTGAAACAATTGTCCAGCCAATCAAAGCATTATCCCCATAGAGTCCCTCTGCATCAAAGTGCCTTAAGATCCCGGATATTCTTCGTCGGTTCTACTAGATAACCATCCCGACGACCCTCCAGCAGCTTTCGAGGTTATCTTCGGCACCGGCTCTTGTCATAGCTTCGCAGCTACCGACCCCCACCTTCATGCATCGCATTCTGTATCCTCCGAACGGCAGCGCATACCGAGATGCATCAGAGCCTAAACTCAATCCGGCTAGACTACCAACCCATATCTTGGTTGTGGCTTACGTTGAATCTGGGGGATTGGCCAAAAAGACAAGACAAGCAATTGAAATGCCCCTTAACTAGGTAGTTTTGGTGGACTTCAATATCATCAGAATCCACCCATTTCTGGTATATAAAACGAGATTTGTCTGCAATACTACTAAACTTGAGAACCTAGCTGTAGCCCATCTTGTTACTTTTCATCACACACCATGGAAACACCTCTCACCTCATTCACTGCTCTTTCCTTCGATGTCTATGCGACATTGGTTGACTGGGAAAGTGGCATATCAACAGCGCTTGATCCGTTAAACGCACGTCTATCCGATACCCACCCCAGGAAAAACGATAGAAATGGCCTACTTGCTTTATACACGCACTTCGAAGGTCTCCTAGAACACCGATTTCCCGGTATGCAGTATACGGAACTCCTTGGAGAAGTATACGAAGAGATGGCCAAGGAGCTGGGTGTAACCCTAGATCCATCTTCAAACTCCACGAAAGAAGAAAAGTCGGCGTTCGGGAATAGTGTTGGTATATGGCCTGCATTTCCAGACACGGTCGAGGCTCTTAAGAAGTTGGCAAAGAGATACAAACTGATAGTACTCTCCAACGTCGACAAAGCTGCGTTTGAGAGGACACGTACTGGACCGCTACAGAGAATCGAATTCTCGGCGGTCTATACGGCTCAGGAGATCGGGTCGTATAAGCCCGATTTACGGAACTTCGAATGGATGATCGAGCATGCGGAGCGAGATCTAGGCGTGAAACGGAACGGATTCCTGCATGTAGCGCAAGCTTTGAAGCACGATCATGTACCGGCTAGGAAGGCGGGTCTGAAGAGTTGCTGGATTGAGAGAGCGGGTGACGATGCGGTGATTGGTGGCAAGTTGGAGGATCTCAGGGATGATGTGGAGTTGGCGTATCGGTTTAAGACGTTGGGTGATCTTGCCGTAGCAGTAGAGAATGCTTTTGAGAAGCACTAATTTGTCAAATTGTTGTATAAATCTCCTAGCTTGAATGGGTGAGGAACATGCTATTATTCACAAGCTTAAGACACGTGACTTGTCGGTCTCGAATTATATCCCGAGCCGGTGTATAATGGATATTTTGAAGGCCAAGGTTAAGTCGTTCTCTGGTTGGTCAATACTGATGATTCCAATTTAGATGAAGTTGATTTTAGGAGGTTACTATTTATTGGCTGCAATGAGAGTTAGGGGCGCCGGTAGCCATGGTGATCGCTCTTTGAATCGACGAACGCTCCCATGAACATCACTGAAAGAGATTTCACTGATATCAGTGTGATCACACCATCCACAAAGCGGACATAGTCCATAGCAGCCTAGAGAATATGCCAGTCAAGTCGCATTTTCCAGCATAGAACAAGGCGCCTGCGGGCGAATGCAGCTTCTTGGACCGTCCATACCCGCAGGAACCACGGATCGTCAAAAACTGTTCGTACGTCTTGTCTACGCTCCTTGGATGCATTCACTGTACTTGGCCCACGACTACGATCTATGGCTGAGTCAGCATGCACACGGCTTATAAGGATTAAGTCACACCTTCATAGATATAATGAGTAGGCAAAGTCAGCAGGAGCTTCACCATTGTATTATCAAGACGGGACTTTTCAAGACAATACGCTACCCTTCCAATAGCCCGGATCCGACGAAATGCCCGAAGTATAGACTTCTCACCAACACCAAGCCAAACCGGAACCGTTCGCGCCTCTTTATAAATCTCTCCCCTCATCTCTACCTGAATGATGTCTCGCTCCTGCGTACTCCGGTCGTTTTTTTTTTTTTTTGCTGATCGATGCATATCGCGCCTATCCGCTGCACACGCGAAGAAAACCGGCGTCGCAGGCGTGTAATGTACTATAATTACAAGTTTGACGACACTAGAGTTTCCTTATCATTGCAGTGAATAGGAATGGTGCCAGTTGGTGAGCCCCAGACGTAAGATAGAGCCTCGTATGAGTCCTTATCCTGTAGGTTGTCGAGGTCGGCTACAGAGACAGTGCAGCGTATTTCCGCGTTAGTGTACTGTGTCGGTCGAGGGCACTAATAAAAGGAGCCGGGTTGATCGCTCCGAAGGTAGTGGCTCATGAAGAAATGGCTGTACAATGGCCATGATCGCAATCGTGATCGAGCTGAATCATTTCAGAAACTTCAATTCAAGTTGGTACGCGCTGTTGATTTCCGCTTCAGCCCGTGCATACCTAGTAGGTCCCCATAGACAATGTCAGATACAGGGGCTATGATCTTAGCCGGGATATTGGATAAATGAGCATCGGATGACAGAACCCTGGGCTCCATACAAATTTGACTAGCCCTTCATCATCACATTTGGCCTCATTAAGGTCAGGGGCCATCGAACATTCTTAGTAGTTGGCAAGTACACAATTGGATCAGTCTATGATACAGGTCAAAGTTTCTGCTAGGTATAAGGGGCTGAGCAGTATACTTATGATGAAGCGCTGGAGCGTAGGAGATGGGGTTGCGCGTTCTCCAGGATGTTGGCGAGAGCAGCGACAATATTGAGAACGAGTTGGTACTCCATACGATACCGACGGACTTCATGTTTGAAAGGTCTATGGCGAGGAACATAGGGTTCCGGCTTCACAGCGAGGGATTGTAGAGTGCTTGGATATTGAGGACGAGGACGACGCACGCTGTTCCGACGATTTAGGGATCTCTGTGGTTATCATCACAGCTGGCCGCACTTAAAAAGCCTTGGCACATGTCTTGATAGCTTACCCTTTTCAATCCTGTTAACCTCATCCTCTCCCGGTAGTCACCAGCTCTCTGCCTTGTCATTGGCATGTTGATCCTCAAAACAGGTGACCCCGCTATGAAGCTTGTGTCGTTGAAGGACTCCAAATCGTGACAAATCCGGGTGAACTCAGACTCGTTGTCGACTATGTAACCTTAATGCAGTCCACGGTGTATAAACGTCAACGGAAAAACTATCGTGACCTACTGCATCGCACATATCTCGGCATTGGTAGCTGAGATTGGAGAACCGTTAGAGCTGACGCAATATTGACCCCATATGTGGGCGTTCAGACTGACGAAAACTTGAAGATTTCTCGTCATGTAGATCATGCAATGCTACTTTGCCATACGGGATCAATACTCTTGTTGTCTACGATTGTTTATTCCCGGGAAACAATTGGGGATTAAGCCTTAATCATCAAGGCACGTATATAGTAGATAAGATACCAGATGCGGGGAAATCTATATGTAGGTAGTTCAGCTGGTATGCAAAGTAGAATATGATGTTGTAGAACTGATGGAGATCTCGCAGGGATTCATAGCTACTAGTATGCAACAGGAACTTAGCTCCGGGCGTGGGAAAGCTTGTGGTATAAGCTTAACTTCGGCGTTGTGTTGGCAGATACGACAACATGGAGACTGCCGCCGTGAAGAAATATGCCGAAAATACGCTGCAGTCGGACGGACGTAGCGCAAAAAAATAAACGATGATAACCGTCAACAAAACTAGGATTACTATGTAGATATAAGAGAGCTCAGTCTGTCCCTCCATTATTGCCCAGTTTACTCAATCAAGACAGGTGGTTTGGTGAGGCGAGACTAAGATGCACGTATTTGGGATCTTCACAGCGTTGGTGATGGCCGCTCACGCGGCACGTCCGTTCCTCGAGGAACCGGACACGGGCCTTGACCGCACCGTCGGGGATCTCGCCGTCGGTCTCTTGCCTAATCTTACCGAAATGGTCTGTCTTCATGACTTTGACTGGGCTGCTCGCAACTACCTGCCTGCTCTCAACTATACCTACTGTATGCCTGCGAAGACGTACCACCTTGCGCGTCCTCGTATATGCTGGCTGACGTTCGTCCAGATCGCCAGGCGGCCGGAGGCGAAGGCTCATACCGCAACAATATGGAGGTCTTTGCGAACTACCGCTTCAGCCCGAGGCAAATGCAGGATGTGACTACACTAAACTCTACCTTACCGTGCGTGTTCCCATGCTATGTGGTGGGTTCTGACTTTTTTGTAGTAGTTAACCTGAGCTTAGAACTTCTATTCTGGGCTACAACTTCAGCCTTCCTTTTTTCATCGCACCAGCGTCTCGCGGTTTTTATGGCCATCCAAAAGGAGAAGCTGGCCTTGTCGAGGCTGCTGGCCGCGAGGGCATCCTATACGCTGTAGGATCTTTGCCAGTTAACTGTCAAACCAAGCTTCTAAATGAACGTGCAGAGATCTCAATTCGCCTCCCTCTCCATAGAGGAGGTCCACGCGCTCAAGACTCCTGGTCAAGTTCTTTTTCAGCAGGTGAGCGAGTTTTGACAGTTTCTCTTTTAGATTTTACTAATGCCCCTTTTCCAAGTTCTACCGTGCGCCGACGCTTGAAGAGGACCAAGTCAATCTCGACGAAATCGCCAATGTGGGCGCCCTGGGCATCATGTTGACTGTTGACACGCAGTCTTACGGCTCAAGGCTAAGGGGTCTTCGCTATGGCTTCGATGTCACGTACGTCTGACAATGCTTCCCTCATGACCATCTTCTAACTATGGTGGTCAGCGAGAATCGTGGTTACAAGAATGTGACAGTAAGTACAATTGCGAATTCCACAAAGAGTTTCGCTGATCTTGAACTCTGCGACAGTGGGAGTACTACAAGACCCTGCGTAACATGACAAAACTCCCGATCGTGCTTAAGGGCATCACCAATGTCTACGAGGCCAAGGACGCCGTTGCGAATGGTGTCGCGGCCATCTACCTCTCCAATCACGGTGGCCGCCAACTCGAGACGAGCCCTTCGGCTCTCGAGGTGGCCCACGAGATCTACTTACAAGCCCCGGAGATCTTCCAACAGATCGAGGTCTACGCCGACGGCGGCGTCCGTTACGGATCGGATATTCTCAAGCTTCTAGCATTCGGCGTCCGTGCCGTTGGCCTCGGGCGCCCTTTCATGTTTGCTAATGTCTTCGGCGTTGACGGCGTGCAGCGCGCTATTCAGTTACTGAGGAACGAGGTGTCTCGCGACGCTTCTAATTTAGGCCTAGCTGACCTGAAGGCGCTCAATACTTCCTGGGTGCGTCTCAAAGACTCGTTTGATTCGGCCTCGACTCCCCCCTGATCGATACTGACTTCATGACTGCAGATTCAAACAGTACAGAGTGCCTGGGTTGGATTCACTTAATTCAAATACTACAGCGGATGTGGGATCTTCGGAGGCGCTGCGTGTAGGGCGATTGTTCTGTGCAGGACTAGCAATTATGTCTCACTATATAAGGCTCAGTGGTCGACCCTAGAAGAAAAAAAATGAAGGAATGAACCAATGATTAAAAATTCGAAATTGACTTTTTTGACAAAACTGCTCGGCGAATAACCAATCTTGCTTTGGGGGTCTTGAGGATATGGTTATCATGGCCTATTTCGTGTCCTTTCCGTCATGTTCGTTGCCCTCGCTAGCCTCGTCCTTGCCCATAATCTCTCGATCCTTGAGGATGAACTTGCTAGAGGGCGCTCGAGCGCACCTATCACAGTGTCATAAAACTCGCCCAGTAATTGCAAAATAGTTGAGGCTGAGAACTACCATTCCATAACCCCATGCCACGTTACGTAGAGACATCTATTCCCCCACTCCCTCCCTCATATATTAAATAAGGAAAAAGGCCGGCGCTAATGACTTGAGAAGACCCAAGGCAACCGGGACATCCTCAATCGAATATTCTGAGAGACGTCAATTACAGTAGGACCTGTAAGACAATAAAGTTCGGCTTGAACATTCCTTGGGTGGTTATCAAATGTAATATCAGAAGACCAGCCCGGTAATCCGAAATACGTAATATGATGCGGTACGCGACTTTTCAACTCTCTCCGCCTTGGCTCCGAGGTTCGGGTGATCTGAGATCTAAATATGTGTCGTGATACCTGAGCTATAGTTGAGAGACTTGTCCGCATCGCTATATCCGGCCGCTGTGACTACTATATCTCCTTGCCAGGGCAGTACGCTACCTAAAGATTCATTCGCAGTAAATTCCCTCGTTGAATGACAAAACTCTAGGTCTTATTTTGAAGATTTACGCCCGCCGGTCGATAGATAATAGCGTCCATATAGTTGGCAAAATTTTGTTCAGGCCAGATGCGAGCCAGCCCCGAAATTTCTCTAGCACTGGAGCTAATGATGGCAAACAGCACACGATCATAGCAACATTAGCCTCAATCATGGACCAGAGTATGAACAAGGTAAAATCAACAATAAAATCCGGGTTGTCCTGGTTATCATATGATGTTAAGAGGTAGCAAAAGCGTGCAATACCGGCGCCAATTGTAATATGTTAGAATTAGACATTTCAATACATTAACACATTTTAGTGGAGGACTGACAAGAAACCAACGCCGAAGACAGCTGTAACGCCGATTTTCTTTCGAATTGGCATGGAAAGATTCCAGATGACCGGGATGGGTATGCAAAGAATAACAAAATCGGTCACCAAGTCCAACGTTGAATAAGCAGTAAGTAGACCGGTCATACTAACACATCCTGTGAGCTGGACACCAACCGGTGCCCAGTTCAGGTCCCATCGTAATCCACATTGGAAGACGGCGATGAAGAAGAAGGCTATGGACCAGGCACCAACAAAGCCGACTATAATGCAAAAGTTAACAATCGTCAGAAGGGATGATCTAAGAGAATTTGAGAGTCGAATAAGAAAGGCATCAGCCCCTCGCGAGGAAAAAACAAAATGGGCCTCTTACTGAAGAGCCATATGAGTGTGACAGCTTTTGTAGATCTGCTAAACAACCTTTTCCAAAGAAATAATAGCGAGAGTTTAATGAATCCGAGCACCGGCTTTTAGGTAATTTGAAAAGCATACCTATACCTTTGCGCGAGATGATTTAGAGGCGAAGTGGCCGGCCAGTTGTCCACAACGAAAGAAGGGCCCGTGATGGCTCCTTGTATGCGACCGCCAAGAAATATCCCATTCAGAGCGAGCACGAAGATCTACATACGCTTTGTCAGTTATCTCAAGGCTGGGATAGATGTCAACAGCATACCCACTAGAGATACCAAAGCCAGCAAGTCATCCACACCCAGATCGAGCCGCGTCAAACGTCGAGCAAAGAATGTCGAAACAGTAACTAAGATAACCAAGAATTGGCATCCAATTCATTCGCTAGAGCTTACACTCTTTGAGATATTCTAAGAGTGGCATTCCTGTCTTACAGTTGCAACCAGAGGGTTATGGTCACAATGAAAAGTGAGAGATCCGGATGTAAATGTTAAATGATTTGTGTACTCAGGCTACGACAACTCTTACTAAAGCTACAAATAAATAGTGACATGCATTTCTAGTAGCAAGATTCGTCTATAACTTGTCTTTTGATATATTCTATGATGAAGACTCGATATTTGTAAGGAGTTACAGCAAGTTCAGACGTTTATGAATTGCTTTTGAGCCGAATTAATGGAGACCTCGAGGATGCAGACGATAAAGAATCAAATGGCCCCATCAGATCCCTTAACAGCAAAAGACCAATTGAAAACTGCAACTTGTTGCTTGATTGGTGAAATCAACGGTCGTAGAATTCACGGCTAGTGTCTTTAAGCCGCCAGATAATAGCGCGCAGAGACCATTTGTTCCTTGAGCGTTTGCACCTTTTCAATGCCCTACCAAAGCCTGTTGTGCTGGGGCGTAGCGATTTCCATGAGGCTTAGCAGCATCGATTATGGTCCTTATATCCTTCAGCTCGTCTTCCGTCAGTTCGACCTTCCTTGAAGCCCAATTCTCTTCAAGTCTATGCGCCTTGGTAGTCCCTGGAATGGGGATCATGCCCTGCGCAGCGACCCAAGCCAGTGCGACCTGCGACGTTGTACATCCCTTTTTAGAGGCGAGCTTCTTGAACTCATCGACGATGGCTCGATTCTTGTAAAAGTTTTCACCCTGAAACTTGGGCACTGAGCACACGCGTGTAAGTATATGCAAATCGATTTGGAAATAAGCGGGCTTACCTGATCGACGGAAATCATCCGGCGCGAAGTCATCAGGACTCTTATATGCGAAGTCGTCGACAAGCCATCCATGCCCCAATGGGCTGTAAGCCACATAGGCTACCCCCAACTCACGGGCTGTTTGTATCAGGCCATCTGTCTCATGTAACGTCTCGAAAGCAGAGTACTCGGCTTGGACCGCGTCTATTTTAGCAACTATAATGTCACATTAGTAGGAAATTCCGGAGGCGGGAGAATTACTAACTGGAATTTGCCCGACGCAAAGTCGCAGCCGAGCATTCGGAGAGACCAATATACTTAGTCTTGCCAGCTTTTCGAAGCTTGTCGAGAGCCGGGATAGACTCCTCAAGTGGTGTGTCTATGTTGTCGCCTTAGCTTGCAGTTATAACTCTCGCTGATCAACTGATATATTTGACATACTGGGATCAATCCGGTGAAGGTAATACAAATCAGGCGTGAAGCCTAATCGTTTGATGGTTCCTTCGATGTATTCTTCAATATGAGCTGCTGAATTTGTGACGGTGCGAGGATCATCCGAAAATACAGCGAATCCACACTTCGAGGCAATCTTCAACAGCATTCAGTTGTTAGAGCTAGCTTTTAATAGATGGAGCTAGGGACTTACGAAAACCTTGTCGCGCACGTTGTGTTTTCTGATAAAGTCTCCTAGAAGCTGCTCATTGACGCCCGCCTGATAAACAACCTTTATGCACTGCTTAGTGCTCGCATTTTAATATGATCGGTGGGCATTTGACCTACTGCCGTATCCCAGAAGGTGCAGCCTAGCTCGATAGCTTTTAATAGGACAGGCTCGGCTTCTTCGAGGCTGAGATTGCTTCCAAGGCCGAAACTCAGGCCCATTGCTCCGAATCCGGGAGATGGGACCTGGGTGCTTCCTAGTTGAAATGTTTGCGCCATTGTATTAGTTTTTCGGAGGTAATCTGGGAACAACTGTCAAATGTAGATAGAGTTTGAATTGCTTGTAGGGCTTTGAGCCATAGAGATCGAGACTTATATACATTCTTATAACATAGAGAACAATGACGTTCTTCTTTGAACATGATTGCAATCTGAACTACCGAGATAACTGCCGCCCACCAGTTCGAATCAGGCCTGTTCCCAGTTATGTTATCATTGCGCTATTCGCTGAAGTCTATAGGTTCGGAATTTAGCAGGAGGGGAGGCCAAAGATTATCATTTGTATGACGGGGTTAGGACAGCATTAAGTCCGAAAATAAGTTAGGCCCGATAAAGTTTTTCCGAAATGGTTAGACTAACACCCGGTCCCAGAGCTGAAATCCAGCTAGACTAGCGGGGATGCGGCTAAATGTGGACACAAGTGACGGTATGGCTGGCTCACACTTATCTTCTCGAAAGTTAACAACTAACAACTGATTCGCGATGCAACATACCTGACTCGTTTAAACAATCGACTCGGCGGCTTTAAAGTCTTTAAGCCATATTAAGTCCGTAATCATTTGTCTCCTCCTAACAACATTAAATCTTACAGCTGAACGCAGTTATCATGTATGGGTAGATGGGCCGAGCCTGGGCTCTTATCGGGTGCAGGAGTTTATGGATAGCTCCGAACTGTCTATTATATTAACATCATCGCTGAAGGCATGAGCGATACTAGGTATCACTCATGATGAAATTTTGACGGCTTGGGAGCGACCTTTGCTCGTAGTCGGACGTTATGATTAATTTCAACGTGTGTCTCGGCGTCGGGCTTGGTACTGCTTATGTGACTGTATCTAAATCGTTCGTAGCGTATGTTCACGCTGGGATCCCTAGTATGAGGTACACATAAACTCCTGTTGCACGAAATGTCCAAACGCCTTCGGGGACTGGTTTCTAGCTATATATACATGTTCTTTGTCTTACGTGATCGTGACAGTTAGGAGAAACCAGCCAATCTATGTGCTGCGATTGATATTGAAAGGTAATACTGCAAGTAGGACAACGTTCGGGCTGGTCGGACCGACACTATACTATACTACCGATCCTACGCGTCAAATAGTTAAAGATTAGGAGAAATATCGGTGGACGGGCCCATACTTGTCAAAGAGAGCGAAGGACCTCGCGCAAGGGACAAGTTTCGGCTCAATACAACTTCTTGTTATGTGCTACATAGCGTTATTCACCTTTACTCGGTCATTCTAGTTGGCGAGCTAATCGTACGCTTACCAATTCTGAATGATATCAGTCCAAATGCAGTCGAGTTGCTTAGGTATATGGCGAAAGTAGACAAAAATAAGATTAACACGAATTCAATCTAGAAATAATACCTAGTCATGCGCGTCTAATGAAACTCAAATAGACATCGGGCAACTTGCCCTTGAAATAGTACCTCAATTATAAGCACACAGTTAACCTCTGTTTTACTCAGGTTGTACTAGTTTCTGCCTAGGAAAGTAAATGGTAGCGATATGATTTCCTTTGTGATCTTGTAATCGTGTCGCAAACGAAGTTTGTAGGTCACTAGAAATCAGTACGACTGCCTTATCTAGTACTAGTTATGGAGAGTAAATACAAGCGTGGGAGAATTTGGTAGTTCGGGTAGTTATCCTGGCCTTGTGGTTCTCTTCATGGATTGCTAATCCTCCCGCACCAGGTATGATAATCGGTGTCACACAAGTTTCCGCGTTGCCGCCTGCAGGGCTCACGGCGCAGTTTATGTAAACGCTAATGCCAGGCACTCAAAACTACCCCTGGTGGAATTGCCGGCCGGCAAGAAGTATGCGTGGGCGGCGATGAGCTTATTCTGTTCCGGATCCGAGAATCCGAGACCCACCTCGGTTAGTACCCATGTTAAATAACTACTGATCCGCTGTTACAGCATATTGCAATTTTCCTGTAAATAATCATAAGCTCTCTTCTACCTTTCATAGTAATCTTGCGAGACCTTACAGTAATCGTAGACATAATAGAAGCCAGTGAAATGAGCTCTTAGTGTCCACTTAAGTCCCCAAAAGAACATACTTCGGGGACTCGATACCGATATTGAGGCTAGTTCTTGTGTGCGGTAGCCAATAAAATGAATAAGCGAAGACCCGAAAGTTATACTATGGACACAACTGAGTGAAACGTATTGAGGTGGAACCTAATAAAAGGGAAGTAACAGAGATAATGGTCGTACCACCAGCGCGTCCTTATGATTGGTAATGTTCGAGTAAGTATTAACTAAGTCAAACATCGATATGATAGTAGGTTGTTTCTAATTTGTTCCGTACTACGGGTTTTCCAAACCGTGGCGTAGGGCGGGGTTGTAAGTGGCTGATAAACCTCGAGTTGCACAGCATCACCGATCATCGCGCGGTCTTATACCCTCGTCGTCTTCCGTGCCTCCAATTCTTAGCTCACACCATCCACAGTATCTTCATTAGCCATCATGGCAGCCACTGTAGAAACTTCCATGAACTACTACTTAGATCCGTCTAAGGGCGGAACAGAGACATACAGCTTTGGAACAGTTGGTGTTCTTCGCCGAAAGTTTGATACCCAGGCTATCCACGTCAATGATTTGAGAGGCCTGGAGAGCGAGTTCGATATTCACACGCATGCATTCCAGCCCTGCAAATGGAAGCCTAGCACCGAGTCACTCAACTCGAGCGATATTATAAAAGTTGTTTATCCTGAGGCTGAGGAGTTCGTCAAGACAATGTAAGTGAGAAAACGGTCACAAAATAAAAGTCTTTCAGAGTTGTTCCAGGATTTATTGTATTATACTAACAAGAGGATCTAGCACTCATGCGACGCGGGTACACTGTTTCTCTCATCTGATCCGACAGAATACTGTGGAAGACAACGTTGAGGCTTTAAAGAAGCTGGAGGCTAGCAGAGGCAAAGCCAATATTTCGGATAAGGAAGGTTTCGGGAAGACAGTCCCGGCTCGCCAAGCGCATATTGACCAGTCCGGAAAGGGAGCCCGCACTCTTCTATACGAAAACCTCCCTACTGAAGCCGAGAAGCTATCCAAGACGCGGTGGGGGACCGTAAACCTTTGGCGGCCTATTCGAACAGTCCGACGTGATCCGCTTTGTTTCTGCGATGGAAGAACTATCAGTGAGGAGGATCTGGTACCCATAGACGCAGTCCCACCACCAAAGGGTACCAGCAGCTTCTATGAGAGCATTTCCAAAGGCGATGGGTTTCAGACGCTTGAAGTTCGCGCCAGTCCTAATCATAAGTGGTATTATCTCGCTGAAATGCAGCCGGACGAGGCTTTGATATTCAAATGCTATGACACGAAGAACACTTCCAACAGTCGTTGTTGCCACGCCTCCTTCAAGCTTCCTGGAACCGCGAATAGCGCACCCAGGGAAAGCATGGAGATGCGATTCTTTGTGTTCTACGAGAACGAACCGCTTCAAGGGTTTTAGTTACTTGAAATTCAATTAATCATGACAGCTACGACGTTGGTCGTTCTTTGGAAATTGAATGGTTTTCCGTAGATCAATATAATGCCGTTTCACGCAAATTCAAGAGGTGCAGAAATCCACCCCTACGGTTCATAAACATTTCAATCATTAGCCATTGGTTGAGACACAGTAATCATTCAAATAGCTTAAACCCAACAGTTTCTTCGGAACTCAAAATGAGGATTTTCATGATGATGAATCCAAACCCACTATCAGGATTTTGTATGTGGTTACGCTTTTTCTAAGAGAATGTACTTATTGTGTTGAACATCATACCTTGATTCCACTGCATAGAGCGAGCAGTCGCTATAGTTACAACTTTGCATCATAATATTTGTCCCAAAACGCCGTCACTTCGTTGGCATGCTGTTCCGGGGACTTCAATTGTAACTGGCCGTCATTGTCCCAGATTCTTACGACATCAGAGCTCGTACTCAAAGCCGGCCAATAATCAACAGCTCCCGGGTTACCTTCAGGGCTCCCACCTTTCACAAAATTCACCCAAGTCTCCATCATCTTTTGGGAAAGCGACCTGTCAGCGTCGGTCCAGTCCCACTGCCACGCGTCGAGGTTACCAAGCCCATACAGCATGCCGGCAAGGTGGAAAGCGCCGGCAAAATCCTTTTCTATTATTTGTGAGTCTGCGGGGATCGGCGGCGCGCGCAAGAATTCGTAATACCATGCGGGTGACTTCATATACTTCGATTGAAGACGTGCGGACGTCCACGTCGGCCAGTAAAAGACCTGATCGGCGAGGAGCCTCCATGACGAAGTCCATACCTCGTCATCCGTACTTGCGGGATAGAGACGGAGAGCCTCGTCTGCTTGTTCTCCAAACGTTTCATTCAAGAACACATGGTATTTATCTAGAGAATCCAGACGCGGCAGCGCGGTCCCATCATCCCCGGTATGACCTGCTATGAGGGGAATGTCAAGTGCTCGGCCCGAGGTGAATGCCGTAATGGGCGCTTCAGGAAGAACGTAACCATCGACGACGGGATTCATGGTATCGTAAACGCTCAAGCTGGTGGTGGTAGGTCGCAAATAGGACTTCCATGGGCCTTGCGTACGGGGCAGGCTTACAGCCAGGATCTTGTCAGGAGATATTCCACGTAGTTCAGCGAGGGAGGAGGCGCCGAGAGCTTGTTGTACCTCGGTTCCGGCCTCCTCTGCAGCAGCTAGCGTCATATAGGCTGCTATATGACCAAAACCGTTGAGGGCTGGTGCTACTCCAGGCCCGCTTTCGCAGATCGCCCTGGAGAACAAGCCCTTGGCTAATGGCGAGACACGAAGGATGTGGATGCTGGCCCCACCGGATGAGGCACCCCCTACCGTCACGTTCGTTGGATCGCCTCCGAACGCCTTGATGTTCCGTTGTACCCATTTCAAAGCCGCGATTTGGTCCAGAATGCCGTAGTTGCCTGAGGTCTGGTGGTCCGACTCCGTACTCAGCTCTGGAAGCGCAAGGAATCCGAATCGACCGAGGCGGAAATTCACGGTGACGACCGTGATACCTTCAGCGGCCAATTTCGTTCCATTAAGCATGGGGTTGGACCCGGCCCCAAAGACGAAGGCCCCAAAATGGAGCCAGACTAGGACGGGCCTGTTGGTAACGCCCTCGGCGCCAGTGTACACGTTTAGGTAGAGGCAGTCCTCGCTGAACTCTGTACCTTCATTGTTATACAATGAATCGGCTGGAGCTTGGGGCTGAATGCAGCCAGAGCTGAATTTGTCGCCCGATCGCACACCGGACCATGGCAAAGGTTGCTGTGGTGCTCGCCAGCGTAGGTCTCCTACAGGAGGTGCAGCGTAAGGAATTCCTAGAAAAGATCTTGTGCCATCCGACGTTTGAACTCCGGATAATAACCCAGATTCAACGGCTACCGGCTCGCCCATTACTCTTGAGTTGGAAAAACCAATTATAGTAATAAAAATAAAATGCTTAAGTAGTTTAAACATTTTAAACCATTCTAGATTGAAAGCATTAGGCCTTGTAGCATTATTCTTTGTAGCGAGGATTTGTAATCAAAGGCTTTGAAGAACGTTTGATGTCGGTATGTTGTTCCAGCGTCCGTGAAGGCTCAGTCCTCAACCAGCCAGGCAGACTGTCAAGAATTTATATAGGTCTAAATTGCCAGACCTCGCATGTCTTTGCTTCCTTGGTGCCATAGCTGCCATGGGTAATCGGATAATCCACTGGTAAGCTATACCTCTGCAAGGATTATGAATGTTAGCGCAGTACAACAACAAGGGTTCAACTAGCGTATTACCGGGAGCTCAACCAAACTTCACACACGCACAACTACCAGTTACGCGAATGATCGGGGTTTTCTCGCCGGTGATCAACAGAAAATTGGTTGAGAATCCTCATTAGACACTCGGCGGGTCAATAACAACGCTTTCCCTTGACTGAGCAGAACGAAAGACAAGTATCGGATTGACATTCAGAATCCTAGCGGAGACATAAGAGCTAAAGCCTGGTACGGAGTCTCCCGCTCATTTGATTGTGTACACAACATGCAGGTTCCCGTTTCGGAGTTCCAGGTATACATACATCGGTCCCGGTCTCTCCATACTCATGATATGATCTGTTAAGTTTGAAGACTGGAGATATACAAAATGGGCAGAATTAGAGACAGATATGTTATTCTAATAAGCTTATCGATTGATACTATATCGTATTTATAGTATCCTAATGCTGTCGCCTGGTCTTGTTAATGTATAGCTCAAACATTAAATAACAAGGGTAGCTCGGGAAATGTGGGGTAGAGATAAGCTTATACGACGACTGCATCTTGCCTCGCTATAAACTCCCCGAGCTACTTGTAACTTAAAACGTAAAATAGAAGCTTTCCATAATTCTAGCATTGGGTAAGCTGCCGAGACACCTGGCTTTAACTAATTATAACTATTCGGTTTCAATACCCGGCAGGGGGGCCCGGCAAGCGCGCTACCCCTTTGAAGGGGCGCTTTCACTACGGACGGACAACCTCCCAAGGAATCTTCTTTTAACTTATCTTACTTCATCATTCTACTTTAAGCAGTGCTCGTGGTTCGCGAACGCCTTTCCTTGATACTATAACTGGTGCCTTTAGGCATATGAACTTGGCATGAATTTTGGCTAGCAAATACTACTACACGAAGGAGCCCACCATACACTTTGAAGGTCTCTCGGGCCGAAGCAGGGCTTCTTGGTATGCCATTGTGATATGGTAAACCAGCTGTTGAACGTCAGTATGGAGACAGCTCGAATGCGGTTACGACACCTGACCAGGTATAGAGCGGCTCGTATTCTCCGATGACATGTTGTTCTTTTACTAAACGTTAGCAGACAATCTACAAGGGGAATTGGAGCCGAAGCAACGCAGCAGACATCGTAGAGAGGGAAGTGAGCTAAATATGAACCCTGGTTAGTCGCCTAACCATATCGTGAATAAGCTAATGCGAGCCCAAGAAGAAGCATATACCATAATACACTTATGAATCCATTGAAACTCTAATAGAGCTATTCCGATTACTATCTCCAAATTCCGAAGAATATACACAATGATATTTGTTAAGGCGACCCTCATTTATAGTCGTGTTGTGTATAGGCATATTCTTTACCTCTTCTAAATGCATATTTGCCACTTTATCTAGCTATTAAGGTTTATGGGCATATACAGTGTAAGTACAGACTGTGTGCACTCCAGACCTCTATGCTCATGATATGCTATCGAACGCAACGAAATAGGTACAGAATAGAAACTCCGCAAATGCCCATGAGCATGTAGGATGCCAGTAAATTTCGACAGTGAGAAGAAAAAGGGACTATAGGCCGGGGCGGCAGCGCAGACTCGGACCCTCATTGAGCACCCACTTCTTTTGCTTTAACATCCGGCTATTACTTACACATGGCATGACTACGAATCAGAATGAGCAAGAATAGTTGAACTCCGCCAAAAAGCCACTTCAGAACAAGTCGTTTTCCCACTTCCATTCTTCTTGCTGTCTAGGAATACGATTATCCTGGGATGCTGATACAAGCCCACCGTGAAGCAGAATGAACGCGATAACTACCAAGCCCGAGCTTAACATCACGCTTGATCTTTTCGGGCAAAGAATAGTACCTGTTTTTACCTAAATCAGCTTGTGTTCTGAAATTCCAGATGACTTCCGCGTTGAAGATATCCCTAATGTTTTGATTCGCGGCGCCGAGCGCCTCGCCGAGCATTTCCCATGGGTGGCCGGCCAGGTTGTGTGCGAGGGTGCGATGGAGAATAGCACCAGGTGCTTCAAAACCAAGGTCTCGGAAGATAAACCTCGATTATGGGTAAGATATCTTCAAGGCGACCCACCATTTTCATCTTGGGATACGCTAAAGAAGTTGGGCTTTCCAATGAATGCTTTAGACGAAAGTATTGTCACACCTCGAAAAACCACCTCTGGACCCGGAGAATCCACACCGGCGGTAGTCTTTCAACTCCAAGCAACGATCATCAAAGGTGGATTGATCATCACCTTTATCGGCCATCATCAAGCTATGGATGGTACGGGTCAGGCCCAAGTCATCTCTTTGTTCTCGAAAGCCTGTAGTGGCGAAATATTCACTCACGAAGAGTTGAGAATTGGAAACCTCTCTCCTGAGAATTCTGTTCAAATCTTGAACGATCCCTGGACACCAGGTCGCGAGCTTGAGTACAATATTATTAAGCAGGAAACTTCCCAACCTGGTCCTGCCGAGTATGGGATATATAACAACTGATGATGCACTTACGACTTTCGTCTGCCAGTCTATAGCGAAGGCACGACTTCCGAGTGGCTGTAGATCCTATAACTTCAAATTTAGAGTATCACGGGCACTCCCTCGCAACACTCATCAGCAATACACCGGATAAAAGGACGATTAGCTTCCTCGCCGGATGTGACCTGTCTAGGGATGTGATGTTGAGCTCGTGGGCTAACCAGAATTCATACCAACTAGACTTTGGTCTCGGTCTGGGGAGGCTCATGAAGTGAGACGTCCGCGCTTCGATAGCTTGCCTGGGCTGGTCTATTTCATGCCCAAATCGCGGGATGGCGCTATTGGCGTTGCAATTTGTTTGAGTGCAGATGATACAGAGAATCTCAGGTCGGACACAGAATTCATCAAACATGCGATACACGTCGGTTAATCTTACGTCAAAATTAAATGAAGGACACGGAAATACATGAAGTTCAATCAGGCACCTTGACTGAAATTGCCATCAACACATGTGGAAATAGGAGTATGCAAAAACCCATTATATTGCGTGAAGGGTCAAAATGCTTCTATGGGCTGTTTCTAGCTATACACACATGTCGTTTATATGACCGTGATATTATGGGACAGGGAAACTATATTGCCTTACCGGAAAGGGTGTCTTGATTCAAACTCTTTCCCGCAAGTGCATTTGTTTAACCCCCTCGTTGTCTTTCTACAGATATCTATCGTTGTGACTAGCCTGTGACCTCAAAGATCTTGTATTCCGGAGCATGGGAACCTTCATCCCCGGCGTACCAATGCCCCCGACCAACAAAAAAAGTGGTCGTCAACCATTTATACTTCTCACCTTGTCGCAAATATTAAGTATGGTGTCATGCAAACCGAGCTAGGTCAAAGCAGTGAAAGACTTACTACTTGTTTCGAAGACTGGGTTGATATACAAGTAGTTATCGCCTCCCTTGGTTGTATTTCTCCCTGGTGTCCTATTGACATACCTAGTGGTCATGTCGTCCGCCCCCTGGAATCTAACGTAACGTACGAATAAACCGTCCCCATCCAGGTTCTTCCCGCTTACACGGACATCCAAGTAATTCATTTTCGTCGTCTCGTCGGCCATTAGCCAGTCACTTCCGCCGGGCATTAACTCAAACTCTGTCCCTGCGGCCTTGGTCCCCTCGACTCCCTTGACAAAACCAGAGGCCAAAGAGATGAAGTGCTGAGTGGCGAAACCTCGGCTCTGGCCAGCTAGCACGGTATTCTTGCCAAATCAGCTCGTATTTGCAGCACATAGCGTAATTTTGGAAAGGTCTCCATCGGTGAAGGCGAGTCGATCCCGGTGTAGACTTATAACGAGAAGATTAATTATAGGCAGTCTTGGCGCTTTGAAGTGACTACTAGGGAAACAGATGTTCGAGCTTGTCCGAGGGTTATTCATAAAGAAAACATATAAACCCAACGTCCCAAACCTGTGGGCGGATATACCATGGAAGATGATTTTTTATCTGGGGTAGAAATATACTACTGGGCGATGCTGGCCTCTTTTCACGACCTACCTTTCGCTTTCTTTCTCGTATGAATAGCTACATAAAAACCTACAACGGCCCAACATCTCATGCGGTATCGGTGTATCTATTAGGCGCGATGCTATCGGGTCTGCCTAACTAAATAAATAATGTACGCCCCGACAATGGATAACCTTCGGGTTCTACTTGCTTTTTCATTTTCATTCGATCTCGAAAATATGAGTTTAGCCTAAATTATCGCTTACTCATCGGGTTCCCCTAAACGGCCACACCGATAATGTCACAAGGGCTAGAATACTAGGGCTTGGAAGGATATTCAGTATTGCAATAATCTTCTTGTGCGTCAAAGAGGCCAAGAGGTCTAAGCTCCTTTCTCGAGCCCAGACGGCGAATTTGGGCTCATACTCATGAATAGCCACGCTTTTGCTTGCTTAGATAATTTAGGTCTATGTTGCTATCATCGTGTTTGCTCAACCGCACGATAATAGGAATCCTAATATCCAAGAATAGGCACGTGTAGCTGAATATACAAGACACCGCTCTGCAGATTTGTTACATAATTTCGCCGACCTGACCCTGTTTGATCGGTAGTTGCATTCCACTACGTAGGGCCGGTCCGTGTGATAGATAACTACTCACATACTTGTGTCAGAATCGCCGCTACGTGCTACGATCTTTGTTCTCACAGCATATTGAAGCTGTCAATTTAGTTGCTACTGTTGTTTATAATGGCGAGCTCTCTATTATAATTGTTAATGCTGCTTAAAGCTAAACCATTCTGGCTCTGCTTGCTGATAACCATGTTCTAGTAACTACTAAGGCTGATGATGCGACGCAGGTATACTCTGTATTTTAGACTTCGAGAGTATTTAAAGATTAAATACAGGAAATAGTAAAGAACAGCACCTTTATCTTTTAATTGATTGACTTGTACATATATCATAGGGGGCCTCCGCACTATGATCAGGCTTTTTAATGTGTGTGTGAAAGGGTGTTATTATTATTTTAGATGGTACCGACATCTATAGCTTGGTAGCTGACAGCGACATCTGGTAGTCTAATATCTCAGGGTCAGTCATGATATCCGTTTAAACGAAGATTTTCGGTGAAGACGAATAGATGTGTCTCTATTTGGAAATTAGCATCGTCGATCATCGCTGTCGATGCCATGATCTCACTTGCGCCAAGGCCAGACTTTATGTCTCGTCCCTGGATTACCGTCCCGACCTTTGAGATTTACTAGGCGTTGAAACATGGTTTGCACCCTTGGTGATATGGGTTTATCATACGTCTATGCATCTGCAAGGCCTGGGAAGACACTAGCAACGCTGTTTGAGATCCACCGCTCTATTTTATAGCAACTGGATAGTGTGAAGGACCTTGGGGGTCCCGTTTTATGGAATGTTGCATCAATACAGGCCCTTTCATCCCACGATTACGTAGACATCGGGTTTCTTGTAGCCGGAGACGGATCAAAATTGGGGTCAATGATCTGCAATCAAGGATATTTTAAAAGTTCGCTAGGGCTATGTTGCGCAACGGATATTCTAGAGCAATTCAACTTTCAAGTTAGAAGTTACGAGCGACACGAGATCGCATAGACCGGATCCGTTTCGGCTGACTTGAACTGAGATCAACAGGGAGGGCACGTCTTAGCCGGTTCGGCTCCGGGCAACAAGCATATACCAACATTACTTAACTAGCCTTGGGCGAACATTACCACACCCTAATGTCTGTCGCATCTATCAAAGATTGACTGAGAGAAATGTCTTCGTCTTGCGCCACCAATCCATACGCCGAGGCCCACGCTGACCCTAAAGGGTCTGGTGATATACGACCAACATCAGTTCAGATCATCCATGATGAGGGTCTTGTCAATGCTATGGCGGGAAAGGTCATGCTCGTGACTGGATCAACTTCTGGCATCGGCGTTGATACCGTCAGAGCCCTCCACTTGACTGGGGCTGATGTGTATATGCAAGCGCGGGACTTAAAGAAAGCAGAAACTGTCCGCAACGATATCCTCGATACAAGTGAAGGAAAAGGGAAACTGGAAATTGTAATCATGGACTTTGAATCATTCAAGTCTATTCGAGAAGGCGTTAAAACTTTCTTGAGCAAGACGCAGAAACTGAATGTTCTCATCAATAATGCGGGTACGTTTTCATATTCACTACCGACATAAATTCTGTGACCCGCTGACAAACTTAGGGGTACGCAATACCCCGGAAGGTCAAACTATTGACGGGTTTGAGACTCAGTTCGGCGTCAACCATCTTGCTCATTTCCTACTGTTCCAGCTTCTACAGCCAACTCTTCAGGCATCGAGCACGCCTTCTTTCAACTCCCGTGTCATTAACGTAAGCTCTGGCGCACACAAAGGCAGCAAGATTAATTTCGATAATCCAAACCTTAAGGGAATCTACAACCCGCGGCTAGCTTATTCCCAAAGTAAAACTGCAAATATCTTAATGGCGAATCAAATTGAACGATTATACGGGCCACTGGGTATCCACGGCTTGTCCGTTCATCCGGGTTGTATTGTCACGAATCTCCAGAAGCACGATCTACGCAGTTCAGAGGAACGCGACAATTATCTTCGCGGAAATCCGGTGCTACAGAAAGTGCTTAAAAATACCGCTCAGGGAGCAGCAACGCAAGTTTGGGCTGCGGTATCCAAAGTCTGGGAAGGACAGGGGGCAGTGTACCTCGAGGAGTGTAGGAAAGGGCACGAGTCTGACGAACCAGACTTGCTCAACGGGGGCTACAAGGCGTATATCTTCGACAAGGAAGCAGAAGAAAAGTTGTGGGACATGAGCTGTCAGCTGGTCGGCTCTACTGAATAACTATGTCCTGGGTTGATAACTCAGTTTTAGCATTTTAGTTGCAATGGGAAAATATAGAGACAGAGAATATCTGGTACAGTCTTGTAACGGACCTAAGGTTAGCCCCTATTGCTCCGTCTACAACACAAAGGTATGCTTCTAACCGATTATATGAACGTCTATTTTTGAAGGAACTGCGTAGAACGGTAAATGATCTTCTGGTTGTGTGTATAGTGTGTAGTGTCTACTACACCTAATGGTAGTTCATACCTCTTTACAACTTGACATGGCCCCCGCAGCTCCAGCCTCAGTTACCGAAGCGTTGATAACGCCGGCTGACGTAAGTACTGTAAGTGTTCTTGATACTGTGCTTGTATACTAATGAGTACATAGTGGGTCAAGGGTCCGTAGATTGATATAGGAAGAGAATAGGAGCTATTAGTATTGTAGCCTCTCACTAATCTGATCTAAGCTTGCTCTTTTCTCATACCAGTTTCCCCATCAAGAGATATAAAATCATTAGCTTATAGACATTGTAATACACGATGGTAGGATTCAGCCACTATCCGGACCTGGTAAGCCTATGTAACTAGTGAATATGGTATCTAGAGCTTCACAGTCATAACGAAGCACAGGCATACGAGAGTTTGAAGAAAGGCTCGGAACCGTGAAAAGGCATCCGTACTGCCCAGATCGTTGGGTAGACAAGAGTGACTCGGAAGCGGGGTACTTAGCGAATTGGTGTTGCTCCGAGTGAGGGGCCGTGCATAAATATTACAATTGGTCTAGGGTAATCTCGGATTGCCCGCTTATCGTATCACGTAGCATCATAATAGGTATGACGACAATGCGACTAGCAGGAAAGGATCATCCAGACAAGGTAATGCCGCTACCACGCATACATGCAAGTGATCCCGGACTTCCCTCACGTACCCATGTGCGAGGCGTGGGGGTTGAGAGACTAGGCATAAGGTTCTGGCCAACTTCGCAGCGGCTCTCGAGAAGGGGGGAATGCGCGTGTTAATGCAAGGCGTCAACCCAATGATTGATTGAATATAAATCCTAGAGAAGCTTATCGTATTATAAACAATAGCTATAAGTTGAGTCCTTTTCGCCAAGAATGGGTCTTTAGGGGAACTTGAGATAATTCGTGAGATATGACGCAAGCCATGTACCATGGTTACAAACATATCCAGAGATCAACCCACTCATGCTATATAAACAATTTACCAGCGTCGATGGGGGTTTCTAGAGTCAACTTGTCGCCATTTCATGATTCTCCGGATTGGTGTACATCATCAATACATAATGGTTCCTGACATTCCGTTCTCTACTAACACTCTAGGCGGCTTTGTAATCACGCAGGATTACCTCAATGTTCATAACCTCGATGGCCGAGGAAAAGCAGATACCCGTTCGTTTTTCACGCCTATATATACTATCGCCTGCTTCTTTGGTGCGCTATTGACATTCGCTCTTGGGGAAAACTTCGGTCGCAGGAGGACAATTATCATAGGCACTATCATCATATCAATCGGCGCCATTTTACAGGAAACTTCTTCTAGTGTTCCTCACATGGTTGGTGGGCTGAATTGTTACTGGGTAGGTGAGTCGAGCATACCATACATCTACCATGATATGAATACCAGTGTTATAGTCCACCATGTGCAATCATCAATCATCAGCAGGCCTAGAGCCAATGTAGGTAGAACCGGATTGTAATTTTTCTT
This sequence comes from Xylaria flabelliformis, assembly GCA_007182795.1. Lineage (NCBI taxonomy): Eukaryota > Fungi > Ascomycota > Sordariomycetes > Xylariales > Xylariaceae > Xylaria > Xylaria flabelliformis. The sequence continues at coordinate 225,550 of VFLP01000027.1, read as the reverse complement.
CTACTTATTTAGTATGAGCCACCCTACACTCAAATTAACGACCGAATGATGAATATGTTACTGGTATAACGTGTCTTCCTGAGGTTGTTGAACGACATGGCAAGGTGCGGTGGTAAATGCACAATGTCCGATCTCGTCTTTGATTTCCACAACACCCCATTGGACAGGTAATTGATAACCAAATTCTCTATCTTCTTCAAGACCATGACACGCGGCACTTATTGCCATACTGTTAGTCGACACCATCCTCATCGTCCCATCGTACTTGCGACATCCCAATAGCATGATTAAAATTAAATTCACAAAAACTGTTATCCCCGCTAGCGGCGCATCCGTTAGCATAATAATACGACAGTTAACTTGATACGATGGAAACTCACTAACGATTATAGCGATTGGGCTATACCCAAGAGTTGAGAACGTGTTCTCGTAATCTTCAACACCGTCAGGTTTTATTGCCGTGATACGTGAGATGAAGAAACTCTGTGAGATAAGCCAGTGAAGCAAGGCCGAAAATAAGTTTAATGGGATGCCGTAGCGGAAAGGCACCGATATAAAGTAACTGGACCGTTGAATGCCAACAGGTTCCGAGACACGCAAAGTCTTGCGGTACGAGCTCGAATATAGGAGGCTAAACTCGCGTTGGACAAGAAACGTTGTTATGATGGCACCATAGAGAGTGTACATCACGGAAAAAAGGAGCTGTGGGGAGTTAATTATGAGCACGTTAAGCACTAAACCCAAAGGGTCACGCCGTGGTAGATTGAGATTGAGGTATGTGAGCGACGTGACGGAGCCAAAGCCGAGAGATCGCAGAAAAGAGAACTGTACGGTATCACTGCGAAGCCTGAGCCGAAGAGACTTCAAAAAAAGCCCGAGCACAGTGTAGAGGGCCGTAAGAAAGACTACGTATCTGGGAGTAAATGACAAGTTCAGCAACTGCAAGGGTCGGAGATATGGTATAGGTCTTACAGTAGGATCAAGTAGGACCATTGCTTCCGAGATGCGGCCGCCATCCACCGGAAGTTCCCCATCTCCCACACGCGAGGATGAGGATTTGGGTTGGATACTCTCTTTCCCTTTCGGTTTGGAGATGATCTTTTCAAACCATTCAAGATATCGTACTTGGTGGCTAAGCACATATTCTTCGTCGTCTGGTCTGGCTCTCGCATAAAGGATGCTATAGCATCTCCTAGAGTAGATAGAGGAGCTTCTTTTGGTGCTGTAATTTGCTCCTCTGAGTTTGTCTCGGCGCCCCACTCTTCCTTTCGGGCATTGCGACGTCTTTCATCTGTTTTCCTGCTTCCCCAAACGAAAAACATTACAAGAGCCTTAACAAAAGTCAAAGCAACGACTGTATATAGTACGTGAGTCGAGTACTGTAGTCTGCACCTGTTGTTCGTGGCCTCGGGAGGTTGAACTTGGACTAGACAGTAAGACACTTCATATCGTGGCGGTCCGAGAAACCAAGATGTTACTGGTGAAGGAGCTGGAAATGCAACAAAGTTTCCAGTACCATTGGACGCTGCCCACATGTTTTTAGCCCAGTTATCCCATCGTGGTATGACCGAGACATAGAGCAATAAACTATCGTCGTGGTCAAGTTGGACTGTCTCGTTCTTAACGAGGATTACAGCGTTTCCCTGAACCGCCCAATAGTCGTCATAGAACGCGTAGCAGTCCGAAAAGTTCTTCATCTCATATAAACCGTGAGAGGCGTTGTTTTGGATCCCGGTGATAATAGCTTGATAGTCTTGCTTGGGATTGACCCTATCATCGTTCCAGCCAGGATCACTGTATCGATTCTGCTCTGCCGTTGATAGGTTCCAGCTTGCCCCAGAGAGAAAAGAGTTTTTCGCCACGGCTATCGTATAATCATTAGATGTTAATGACTGAAATACGGCCGAGTTGAAACTTGCGATTACCAATTAGTACGGTTGTCCCATGTGGTTGCCGTGCCCGAATTATGCTCACAGTAGATGAATAGGCAAAGAGCTTAGAGCTAAGATGATACATGAAACCAACCGCCACCAGCTTATATATCTGAGGTTTCTCATGCTGGGCACGCCGATATCTAGCCAGCAGTTATGCTCGTGCACATGGTCTACATCAGCACGAGTTGGAGACGCTTGCAACTGAATGCAAAAGTTAGATGCTGCAAGCATTCCAGTGCTTAGTACGTTGATAAGTAAATGAAGGTATCGGTTGGAGGTTCCAACAGTATCACAATTTCCAGCATAGAGAAGCCCAACTCCATTTTGACTTGGGTACTTCGAGGACGTGTAAACTGCTAGGACAATGTTGACTATAAAGATTGTGGCGATGAGAAAAATCTGGAGGAGTAGAGCCTTATTCCTCTTAGACAATCGAATACGCCATGAAGTTTTCGCATTGTCGTTCATTCGAGGGAACCACCCTGAAAGTCTCGTTTTGTCTGCGAATCCATATGCCCGGAATGATGTGCTGCCAGCAGCAACATCAATCCTATGACTTCTTAGACTCGGGGTGGCTTCGTCTTCCAAGTTATCATTGATGTCAAGATGGGCTGTTGTGGTGGGGTATCGCTCCCCGTAAGATTCCAGCCTGCTCGAGATATTAAAACACGGAAGTTTTTTGAGATCTCATGACTTACGTCGTGGGTTCCATTAGGCTTTACTTGTCGATAAATTGCTTTTGTCGTGACCCAAGATTTGACCAGATACCGCAATAAATGTAAACAACACACTCATACCAGATTGCAAAATTACGGCTCTTCACAGAAAAGTCCAATTGGGCGACGGGAGTCATTTATCTGAATCGGATCAACCAAAATGCAGCTATTTACAGTTTGTTTCATGCTACAGTGAAAGAAAGTTTCAATGTCAGCTTATATTCCATTTGATTTTGCGATGGGAGTAAGCACCCAGAGGATAAAGCTTAGAAGCTGAATTCTTAATTTAGCAAGACCTACATGTAGCAAGGTGTGGCCAGGTGTTTCTGTGTATCCCTGGGACAAGGTATGCACCATAGAAAAGAACATACGTTTCTTCGTGTGAAGCTGTGTATATTTATTAGTTGCTACTTCTAGACAGGTAGATAGTCAATTAGTCAATCAATTGTTCGCACCAACACTACCAAGAGATCGTTGAGCGGTGCCACCGCGAGGTATTAATCGTTCTCTACGTAGAACTAGGTATAGGAGGCGATGGCATCTTGAGTGCTGCCGCGACACTTTTGACCCCTCCCCCCCACGCCCAACTTCCGTGCTACGCCCTGCTACTACCCCAATATTTTGATTTATACGTTGGGATACATTCGGACCTTGGCATACGACGCGGTGTAGCAGGAATAGCAGGTGGTGAATCTGCGACACGGCCCCCGACCTCCCCAATGGACCTGCATCCGGGTGAGACGTATGTTATCACTGCGAAGCTTGTAAAATAAACAGAATTATGTGATTGGTCTCCTACATACCTATGTTATCAAGTGTATCAGAGGGAGCTTACTATTCGTTCTTCGTCCTGTTGATACAGTCAGATTTGTCTGTACCTAAAGCAGTATAGGCATTCAACGCTGTTCAGTTATAATGCATTGACAGATATTCTTATATACCATCTCTTCATTTGTACAGCAACTTCACCAAATTCCTCATTCTAGCCTATGCCACAATCAGGTCATTTTACTGACTTGACCAGACCCAGTAACATTCTTGTGCACGTGTCCGTTTATAACGATGACGTGTAAGCTTGCCGTATCCTGGAAAAGCTCGATATTGTCCAAGGGGTTACCATCCACTAGGATGACATCGCCATAGTATCCCGGTTGGACCTTTCCCAGTTCTTGTGGGTGGCCCATTAACTCGCCGCCGAGGGCTGTCGCGGCGATGAGGGTCTCCTTGGGCGTGTAGCCAAACAGGTTCACGAAGTGCGCCAGGTCTCGCGCGTATGTACCGTGAGGGACCCAGGCGAAGCCGTAGTCCCCACCGGGCAGCACGCGAACGCCGCGCCGTCGGAGCTCATTCATAGCCGCACAGGCTTTCTCTAGCTCGTCGCCCATGCCCCGCTTCTTGGCCATCTCGGCTGTGAGGCCGAAGGATGCGCCGTCCCCGTCGCACGTCGACACAAGGAAGTTGATGGCGGGCGCGACAAAGACGCGGTCCTTGAGGACTTCGAGCATGTCGAGGCCCTCAGCGTCCACATAGCTGCCATGGTATATCACATCCATGCCAGTAAGGCACTACAACACTCGGAATTAGTTATAACCTTGTGCTCTGAACGTCGTCAAAACAAGAAGATAGTTCCGATGATTACTCACCGACATGGTGACTGAGGCAGCTGACCGCGCGTGCGAGCAGATGCGTTTACCGCGGTTGTGGGCCTCCTCGACAGCGGCTCGGGTCTCGGCGAGCGTGACGTAGGTTTCTTCGGCACCCATGGTTGGGTGCGCGTAATCGCCCGTCATGTTCAGCTTGATATTGTCGGCACCTAACGAGATGAATTCGCGTACGACCTTGCGTACCTCGTCAGCGCCGTCTGCAAAGCGGCTGATGCTGGGCACAATGGCGCCGCCTGTTGTCGCTATCTCCTGGCAATTCGCCAGCGTCCGCGGGCCTGGGATCAGCCCCGACCTAATAGCGTTCTTGATAGATATGTCCATGCGTGGGTGCGCCGACGCGGCGCCGAAGCACATGGTATATCCGCAGTCAAGATACATCTTAGCAAATTTAGCCGTGTGCAGGACGTGCTCTTCGAGAGGCATACTCGTGAGCCCCTGCATAGTCGAGGCATTACACCAGCTTAGATGTGTGTGCGCATCCACGAAGCCCGACATGAGGGTCTTCATGCCGTGGCCATCGATAACCAGCGTATCGCCATCGGGGCAGAAGTCGAATTTCCCGACGGACTTAATCCGCTGACCCTCTATTAAAACGTCGCCGGGATAGGGGTCCGCCCCGGTTGAGTCAAAAATATTCACATTGCGGAATAGGACCCTGGATTTATCACCGTCATGGTGATTGCTAATGGTGATATCTGCCGGCGTCGGTTTATAGAACGGCATGTTCTTTACAGCGTCAATATTAGGGGTGTCGCCGTTGCGTTGAAGATTGGTATGAGTACGTCCGTTGGCATTATTACTTGCCGCCATCTTAGAAATGATTGTGGTATATTCTTCCCGATAAATTTCTGTGGTGAATGTCCTCTAGATTCACTGTTTAGATATTGAATGTGGATCCGTGTTCTTCATATACCCCATTGGTAGCAGTCAAACCTGCTCTTTCGTACGTGCCTAAACCCTATACACCATCAAGCTGGCGTGGTCAATTGGGCGTGTTGGAGAGTTGGAAACTACACTGTCACACGAGACCATCGCAACAAAGTACTGCGATAGGCAAAGCACCAATCTCGTAGGCGCATTGACTTGTTTTCCAATATCGCACAATGATACAGTGATGTAGACTGCGAGTCAGTGCCAACTCTCTTTCATGATCCTTTTGTCACTCTATAGGACCATTGTTCTAGTCATGATCTGATCCTTGGCAATATATTGCACGTTTGAAATCCTAATGAATGCCCAGATTTAGTGTAATAACCCCAAAATGTCGTGATATCTGAGCACCGGAACCGTGCGCCTGCGAGTCGCCGATCTTCCGCCGGCGGAGCAACTCAGCACATGCCTATATTCTATTGCCGGGCATTGAACGGAACCTCCCATCCGAAATTTTTTACCCTTCCGGTGGTGATCCCTCCCTTTGTACCATCGTATGTTGTGCTTCATTACGTTGCACCCACCAAAAAACTACCCTCAGCTCTGCCACTTCTCGGATATAAGTCGGAAGAATATTATATTGTAGCATGAACATTTGCTCACGTCGATCGAAACTGTTGGACATAGTGAGTAATGCCCTACAACCTTTTCGCTGACTTGTTCCCTATGTCTCTGGTATAGGCAGCCCAGGCATAGTCTAATGATACCGGTCTTCTCGTGTGTATAGTTACCTTGTTCATGTAATCTGGTTTATACCAGCACTTACAAAGAAAACTTAGTAAGGGGTCCTCATTCGTTCTGTTAATTAATCATTCTGGAATCACCTAGTTGGTTCTCGATCAAAACACAAACATTTACTCTCAGAAAGGAATGGAAACACTGGAGGAAACCTTCGCAAGGCTTCAAGCCGCCTACGAAACATACGATCATAGTAATGGAGCAGGCATCTGCGCCCTCAACCTTCGACTTAGAGAGCAGCTCAAGCAATATGCTGCCTCTGAGCAGTTATCAGTCAACGTGGGTAATCGACTAGCGGAAAAGGCCCCATCTTTCTTTTCTCCTTCATGAGTCTCTGTTTCTCTATTCTAATCAGACTCCCTGGCTCTGCAGCAAGATAGCGCGGGAAGCATTGGCATTACCAAACCAGGCCGTGACCCAACTTTGGCCGCTATTGCTCTCTCGTTTCCGCTTGACGGTTGCGGAAAGTCGTGGTTCATAAGCGCCTTCCACGTCTTCAATCTTTTGCGCGCCGACGACCTACAGTGTGATGTGACACTGTTAGGTTGGTCATCTATGGGCGAGCGCCTTATCGGACGCGATATCTGGATAGCTTCAGATGCGAAAAAGGGGTCTGCTCTGCCAATCCTATCCCAACTGGAACGATTCTCCGATTTGGCTCATCCCTCAACCATCACATTCTCCGCAATCATTGAGGTCCGGGAAGACGCGGCCGTGGTGACCGAGGTGGCTGGTACCCCTATACTAGTTGACACAGCGAAGGAACATATAGGAGCAAGAGGCCAGCTTAAAGCGACGGTGTTGGAAAGGAGGGCTATCAGGGCTCCCGAGCTACGTGTAGTGGGCATGGAGGCTGATGTCGTCACGCGGGAACTAGTGAAACACTATAGCGAATATCTCGCCGCTTTGTTTGAAAACTTTGATTAAATAGTGGTTTGAATTGGCCTCAGCTCTCTCCTGCCCACGTCATGACGATCTTACTTTGACGTGAGGAATGAGACTAATAGCTGGCCTCCTACAGTATTTCACCCAAGTACACGGTGATTGTTGTGAGACATGGCTATGAAGGGAAACAATTTCATGCCTTGTTTATTGAGAAATTTGATACCATATATTAACAAAGACAGCACCCTGATTACTCCTTCATTTTGCATTTCTATACCATTTGTAACAGAAACTTGTAGCCGTCCTCTACGGCCCTTTTTGCATCCTCAGTCAATCTACTCTTTCCAATATCAAACAAATGCTCTGCCCCTTTCACTACCCTAATCTTCGCCTTTACACCGTGCTGTACCAGCATCTCATAGAAATGCTGGCTCTGTTGCCAAGGAACTAGGTCGTCCTTCGTGCCGTGGATGAGAAAAGTGGGAGTCTTATATCCAGGGCTGGCGCTACCAGTCACATGTGCGAGAGGACTGATGACCTTCACGTGCTCCAAGTTTGGCTGTGGAAGGTTCTTATAGTCAGGAGAAGATGCGCTTGAAGTCGAAGGGGCAGGCAGACCACCAAGTAAAATTGGTAGCGATTGACCGGTCCAGTTCATGTGGAGTAAGATACGCGACCGCGGGTCAGATGGGCTGAACCAGCCACCTTTAGCATCCCTGAGTTGAGTTTGGCTGAGATTATAACTTGTGATCTATACAGAAAACGTGAGCTTACAGACTGGGAATCGGGCAATGCAATGGGGGGAGAGGCATGATCGTACCGGCCTCTCATGAACACCTTCGAGAAGATCATATGGCTCTTGAGAGAGTTGCTCGGAGCCCTCTGGAACATTGGGTCTAGTCCAAACTGGAAAGAAGATATCAGTCCAGGCTTGATTCATACGTTCTTGTCCTTGCACACTAGGGTTACTAGGTTCTTTAACATACAATCGTCTTGGTAATCAGTCGGACAGTAGAATGCAAGTACAGCAGACGGGGGACGAATGCCATGCTCCGCCGCCGTCCAGCCAGTCTGCAGACCCAGAGTTGCTCCAGTGGACCAACCTATAACAACCAAACGCTTGGTGTCGGGAATGACACCTGTAGCATCAAGATAGTACGACAAACGATCGGACTGCACCCACGCAAGGGCATCCGCGATATCGGCCATCGGACCGTCGCGGATGTTGACTTCCGGGCACTACATGTAACAACAAAGTTAGTAATATCTAATTAAATAAGAATCGCCGCAGAATTTAGGGAGCTTGTGGGAGCAGCAAGTATAGAATATGCCCATTGAGGCAATTCATGTCTATAACAAATAACAAAAGAGGATTTAAAGACTCTAGCGGACTTACTAGGCGATAGTCAACGCTAATGGGAAGGAAGCCGTAGTCGATTAGCAAGCGAACTTGGTTGGACCTGACCTCCTTGCGCGAAAGCATCACGTGGCCTCCGCCGTGGATCATTAACGCGATAGGTCTCCTTCCCGGCACCTCACGGCAGGGCGAATAGTATACGTCAGCCAAGAAGGATGTCTCATTGGAGCGTTTCCACTCGACTGTCTGAATCCTTGGTTGCTGTAGAGCACCAGGTGACAGGGTTTCCTCTGATCGCACGATGGCCTTATCAGAAGTACCGCAAAAACCAGCAATGATTCTTAGTAGTGTGTCCTCTTCAGCCCCTCCATCGGTCCAATCAACAGAGTCGAAACCGGAGTGTAGCAGGGTCTTCTCCCAGACGTGCTCGTGGGCGAGGGCATGTTCGCGGCCGTCGTCAAAGAGCCACCAGCCGTCCAGCACGCCAAAGACAACATCAAGCCAGGATAGGCATCGTGTAAGCTCGATCAGAAGCAGACAGCCGTTGTCGTCCAGGAACTGTCTAATGCGCGAACAGGATTGCTGCAAGTTCGCCGTCGCGTGTACACAATTGGTGGAGATGACGAGGTCGAACTGCCTCGCGAGATTTGGCGGAATCTCTTGCTCGAGATCGAGAATACTGTAGCGGATTCCGTCCGTGCCGAATTGTTTCTTAGCGCCGCTGACCAGTAATGATGAAATGTCTGTGAACAAGTAGTCAAATTTTGCGCCCTGGCGCCGAAGATGCTCCAGCACGTAGCGTGTCGTCCCGCCGGTACCAGCACCAACTTCTAGGATCCGAAGGGTCTTGCTTGGATTCTCTACTGCTATCTTTGCAACAAGGGTTCCCAGTAATTCGTTCATCGCCTCGTACATGGGCGCTCGCGCGTACACCTGTTCCAAAAGAGCCCGGGATTGTGGCTCCTGGAAAAGGAGTTGAAGAGGATTGACCGAACCATTCAGTATCTGCGCCAGCTGTGAGCCGACGATTCCAAGGAGCTCATGCTCATTGAAGTGAGTTGGATGGGATTCGAGGATGGATTGTAGCTGCGCTTTGGCCGGTACCCGATCAATCACCTTGGCCGTGCGTACGAAACTCAACTCATCGACAGCTATAAGGTTCTCTGTCTGGAGGTGAGCAAGAAGTCGTGAGACCAGTTTTTTAAACTTTGGTAAATATCCTTTGACCTGAAAACAATCACCCGGCTTCAAAGAGCCCCATGGAGTACCCAGCTGTTCAAAGGCTTGGATGATATACTCGATGACTAGCATTTTCTGCGTTACGAATACATTTTCGAAAAATCCGATAAAGCCACTTTGTTTCGCGAATGAAGCGTAGTTATCTCTGAACTGCTCAAAAACGTTGTCTGGTCTTCCTTTTGCAATCCAGGTTTCTCGAAACTGTTGCTCCTGGAATTCCCTCGCTGGTCGCGTTTCCTCTGAGTGGCCTTGAATGCTCGGAGCCGAGATGGATTTGCCTCCAGGAAATGTCACACAGAAAAGCCCCTGTACCGAAACATTCGGACCCAGATCCGCTATGTCAAGTGCTGGACCAAAACGTCTTCGGATCTCTGCAGCGAGCTCCATGGCCATCAACGAGTCCATTCCAAGCGACGAAAGGGTAGCACTTGCACATAATGTTTCTGAGATATCGAGTAATTCTGCTAGCATTGATGTGAATTTGTTGTATTCATTCTCCATGACATCGGGTTGCGACGAATCAGATGTTCTTGAGCTATTAATTTCTGATTCAAACGAATTTTCAGATGTTGATCCTGGTGACTGAACCGTTTGGCATCCCGATATCACGATCTCGTTCGAGTCGAGATTACTTCTCGTAAGCAATGATCGATTTAAGTGACTGAATGTTGAGAAGCTAGCAAAGTCGGCATTTGTTATCTTTACGTCAAGCTCCCTCTCGATTTTTGATATGACTTCGAATGACATGAGGGAGTCAATACCTAGTTCTTCCAGTGATGAAGTATCCTGTATTTGGGCCGATGGCACATCCAGTAGCTGCTCTAGGATGGCTTTCAGAGCCGCAGTCAGCCTTAAACACTCACCTGAACCGTTGCTTGCGTCAAATGTTGATATCTGAGCGGAGGCCACTGGAGAGGCTTCACTTGTCATGGGCGAAGATTTTGTCTGAGACGTATCAAACTCCACTGGGCTGGTCCGCTGTAGAATCCTTACCATCGACTTTAAAGAAACTTTTGAGAACTCGGTGCCAATAATCATCGCTTGTAGCTTTTTGCTCTCTGAGTCGAACACAAAGATGTCGCGGATGATTGATGTGTCATCCCTACGGGATCCTGTCGAGCAGACGGAGTATGATCTGTGTGTAGATGGGGCATCAACGCCGTCAAGAATATGGACCGAGCCGAGACTACAACAGATATAGACGTCGCCAGGGTCGCACGTGCTCATGCAGTTGACATATAGTCCTGCCACCTGAAGAAAACTGTCGAAAGCGCGAGGTGCGGTGATTGTCTTCTGAAATTGCACCGTGTCATCACGAGGAAGCATAACATGGCCCATCACCAAATTTTCAGCACCAATAACTTTCTGGACACCTTGGTAATAGCCTCTATAGTTGGTAACGCGTGAGAAGACGTTGTAGATGATCGAACCTTGAATTACCACAGCATCTTTCTCCTGGGAGAGCTTAGTGAACCGTCTCAGGTCGACGAGTCTTTCATAGCTTGAGAATGCAGATGTAGTGACAGAATCATCGAGATCTATTAACCCCGTAGCATGTACTATAATAGACGAACCTTTGGGCGGGCGACTCTGTATCTCAAAGGCCCACGCCAAGTCAGAACTGAAAGACTTCGATATGATCAGCGTAACGATTCTGTCGCCAGGTACTGCGAGCGGCGAATCGATCCGGAATCTGCTGAGTGAAATTTTTCTTTGCCCAAAATTATGATGAATAGCTTGCGCCACGAGCTCGATAAATAGTGAGGCAGGGCACAGAGGGTTGTTTAGTATGCTGTGCCCTTCCACATAGAGCTTATAATCGGCGTTGTTAGTATTGACGACGAACTCTGCTTCGTGTTTGTTCTTATCAAGATACCGGTTAAATCTCAATATACCATCATCGACATGCTGTGTGACTGAATCTGCTGGCGGAGCAGAAGGGGTTCAACGGTCCTCCCAGGCCAGCCAATGGCTATACTTATCGAACTGATATGGTGGAAGGTTAATGTGCCGGTATGCACATCTCTCACTCGGATGGAACTTCCAAAAACGAACAGCGGTACCCAGCTTCCAGAGTTCTGTTGTTATTTGAACTAAGTTATCTGTGGCGCTAGGTTTGTTGATCCCCAAACTGAGAACAAGATCATCCGACTCATGATTCGAAGATCGACCTATGAGGTTTATCACTGACGATTGCAAGCCGGCTTCCAGCCAGGTGCATGACCCAAGGCGGGATTTTATCCGCTGTACAGCGTTCTCGAAGAACACAGGGAGGCGCGTGTGCTCGGTGATCTGCTCAGGTCCAAACACCATCCAGCTCTGCTCTGATGTGCACGTCTCAATCGGTATTTTAGGCTCGCGGTAATCCAATTGACTAGCTAAGTCCTTGAGCCCGTCAAGGATTGGCGTAGTGAACACGGAATGAAAGGCGTGACTGACTGGGAGCAGTTTATGTTTAATACGTGTTCCTAGCTGTTTCTGAAGCGTCGACACTCGGGCCTTTGGTCCGACAATAACTAGGCTAGATGGCGCATTGTGACAAGCAATCTCGAATTGGTCCTCTTTTGGACACTCCCCGGGTTCCGCCAGGGGTATCAAGTCCTTCAAGGTAGAAATATCACCTTCCACTGCTAGCATAGACCCGCGCTCTTCACCCCAGGTTGTCTGTATGAGCTGGGCGCGTCCGGCTACTAATTTTAGAGCATCATAGAGTGACAATACGCCTGAGACGCAAAGGGCAGTCAGTTGACCAAGGCTGTGCCCTAGGACGCAGCTCACCTCAAGTCCGTTCTCGATCCATGCCCTGGCACTGGCATACTGGATCGAGAACAGCATAAGTTGGTATAGAGTGGGATCATTCGTTGGAGGATCGAAAATGCGTGAAATGATTGATTGTATGCCAAATGTCTTTACGATAACATCGCACGCGACAAGGTGAGACCGGAAGGAGGCAAAGGAATCGTAGAACGACTTGTCAATACTGATGGCACCGCTGCCCTGGCCTCCAAACACCAGAACCACCGGCCTCGCCTTCTGAGGGAGGTCCACAATGGAGCTTGGAACGGATTGAATTAATGAAAGAAACTTTCCGACGTCTGAGAAGCTCCCTACGCGTGCCACGGCGGCATAGCGAAATGTTGGATTCTGCTCATTCGAGAGATTGTAAATAAAGTCGGCGAGAAGACCCGCGTCCTGTTTCTGTACTGTGTCCTGAAGAGCCGCACAGTAGGCCTGAAGACTGGGACGGGATTGGGCAGACAAGCGCATGGGATAATGTGCCAGAACTCCTTCTATCTCGATGTGTTCGATCTTCCTAGGGGCTTCATAGACAAGAAGTGTGGCATTAGAGCCAGAAGCGCCGTAGTTGTTGACGCACGCTCTCCGATGGCTTGTCTGCCACTCTTGAGAACGTGTAGGGATAATGATTTCCGGATGAGCATCGATCTTCGGGTTGAGTTTCGTATGGCTGGCCTGCGGAGGGATCGTTTTGTGCTCCATCATCAAGAGGACCTTGATTAGTGATGCCACGCCAGCGGCGCCCTCTAAGTGACCAATATTCCCCTTTAGGGAACCTAAGTAGAGAGGCGACCGACGCTTCTTGCCCACAAAAGCGTCGCGTACGCTGGAATATTCAATCGGGTCACCAACTTTAGTTCCGGTACCATGAGCCTCAATATAGTCTATTGTGGAAGCGTCTATATTTGCATTAGAAAGGACCTTATTGAAAGCCTCTGACTGTGATCGGCGGTTGGGAATCGTGATCGCAGACTCATTTGTGTTTTGATTGATCACCGAACCAGCAAGAACGCCTCGTATTGGGTCACCATCCGAAAGGGCTCGGTCGAGACGCTTCAAAGCTACCAGGCCAACTCCCTCGCCACGGCAATACCCATCGGCGGCAGCGTCAAAAGGCTTACACTGCCCGGTAGGGCTTAAAAACCCCGAACCGTTGAGATTCTCGTACAAGTATGGGCTTGTGAATAGGCCGACCCCTCCAGCGAGTGCCATGGAGCACTCACCAGAGAGTATCGCCTTGCAGGCGAGGTTGATAGCGACTGCTGAAGAAGAGCATGCTGTATCACAGGTCATGGAAGGCCCTGTGAAGTTAAAGAAGTGACTTATCTTTCCAGCAAGGAAGGCCCTTAAGGTACCAACAGCCGAATAGGCATTTGGTTCATGGCATGCGATATTGTCGCAATAGTCTTGCGCACCGGCTCCAACATAGCATCCCACATCTTGAGTCGGCTCGCTCGTATCTGTTCTGAAATATCCCGCTGATTGAAGTGCCCAGTAAGCCACCTCAAGGAGGATCCGTTGCTGCGGATCTGTCGATGCGGCTTCTCGGGGGGATTTGCGGAAAAACTTGTGATCGAACGATGCAACATCGTCTAAAAAGGCACCGTGAAATGGGACTTTATTGTAAGAAGGTCTGCCGATGGTGTTGACATCAAACCGCGAAATGGGAACCTTGGTCAACACTGACTCCCCTCGTGAAATCAATTCCCAGAACTCTTCTGTTGAGCTTACTTTTGGGAATCGCAATCCGAGCCCAGTAACAGCAATAAAGTCCTGCTCATACCACCGTGGCTCAGTTGAGAAGCTACAGTGATCGGAATTCGGCTCCTTGTAGATGCGCGAGCTCCGATGAATGATGGAGGATGCGGTAGTTTTAAAGATCAAAGGCTTGACTTGCCTGGTTATGGATGCAGGTAGTGTCGCTTTTGACCCAATTAGGAGGACAGGGGGGTCAGAAACAAGGGGTAGTGATTTGAGAGCAACTGTTGCCGGCAGGACCCAGTTGGCTGGGTCTAGAACGATGCACTTCAAGAGCTGTGAGCAAATGTGGCCCTTAGTGATCCTAGAGCCATCACTGTTCGAGAAGACCGGTACAGCTGGAAATGAGCTTGATGGAAGGTGTAAATCCTTTCTTGACGCGCAAAATTCACTTAGTTTGCAGAACGCAGAATGGTTGCTTGACGAATGAAATCGGCCTCGAAGACCAATATTCTTTATTTGGATACCTTTGTCAGCAAACTCTCGTGCTAACGAAGTAGCGAATTGCGATGAAGCCGTGAATGTACACTTGTTGATATCTTCGATGACTGATACGTAGCTCTAGTTTTCATACCTATCTGTTAGTATATTTTTGCTTCGACTAAGTAACAAGAGGAACTGACATCTGGGTAACGTTTCATGCAAGCTTGAAGATTCGAATGAAGACTAGTTGAGTCTCCACGGACGACTAAAGATTGAAAAACCCCCGTATTGGCTCCCGCGTTACTTAAATCGACAAGGATCCCAATGCAGAACGCTAGTCGAATAGCCCAAGTCATATTTCGACTCAGATCTTCCTCCGATGACGAACAGGCAACGGCTATTGCGGAAATAAGCCCAACACAAAGCCCCTGAATACCGGCCCGCTTGCAGCGGTCCAGAACCCGAGAGTGTGGTTGGTCGACACCGCTCGTATCAAGAAAACTAGAGTAAAGTACCAGTTGGCCGGCCACGGTAATAGTAGTGCAAAATGTGTTGGAAGAAATACCCTCGGAGTGCTGAAGTTTCTCGCCGCCCAGCCAAGCTGAGAGGCTTGCCAAGCCTGAGCGACTGAGTGAGGTCTTGAACTCAGGGTATGATTGGGTGAAACTCTCCCACAGTTGCGGGAGGTCCTCCAAGGCGCCGAGAAGACGCTGAAGCCTAGGAGTAAGAAGGAGCAAAGCTCTTAAGCTCTGTCTGTCTTCATCCGATTCATCCGTGTGCTGTGATCCAAAGACCACCAGGGTCGGTATAACGTTAGAAGACATAATGCTAATTATGAAAGATAGCGAGCAAAGGTAAAAGGTCAGAAGGCGGACCGAGACGTGGATAAGGAGTGATAAAACAAGTGCATTTCTACCTAAACGATTAAAGTATTATAAGGATGGGTCTGAGTAACAGTATACATTGTATACTATGAGAAACTAATCGTATATCTAGAACGAGGAGAGGGTCTGAGAGCAATACACACTTTGAATAAAGAATCAAACTTCTCACACTTCATAGCAAGTCTGGACGAATACTCAATATGAGACGCGTCACAGAGTGCGGGATATTCGAGGTAACCGTGACGAGGCACACAATCTGACGTGATAGGCCCGAAATTACTGTCATACGACAAATGCTGCCCATCATGACCCGTTAAGACATGCAGTCCGTCCGCGAACTATAGTGGTCTACAAGAGAGGGCTTGAATCAGAGCCTAATAGAAAAAGGGTCAAATTGCCGGCCCGGAAGCATGTGCACAAACAGAGGGTAAGGTGTGAGGGTACATTGAACACAGAAAAAGGGAATCAGGGACCCTTCTGATCTAGAGAATTGTTAGCTGAAATGAAACATTGTTCCAAACCCCCGAGCACAAGCCCCTTGTCACAGTTGAGAGATGCTTGGCATTAAAACAACTTAAGAGTCAATGGACTGGCTCGTCCAATGAGACTTATTCAAACATATACCCACGACAGTGCGCGGAGCAACTGCGGTTCATACCCATCACAAGCGCGAATTGCAGCTCAAGTTCAAGCAACACTGTTCTACACATGCTATTTGGGTATCACCAACATGCGTTTTTCCTCGAGCTATTGGAACGTCACATTTCGGCTTGAATCATGTCTCTTTCTGCGTTATGGTATGTCTAAAACCTGCTAACTAGGTAGACCCTGAAGGTGAATGCGTCACAGATATGAATTTATTGGCAATATCCTACTCTACTTAGGCTAGTACATAGCAAAAGGCTCATAAATCTCGAGTTTTCCATACTCGTGGGGTTTATATGACCTCTACGCTGACAAGCTGGCTGCTGAAAGACTTCGGAAGTGCCAGGAAATATACTGGCTGCGTAGTACCACAGAAAGCTATTTCTCTTAACTTGCCTTAGACCATATTTCAGTAGGAACCAAGACAAGGACTCTTTCGCAATACCTTTCACACTCCTCACAAGAATGCCTCTTAGAGTTATCATTATTGGGGCGGGAATCGGCGGGCTTACTTCGGCAATTGCCCTCCGGCGAATAGGTCATTCAGTTACTGTACGTGCCAAAGACATGTCACGGTGACATCTAGAGCCCCATGGATGTCCATAACTAATCCTTCAAATCTGCACGGGAAGATATTTGATAAGTCGACGTTCGGCTCGGAGCTCGGTGCTGCTATATCCCTTTCTCCCAATGGCGCAAGAGTACTCGCCTCTCTAGGGTTTTCCTTTGAGAAGGCCGAGGCCTGCCCTATGCCGGTTTTCGAGTCGGTAGATGGTTACACCTTGGAAAGGCTAGTGTCCGTGAATCTCGAAGACGCGGCCGAGAAGTACGGAGTTGGCCACATGTCAGTCCATCGTGTCGATCTTCACAACGAGCTGTTGAGGCTGGCATCTGAGCACGGTCAGTGCCGAATAGACGTCCGACTCGGTATTAAAGCGGAGGCGATCTCTACAGCAGACAGGGATGTTCTTGCTGTACGAATCAGTAGTGGCGAGATTCTAGAAGCAGATCTCATCATTGGCGCCGACGGCATCCACTCATTGGCGAGGAACGTGGTTCTCGGATATACCGCCTCATCTGACGGTCTGCGCAACATGAAAGCTTTCCGCCTGACTATCCCGACTGAAACGATAGAGGCCGCGGATGATATCGCGCACCTACGCAACTGGAAGTCGGCAGGCACCACGGTTATAGCCGACACCGCTGAAATGGCAGGCGAGCGTCATATGGTATGGTATCCCTGCCGTGGGTAAGTCGTACGCCAAATCGAAATCCTCAAGGGGTGTACCGCCTAATTGATGAATCAATTCAGGGGTAAACTACACAACATTGTTGGTGTATGTCCGAGTAGATCGACACTTGGGCGTCAGCAAGGTTCGTGATTGTCGACAACCTCGGATGTTCTTGCTTATTCACTAACCTGTCCCTTGGTAGACATGAATGCCCATATGGCCCTCCTTTCCGAGTTTGGACATCTCCACCACGATGTCGTGAAGCTTCTAAGGTCGTCTTTCGAACCTCGCAGATGATCAACCAGGTATGAGTCAAACTGCTGACGATCTCCGTAGACTCGCAGAGAATGTCACCCGGTGGGAGCTGCCCTTCTACGAACCATTCAGTCATTGGAGTAGGGGAAATACCGTTTTGATTGGCGATGCTGCACATCCTGTAAGTACTATCCCTTCCGATCTTGCTATCTGACTATTTTTAATGCAATGTCTGCGATAATAGATGCAACCATTCGGAGCCCAAGGGGCTAATCAGGCAATCGAAGATTCTGGTGCATTGGGCATTCTCCTTCAGGATGTCCACAATCGCACAGAAGTATTGTCCAGACTGCGCGTCTTCGAGGCGGTCAAACGGAAGAGAACAGCCATGATTCAGATCCTCTCCTCGGCACGCATTGGGCGAGAAGCCAGTGTGGCAGACAGACTTCGCGAATTTGCCGAGCCCGGTGCAGGTTCGTCGAGCCCTCTTTTCCTCTTTCAAATCGAAGCTGACTGGATGTTGAGACGTACCGAAAACTTTCGAAGAGCGCATAGAACACGCTTTCAGGTTAGCATCATTTCATATCAATTAACATCGAAGCTTGAGAATATGGTCTGATATGTGGGCGACATAGTTTTGAAATTTTAAAGGCGTCGGTCAAGGCGTTGGAAGCCCACTTGGGGCAGAGGGGTTGACAACAATTCTAGATGCAGGAAGGAATTAGCTCACATTGAATTTTTCCAAGCTGGGCCAAATCTCCCACCTGCAGTAATTAGCGTGTGCATGAATCAAGGCGTATCACCATGTAATTACGCCAGAACTTTCCCCAGATCGTTCATCAGCAACTAGTTCGCGGCCCGCGCCGACATAATCGACAGAGGTTACAGGGGATGACGCTGCAGAACCTATCGTCGGAGCATCTTCGGACTCTTGCATTGTACGATATTAAAACGTTTCTCAAAATAAAAGCCCTGCGTGAGGCCTGACTCGAGGATTAACTTTCTAATGTGACCTTGAACCTGTCGGTTAAGGTAGGTAAAATGGTCCATGCGCAGTCGCTGATCAGCATGATCCCTCTCACGTCAAGCAAGGTCTCCTGGCTAAACAACATACCTGTCACATATTCACAGGTTGCCCTTAGAGCTGCGGTTGGATCACGTCCCTGTCGACTAAACTATCGATAATCAGGCTTCGCCTTCATATCTCATACTATAGCACTTCGATGAAAACAAAGTATTCCTGCAAACTCATCTTCATCGAGTGTGGCATCTGGCATCATCCATATCTCACAGAATCGTAGCCGGCTTTTCTCGTCAATTTGTCTTTGAATACCAATATGGCTATCTGCTCAACCATCAACAACACCAAAGGAGCCAATGGCTTCCACGACTCCGAGACGTGTCCCCCGAACTGGGTCCCGATTGACGCTGCCAAGTTCGCACTCACCCCCCGTAAGCTTCGCGTTGTTTGCGTTGGGGCTGGCATCTCAGGCTTGACACTTGCCCATTATATCAAGTACAAGAGAAATTTCGCGGATTATATCGACTTGACTTTGTATGACAAAAATCACGAAGTCGGCGGCACTTGGGTTGAGCACACTTATCCCGGGCTCCGCTGGTATGTACTTTTTAGACTGGCGATTGCGAGGACTTTATAAATGCTGATGCGAGAATAACCAGTGATGCTCCATCTCGTATGCAACAATTTTTGCTGTGATGAGCGGACATTCACTTACATGTTGATAACAGACGTCTACGTCTTCCCATTCGAGCCAAACCACACATGGTCAGAGTTCTACTCTTCTGGAGAGGAGATCCAGAAGTACATTGAACGTACTGCAGACAAGTACGGCTTGCGAGAATATATAAAACTAAACTCTCGCATGCTGGAAAGTGTCTGGGACGCTGTCAGTGGAAAGTGGAAGCTCAAGATCAACCGACAAGGGAGGATTATTGAAGATGAATGTGATATCTTGATTAGCGCCGTTGGGTGGTTGAAGTGAGTCATATACACCAAATCCCGTGATATGGGAGGTTAATAGGAGTAAAGCAAATGGGAGTACCCAAAGATTGAGGGGATCAAGAACTTCAAGGGAACATTGATGCATAGTGCTCATTGGTAGGTCAATGTGCTTTCCTCTTCTGTTGAAGAAAGCTGTCTGATGGTAGCTCTTAGGGATAAGTCGTATGACTATTCCGGGAAGAAGGTTGCCGTCATTGGCAACGGGTCAACCGGTATCCAGATCTTCACCGAAGTGGCTAAGAAGGCTGCGAAGACAGTGAACTTTATCCGACATCCTACCTGGGTTACCTCCAATATTGCAGCGCAATTCACCCCAAATGGCCACAACTTTCCATACTCGGAGCAGCAGATGCAAGAGTTTACCCAGTCGCCCAAAAAGTTCTTCCAGTACCGAAAGCAGCTCGAGGCTGGGTATGTCTTTTTGAACGTGGTACTCCTGGACTTGTCACTAATCATCGGTGCTAGGATCAATTATCTCTGGCCTATGATGCTCAAAGGTGGACAGGAGAACAAATTGATCACGGAGATTTCCACTCAGATCATGTCGGAGCGTCTCGGCGGCAAGGAGGACTTGGTTAAGAAGTTCATCCCACAGCACGCCTTTGGCTGCCGGCGCCTCACGCCCGGTGACGGTTACCTTGAGTCGCTTCATACCGGCAGCAACAGGGCTGAAATGAGTCCAATCAAGCGCATTACGGAGAAGGGTATCGAGACCGAGGCTGGTGAAGAAGAGTTCGATCTTATCGCATGCGCGACTGGATACGTGATTGACTTTATTCCACCGTGGAAAGTGGTCGGTGGAGGCGGAGAAGAGCTGAATGGTAGATGGGCACACGAGCTTGCCACTGGATACTTCTCCATGTGTGTGCCTAACATGCCCAACTTTTTCATGTTCCACGGACCCAATACTCCCGTCGGCCAAGGTTCGATTTTGAGAGCCCAGGGATGGATGGCTGACTACATTCTGAAATGGGTTGAGAAGATCGCCACAGAGGGCATCAAGTAAGGATACCTTACCTAGGTACCTATGCGGAATCATCCACTCGTGTGCTAACGAGATGTATCTTGCTATCAGGTGTATAGCGCCTAGGAAAGACATCACGGACGAGTACAATGTGTACATTCAAGAACAGCTCAAGCGGACCGTCTGGTCGGGAGAGTGCCCCGGATGGTACAAGGGGACGGATCCGAGGTCGGATCGCGTGACGGTACTATACGCAGGGAGTATTCTGCACTTCAAAGCTTGCATTGAGAACATTCGTGGTGAGGATTTTGAGTTCGAGTATCTCTCACGCAACCGATTCTCCTACCTTGGAAATGGAGAAACGGCAAGAGAAAGGGATCAAGTCGGCGATCTTTCTTATTACATGAGTCTAGACACAGAGGAGGATATGCAGGCGCAGGTGGAGAGACGGCGCGACATCTGCCAAGCCTGAAGTGAAGGAATTGATGGAGAGACAATGACTAAAGTAGAGGATACTAGTTAGTTACTTCGTACTTCGAGTCTTTTGACATAAAAACAACGCGGTCTTGTCCTATTTCAGTGATAGCACAGCCACCACAAAGATTACCCCACCAACACCCCGCTGTGTTTGAACATTAGGTAGCGCCAAGGGCAGGCCAAGGGGGGTGTTGTAGACGATCACCGCAACAGTCACACTTGAGAACTATTATATACTTTTCAACAATAATTTGAGCATTCGAAAATATCATAACAATAGGATTATATTTCGCACTGTTTCTAATGTAAAATATTTGTTTCTGCAAGAAATACTTTAAATACTTGTGACGGTCTTAGAACGCTGTAACCTACCTACAACAACCACTTACTACTACCTCTTCTGTTAGAAAATGGCCTTACAATAACCAACTGTGGTACTTAGCTTTCACTCGTAATAAGCCCAATCATTTAGTGCTCCATATCTAAAATTATTGACTGGTTGTTCGAGTTCAGTTGCAACTACACTACACTAATTAAAATAAGTACTTAGGTGCTGGTAAGAAAGAGACACAAGCGGGTAAACCAAGACTTATTTTGGGTTGTACTAGGCCCTAGAGACTATTTTGATTTGGAAATAATCTTGATTTGGAGATCGTGTTAGCAGAATGATGTTCAAGAGATTATCATATTTTGAAACTATTTTCCGATTCCGTGACCATCTCGGATCGTCTTCACTAAGCCTTCCTTCAAGTCCTAATAAAGGTACCTGCAAGTATTTAGTAAGTAGGTTAGTTAACGGCAATCACTGTGACACATCAACTTCTCCAAAGTGCACTATAATATGATTATTGGCAAGTTTCTCGTTGTTCCACTGAGAGCTACACTCTGCGGCGGAAAGTTGTTTTAGTACTCTAAAGCTTCGCAAACTACCTCATGCAGCTCACATATACTCAAAACTAAAAACAAAAAATAATAATGATAAAAGCTATCTAAATATTTCCTGTTTTAGAAGAAATAAATAAGCAAACTTTGAATTAAGTACGTTGTGTTTTTAATTCACACAGGTATACATATAAGACTAAGTACCTAGTTAATCACCGCTGATAATTCCCCACTCGTGTTAATTATTTTCATAGCACCCACTGTTATACACATTATATACCTGCTACTGAGACCTTGAAAGTCTACACAGCTAGCTTGGTCTTTTCTCATTCTGCTTTGTATTAAAGTTGGCACTTATCACTGAGTTGCGATGAAAAATGCATGAGCGAAAAGATAAGTTCAAATAAAACGATTCATTTCCTGCATTTTCCCCTTATATATCTCTTTTCAATAATCAGAGTTGTGACGAGCAAGGAAATAGTAGATAAAAGAGTAAGAGTCGCCTTTAAAGAAAGGAAAAAAGCGAAGAGATAAGACTACGAGAATCTCATATAGAAGCTTAAAGCTGGATTTGGAGCTTGAGAGGTATGTTGATTTAATGAGTGTCAATTGAAGGCAAACGCTGTCAAACCTTAGGAGTATATAATTAGTAAGTATACTTGTGGAGCCAGTGCGATATTTTTGACCGCTATTATTCAAGTCAAGCACAGATGAAGTCGCTAAAGGGGGTGTGAGGGAGTGGCAACAAAAACAGGAAGTGTCGAGGGAAGGACTCCATGGATGGATCTTATGAATCGCAGATAAATGAAAACTTGGAACTGACATAGAGATCTGGTAGTAATTTTTCCTCTACTGCGCCTCACTCAGCAATTGTATCGAGACTCCCTGTATATTCAGATTTGCGTTTCCTTTCCAATCTATCTTGGCGCCTCCACATCCTCTTGGAGTCGCTGTGGCAAGCCTTCATAGTTTCTTTCATGTCTTGGATTTTATCCCACTCGGACCGGCTGGTAGCGTTGTCGAGTCCGCTTCTTGCCGTCACAATAGCCCCCGCCAATCTCTCGACTAGGTCGTATATATCGGAAGCACTGCGTTGCTCCAAGCTACGGAAATGTGTCCAATATAAAGCCATTGCGTCTCCATAAGCTCTTTCAACTTCGAAAAAAGACGTTCGCTGAGATGCCATCGAGCATATATCTTGTTTGTGAAGAGGGATGATAATGGGTACAACAGCAAGATCCAAGCAACATGGGTGGTAGCGTCAAGACGATATGAAAGATTTTTGTCGACTGAATGAATTAAAAGGAAGATGGGTTTTATAAACTGTATTTTAATTTTGTTATATTTCCCGGGATCATCATATTTGTCCTGAGTTTCACCATTGTGATGTGATGCCTTATATCAGAGCATCAAGGGAGTCAGCAAGGGGATCAGCCAGTCAAGTAATACTTGTTGCACGTTTACGACGCCTTGTCTAACCTCGTTCTGGATATTCTCGGGCTTTAATTGAATCAAACGCGGACCTGCGTTACGTAGATGAAGTGTCAACCAAATCAGCAAGGGATTTCGGGGCAACACAGAGGCTTCTCGACAAATGATAAGCTAACACAAATCATGCTTATTTCGGAAAAATCAGGTCAGCTTCGTGTCTGTTTGCTCCTAATTTTTTTTGCCGCATTCCTTCCCTTCACACAAAAGTTTCCCCAGCAAGCGGTTGAACAAGGATTGCAGGCTACCAATATGACTACACAATTGACGAAAAAGATACACGCAATTATCAAAATAACGTTATTATAACCTAACATAAGCAGATTTCAGGTTCTTTTGGCCACATGTCAAAAATGAATGTAGATGGTGGCAAAATGTGCAGGGTGTTAGACTACTGTGCCCTAATAATATAATATACGTAACAAAGTCGATTATTAAGTCTGAAATGAGCCGGACTGATACATATTCGTTGTGAAAGGTCCCCCGTGCAGAGGTACCATGCTAGGGTCGGGATATTCTCTAGCCAGCCCTTTACGGCCACCTCGTTTCATAGTTGAAGGGTAAGTCATACGAAGGGAACAATTCACGTCAGCAAACTAGTTATTTAATGTTATTTCATTGAAGTCTTCAACATTGGGTTCGGAGGGGCTAGCCCAGACTATCGTTACCACAGTTCTATTATGCTCTAGCTTTATTATTGCCGTTGAACAAATTGATAAAAATATTTGTGACGGAGGAAAGACGACGCCGTTACAACCTCCTCCTTGTAACGATACATATGGTACGTATACCCGCGACGTCATTTCTTTGCCTAAAACCGCCCAAGAATGGCTTAAATGGACGTGAAACCCCTGATGTAAAGGCCAACCGCGGAACAGCGTATTGAGATGATTACACATATTTGAAGGCCAGAATTAATGCACATAGAGCACCCTGGGTCGCTGGAACGTATACGGCTCCAAGGTCTGCTAGGCTAGCACCTTTTTGAGGCCTACAAGATTGGTATTAAAGACATCTTGATTGATAATCTCTATAATGCGCCGACCGGATTGGGAAGATTTGCGTTGTACCAAAAAGGACCTCTTCCTAGTCAGTCGTCCATTCTTGGTGATATTCAGGGTGTGCAAGACTCTCAGAGCGCTCTTCTCCTAGTCTATGTGTTCTCTCTCATAAGCACCCTCGAGGCATCTGAGCAGGAAGATGACATGCGTGAGCCGATATCGGTGATATGGGCGAGAAATCGGTTGCAATACCAAGGTTGCGAACCTAAGTTATTAGTCATATATCTCTATAAGACCTTTGTGTCGTACCCAGACACTAAAATGTGCAGGAAGTATACCTTACTGTCACACTCAACGGCTTGCGATTTCGGCCGAGGTGATTGCGAAGTTACTCTGTGCTGCTTTCGGAACAAAAGGACACTTGAGATCAAGTCTCGCATAGGATAATGTACACCGCTAGAACTCCGCCGCGATAGTCGGCAATACTGCTGGCGCACTTAATAGGATTAGAGGCCGATGAACGTTTGATTATATGATCTTCGATAAAATCCTTGCTTCGTTGGTGAAGATGTAGATGTTATATAGATTGACGCTAAGTCACGCTAGGCAAAGAGTAAAAGGGTTCGAAATTATTAATGTCGTTATTAAGCAAGACTCGCCATTTCGATTAAGGCTGAAATATGGCTATCGTGTCCGGAACACGCGTTCAGTGCAAATGACGGGTTTGCTACGCTGTTTCATAGACGGTCGCAACAATAAGTTCGCAATGGAGATGGATTTCGATGTACTTCCTTTCTTCCTTACATACTCCCTGAAAAGGAGACAGTCGTACTTCTAGGTTCTAAATTCCGAAACAAGTAACAGCATCTAGGGTATCAACACGTATAGATAAAATAATGAGTACGGTAAGCGTCAAGATCCGCTAGCGTACCTACAGCTCGTCCCGTTCCCACGCGGTGCGCTCCGGCCAAAGCGTCTCAAACACCTGCCGCACTGCATTGCTCACAGTCAGTAACCGTTATTGAAATGTGATCTCTCAAGGTCGCTAGAAGCTTCCAGAACATGATATCGACTGTGAAAGACCCTTTCTACTCCAAGATTAAGTGAAACAGGATTGAGCCCGGCAGTTACTCACTAATATCGCGCACTTTGTTCACCTCTTCCGGGCTATCAGTCATGACGTCGTCATTAAAACACCACTGTCCGAACGCGTTGCCCCTTTCTATCGTTCGTTCAAGCAGCTCGGCTTCAGCCTGCTCCGAGTCCTTGACCATGAAGAACTTCATAGTGTCTGTGTCAACAATAGTATGCTGGTATTTCTTCAGTGCTCTGATGATTACATTCCGATCTTTTGGCTTTATGTCGGCTGGTGGTAATAAGGGCTCGAGGCCGCGCGAAACGGCTGCCAGCGCGAACTTTAACAGGCAGTCGCCACATGACGGGTGCGCGTGGGATAAGCGTGAAAAAACATTGGACACTGCGAAGTCCGGGTTCATAGATGTTTTATCGGAAAGCGGAGACGCAAATGAGTCGCCCAGGCACTTGTCAACACTGAAATTGTTACACTTGACCTTGCGTATGGTCTCAGGGCCGTCGATCGCGGTCCACAGCACGTTCACATTGACGTTAGGTGGCTGCAATCCCGCTTGGCGGAGAATCTGAGCTACCCTGAGGTGCATTCTGTCGCGAGGGAAAATCGTGACCGGAGGCGGCGTAGCAGCGGAGTCCCGCTTTATGAATTCCTGCTGCCCTAGCTCGATCGCCGCGAGAAGTTGGCTACGCTCCCGGTAATCTAGGTAACCGTCCGAGTTCGCATCACTGCGCAGCGCGACAAAGGACCAAATGAGGGCCTCGCGGAATCTCTCAATGCAATAGTGGAAGCCCGCAAACCAGGGGTAGATCTGATAGCGATACTCACCGCGAAAGCGCTGGCAGGCGCCGTCTATCGAAGGCCGCGGGAATGACGCCATGGCCTCCCGCATAACCGCACGGGAGACCGAGTGCGCGAAGTGCGCCTGGACTTGCCGGTTCCGCTCCCCAAAGCGATGATTCAGCAGGTATGAGGTATAGTAGGCGAAGGGCTTCTCGCCGAATGACGGCATTGAGCCTTTGCCCAGGGACTTGACGTTGTAATGATCAGGTTTGAAGGCCATGACGTGGCCGAAGAGCGGCGAATAGAAGTCAGAAGCGGCATGGTTCATCCCCAGAAACATGTCGTCTGATAGAGCGACCATATGATCTGTAGTGGATCTGGTCATATATATCTGAGACTCTTAGAGACTCCATAAGTTAGGAACGGAATCCAATGATAATAGGGGTAGGAAAACGAGGTGAAGAGGAAGCACGGCGTATAACATCCAAGATCAAATGACAAGAGGGCACTTACCGATACTCAAAGAGTTGAATGTTGGAAGACAAGATTTCTCCTTTTCCCCGAAAAAGGACTCTTGACTAAGGACTTCAACAATTCCATTGGTTTCGTCGTCATCCCTAAGCCATGTTGGTCGTTGTGGCAGCATGGCTATACTGTCGTCGGCTACAGTGTTGTTTTCAACTGAGTTGACAAGAAGCTGGATCTTGTTAATGAAGTTCCTTGCATGAATATTGAGGCTGCGCATTGAATATCGTAACTCATCCCAGTCACGGTAGCGGTTCATGCTGTGCCGCGAGATCCAGATGCCCTGCGCATCATTGAGTGGTGACTGTTGCTCATATGCATGAAGGCCACGCCTGAAAGCTTCGTCTGAGCCGTTAACCCAGTTATATACGAAGTCAAGCGTTGGCTCGGCCAAGATGCCAAATCGATCCTTATTGTAGGTCCCGGATGAAAACCACTCGTCCTCCCAGCCCTCCAGCTGAACGTCCTTCACGGCCTCTTCAAATGGTATCCTTATGACATCGGGGAGGTTGTCATAAAAAGGTTTGGGTTGCTGTATTGCTTGAGATGCCAAATTTGTCTCGTCCTGGGCTATTGGATCCGGCAGCACCACCTCGCTGCCACCTCGGACCCATTGCGTTGGGACTTTTGACCACGAGGTGTTCTGTGAAAGGAAAATGCTGAAGTTCCCAAGATGTTTGATAGGCCTCCAATCTTCCCATAGCTCGAACCAGCCGAATAGAATGAGGCTGGCTAGAAAGGTAACTCTCCTGTTTCGACGACAGAAAAACGTCCGTTGATCCATCTGAGCGAGTGGTGAGTACTGTCGTGAAGACTCAACAAACTTTGCTTCCTCTCTATACTTTCCGAACAGTATATGGCTTTAGAGAGTTGACAAATTAGTTGTATGTATGCCAAGAGCGCTGTTAATATCGTTTTGAGTTGCTGGGGCGGTCGCGTGCCCATGTCGTGTGTTCATATACTAAAAAGGGATAATCCATCATTCTTGCCAATTGATCCCATTCCAACAGCGTCGATCGTTCCTGTAAACAGTAGCAATAGCTGTGCATAGTAATTATATAAATAATCAAACCGTTGAAAGGGGTCCCTAATCTCCATGTGGCGATCTGATATCTCGCGTCTTGGCATTGTTGCAGGATGCTCCTTTGAAAATTCTATCACAAGTATTTCATGAATGCTGAAGTGGGCCATAATCTATCTAGCACACGCCTAGAGATGACCTTATTGAATATGTTTTCAGGCGCATAAGGGAATTAATTGATCAAGCCGTTTAATGATTTTTTTTTAATTCAAAAAAAAAAAAAAAAAGATAGTGAAATTGGACCTTCTGAATATCTAGTTAGCTGGATGTATAGAAAAAACGGCCTATCTGCAGACATGGGTGACATAACTAGCTATAGACCCCTGAACTTATTTGATCCAATAAAAAGTCGCACTTCGTAAATCTGACTCTATCACCCAGACTAGTTATGTTATGAGACCAGTAGTTAATGTATGGTGGGCCTGCCAAGCTTCAGGTACACGGTAGCGTGCTAGTCCAACACTCAGCTCGGACGGCAAATATGAGTAGTATCGTGCGCGTGAAGCTTGGCACAACTGTTCGTGTAATGATTCCAGTTCTATGATTCTACGTGGTGCTGAGAATTCCAGCAACCTTATTAATGCGCATTCTAACTTATTTATAGTGGCCATATTCAATAAAGCTTGAGCTACATATCTGTATTTTGAGCCTCCTTTATTTCCGTACTATAACATGTCATTTACCGTTTGGGCATCAATGTCTACATACTTCAATCCAGAAACGAAACACCTTGTGGTGTCGATCGTCTACCATGATCTAAGGCTGATGTTCATCTCTTGGCGAGCGCTGGGATGGCTGGAGAAAGGATCGACGCTGGTAAATTACTGTAGTTCGTAAGCCCCTACCTATACGTGACAGATAACGGGATCCCCTCGACGGAATATTCCATAGTCTTTGGGTAGGCGGTTTCGATATGAAAATTTTAATTTCTCTATGAGTCAGTAATGGGAAGGCAAAGAGACTTAAGAAATACAGGTTGTCCCGTTTCGTCCTAAGCTTCTAATCAAACAACAACCAGGTGATTCCAAGATTTCTCCGCCTTGAAAACGTATCGTCACCTGTTGCTATCCAGTTTAACCTTTAGTTCTACCTCAGCTCTAACATCTCGCGCAGAGCCCATACTCACACCAAGAGCCTAACTATTTGCTACCATAATGTATGCTGCGAGTTCATTCATTAAGGAGGACGAGGAGGTTTTGCTTCCCAGCTCTTCTCGAGAGAAGCCAGCCAGATACATTGTAAAGGGTTCCCTTTTGTTGCGAGGACTTCCAAGGCAATGTTGGGCTGTCGTGAAGCCAAGCTTTCTCGCACGAACAGCGCAAAAGCCGGCGATCACGGAGGAAATTGGCCCACCAAAGAGAAAACATGCCACCGAGTACCTCGACGGGATTCGAGGTGTTGCTTCTTTGATCGTCTTCGTACTTCATTGGAGTCATAACTCTTATCCGTCTGTCAATTCGGGCTGGGGTTATAAGAACAACACCTCGTTCTGGTTACTTCCATTCATTCGGCTAGTCTTCTCTGGGGCAGCCATGGTCGCTGTATTTTTCGTTGTCTCCGGTTTCGTGCTGACGCATCGTTTCATACAACGTATGTATAAGCTGGAGTACAGCGAACTATATTCCGGGCTCACATCACTCACGTTTCGAAGAGCAATACGATTGTACCTTCCATCTTTCGCTTCTAGCACATTGGCCTTCATCTGCGTCTGCTTGGGCCTCGTGTCTGTCCCTTCTAAAGTAGATGGAAAACGCTTTCGCCACAGCTTCCATGCTTATCTCGACTATTTAGATGCTGAATCCAATCCTTGGGGCTGGGACGCAGAGTTTTACGGCTTTTATAACCCTCAATTATGGTCTATTGCGGTGGAGTTTCGAGGATCGATGGTCGTGTTTCTCTTGACACTTGGCCTAGCAAGAGCACGAGCCTCGGTGCGCACGATTGTCGAGCTTTTCATTTTGATACATTCTTTCGCTCATAAACGTTGGGATGTCGCCTTATTCGTAGCAGGTATGCTGTTGGCTGAGATGGAAGTTTGGGTGTCGAGAAGCGCCAACCTATCAAAGACAAAGTTGATCAACTTTGTCCTTATTCTCACATTGATCCTGGGACTTTATTTATGCGGATACCCACGCGATGGCGCAACCTCTACTCCGGGATACATGTGGTCCCAGAATGTTTGGCCATATACTGCGTATCGCCGTCGCTTTTGGCTGGCAATCGGTGCAATTCTCAGCGTTGGTGCTTTGGTATTTTTACCCACCCTTCAAGTTATTTTCATGACTCGTCCAGCTAGGTATCTCGGTCGAATCAGTTTTGCTCTATATCTGGTTCATGGCCTTGGAAACCGTACAATAGGGAAGTGGTTGATACATGGATGTTGGAACTACATCGGAAATGAAGGTTTCTGGCCTTATACTTGCAGCTTTGTGGTCTCGACAGTATTGTACTTTCCTATAGTCATTTGGGCATCCGATATATTTTGGAGGACTGTTGATGTGCCCTCAACTAAGCTTGCAAGGTGGTTAGAGCAAGCTTGTGCGTCAGAAGCAACATGACTGGAATTGCGTAATAATATTTTTCACTCCCTGATCAGTAGCCTAGGAGGTGTTAATCTCGCTGTTGCGCATCCAATACTAGTAAACATTCGCAAATTCAATGGAAACTATGTGATCCATAGAATGCATGTCAATTGAACAGGTCTCGCAGAAAATCAACGACAAGTAATCGAAAGTTAAGGCAGTGAACTAAATATGTAGGTGTAAGTGGTTAAGTTCCGCGAGTTCCGCCTTATCGAAACCCTTTACTACACACCCTCTGAATGTGTAATGTTCTGTTGGTTCAATTCTCTCCGATTTGGCCTACGTGACATTACTAGGCACTTCTAAAGCAGTAAAGTGGGGAGAGCTCGGTGTATAGCAAAATGTATTTCCCAAACTGTTACGAACCCTGTGCTTGCTGTAGGAATAGACTCTTGTTGTTGCATGAGGACTCTAGAACACCTTCGTGGACGTTATCCTACTATATACAGGGGTCTCTTTCTGTAGGCCTTCAGTGCCTTGTCCATCTATCCATCCTCCATGTCCCTACACCTGTATGCCTTGTGACACAAACATCCCAGCATCAAATGAAATCTCCCCGTCCGATATCATCGTTTAAGCCCCCCCACAGTATCTCGAGCCCATCTACTGGAAAAACCAGTTGACTTGGATTCGGCCAACGTCCAGGTCAGCAATGTCGTCAAAGATAGCTGGCGAAACATCGATACCGCCTGAGCCGCAACCAGGGCACAAGTCAACAACCTTTGCAGCGGTCTGGTGACCATTGCCTTGGATGGTGATATATTTTCCGCAATGGGCACCGTTGGCGTAACTCGCAGAGTTGAGCGCCACCACCGGGGAGCCGTCATTATCAGTTTCGCCGCAGGCACCGAGACCCTATATTATCAAGATTATTAGAAGATAATTACAACTTAGAATGAACAGTGGGTGAATTGTGCTAAGCGAGAATATCAATTGGGCTTTTCACCGGTGAGACTTACGGGGTGGAACCATGTCATGTCGCCTGTAGTAGCAATAACACTAGTCGTGAAAGCTGCAATGGCAGCGAGGATAGTTACTTTGGCATACATTATGTTTAAAGTATGAGCTGGAGTTTTTCTTTGGTGTAGATGATTTGTATTGTAGTTTGATGTGAGCGTGATGATATGTTGATGTTTGTTAAGTCGTGGGGATAGCTTAGCTTTTATATTCCATTCAATATCGGAGTTTCCCCCCTCAAGTTATTCTCGCTTATTGCTAATATCACCAGGTCATCGGACCAGATCATAGCATGTTGGATAGAAGTACCTAGTGTCATCTGGAAGCTATAGTAGTCCTGATTATATGTGACATGCAGCCCTAGCCTCACGTTTGTCGTTATAGCTGAGTTAATCCAATATCTCTAATGAACGTAAACAATGTTAGCTAAGCCAACTTTGAAATTGATAGGTTGCATATAAGCAGAGTCACCTTAAACCCTGATGCAAGTAAGAAATCGTCAGAAGTAATATTGAGATGGCTGACTGAATGTTACGGAAAAGGCGCCCAGATACTGAAAAAGATGACCGCCTGCAACCGTTCGTGAGCGGAAGCCCAAAGTCCAGTTCGCGAAACGACGTAAGTCGATTCTTTTTCTCTGACACCGAAAACAGGTGAGGAGCCCATATTAATGACAGCGTTTTATGATCACAAATATGTAAGCCTCTAGAGCCCACGTGGACTTTCGTAGGAACACCAGACATATATCAAAACACGTTAGTTTCAGTAGTAGTTGCTGATACCATAAAGAAATACAGGTCAACTATACAGTTTGGATGAGTTTCACAGTTCATTCACTGAGGCGGACTTTGCCGTAGAGCCGTAAGGAACAGTACAGTTTGAAGAAATTGAAGACAAAAGCGGCTTTCAACACTTTGTATAAGCCGTCAAGGTTACACAACAGCTGACGAAATGTTGTCATCCCCTGGCACTTCAAAACTTCAACGTCAGCAAATCACCGGTCATCCGCAACCTGCAGGAGTTTGCGAAATATCAGTTCGTCCCATGTTTACTCAGGTTATGTTTTGCGTTACGCGGACTAAAACGGCTTCGGCGTAGTTCCATTCTTATGAAATCGCCATACTTCTTTCAAATAAAATTCCATCAATTGTTGTGCCACTGTTTCAACGCTACCATCGCTAACATAAACACTAGAGCTTCCGGCAGATGATTGCTATTGTCCTTGCCTTTACTGTATTGCCATAGTCCTTAGCTTGCCTAGTTGAGCAACAGTTACCCTGTTAGTCCTGGAATCCCTCCACTGTCGAACTGAATTAGTAGGTAAAAATGTTCAGAACCATTTGCCGAACGACGTAGGCAGTCAGATTTTGTTCTAATAATAATTATTTCGGGAGAGCTTGGGCACATATTTGGCATACCGCCTTGCTAGTTGGTGAAATAAGCAGAGAAATGAACTTGGGAAGTGAAGACCTGGAACTTTCGCAGTCTATCGCTACTTTGAGAAGACGGTGACAATCAGTCGAGGCTGTGCGTGAAAAAATGGGTAAGCATGTGGTGGACTCAGAGCCAAATACTATCCTTCTTTTTTTTTCTTTTCTTTTTTTTTTCACGCGCAAAGCCCCATCAGCCGATAAGAGTAGAGATATGAAGGATATTCAATGATGAAATAACGGTTCGTGATAGTATTAAAGATTTCGAATAGGGAGGTACATATAAGATCTCATCGTGGGGATATCCCGTAATTACACACGGTTCCACCGAAATGCCGTGCCCAGCTCATGTTTTGTAGCCCGTGCTATGAGCCGAGCTGGCAGCCAAAGAGCTACGTTGCTTTCGTCTTCATACGAGCGATGTGATCAATTAAGGGTAACTCTCTTATCTCACCTCAGGGTAGAGAACATTTTGGTGGTAGATAGGATCCACAGAGTACCTAACGCCACAATAATGTCGTGAGCCTGACGGGCGACCGGCGGGCCAAGATAAAAACATAGGTATTCGTTTCCGGTGTGGGGGTCAGCGCGAAGCGCATGGCCCCCGGAGGTCAAAAAGTTTAAAAGAATGTTGAATTGTAGTTATCACGGCATAATCGCATAAGTGCGAAGTACTCTGTGGCTCATCTCAACACCAAAATTTAACCTACTCAGGTGAGATAAGAGTTACCTCAGTTGATCACTCTTTTCATATAAGGGAACATTTAAAAACACTAATAATAAGGCGTATGATTTCATTTTACCTTAATCTAAGACGATCGTAAGAATAGGTATGAGGTTTTCTTCATTGGATAATTTCGAGGGGTTGATAAGCGAAGACCTACTTACGTATTCGTAGACCTGATTGTGTAGGTTGACCTGGTGCTTGGTGGCTGATGCATAGGTGCGCTAGCGGGCAGTCTGGAAGATAGCCATAATGACATAGTCCACCCATACTACTCCAAACTGGTCTGTAAGTTAGGTCTACGTAGGTGGTCTCTTTCGTAGGGTTCGTGCAAAAGTTTGATATTATAATGTTTATCCGCGAGTCCGATCGGAGTTAGGTCGCCAAACAAATAGATTTGGGGAGGATTAGGCAAGGACTAGATCGTAGATGGCTAGATTGCGAAATCCTAGCTTCAAACAGAGCCCCTAGAATAATATGATAAATGCTATAGGTAGCAACTAAAATAGTAGTTCGTGCTTTCGGCACTTCAAAAAGTCGGTGTGGGGCGACGGCCGTTTCGACATGCCCAAAAGGGGGAGATTGTGGATGATACGAATTAGGACTAACCAAATTAGCTTATAACAGCCATGACTTATGTAAGGAGCTTAACGGCTGTTCAAGTATACCTAGACTGGTATCTATCGCCGACGCTTCTTCTGTAGCGCCGGGAGGAAATGGATGAAAGATGAAAGAGAAAGAATATCTCATTTGTTGAGTAATTGCTGTTGCATTGTCACGGGTCCTTGGTGAAATGAATACTAATCATACTCTTGAATTCAGAGTAAAGTGGACGTATACGTACCTAGACAATGTGTGTGTGGATTAGGTATCCGAGGCAAAGATAAACTAGAGCCACATTTCGAGCCCCGAAACTCCGGTGATCCAAAGACTGCGCAACTCCACATCTCAACTCGGAAAATAGTAACAGATTAGGTTAGACGGTGTCCCCAACGAATTTTCAACGCACTCGGCTTGCCAATGAACTTCAACTCCAACACTTGGGCTTCGCAGCTGGCCGCGTCCTATGATGCCATGTGTAGCTTCTCCTCTTGATTTTTTAGGGGTCCTTACTAACGCTCGTTACTAACGCCATCCATGATCGTCGAATTTAGTAGGTGTCAGATGGACCTCCTAGTTGGCGATTAATCATGGCATGGGGCCCGGAGTTCACGATGACGATGTAGCTCAGTAATAGTTTGCCCGGTTTCTGATTGCAAACCATTGTTTCGGACATAAAAAGAATATAAAAATGCCACTACCCATTGATGGATATGTCGAGATTCTCAGATCAAACACACGACGACAACAATCCGCTCACGACAATTCAACTTATAATCGACTGATTCCAGTTACATTTAACAAGCAAGACCCATTACTACATTTATTCCGTCCATCATGCCGACTTTCACAGTATTCAAGGGCAACGAGTCGGGGGCCCCCAAAAAGGAAACCACCTCTAAGCCTGATGAACTCTCTGGCGACCAGGTTTTTATCAGAATAACAGCTTCTGGCCTCTGTGGAACAGGTGAGAAACACAACCAGCATGACGTCAGGGAAGACATACTAACATTTGCACGCTAGATCTACACCACGTAAACCGTCCCGCATTCTCGCAGTCTAAGTCTAACATACACTAACAAATACACAGAGAACCGCCCATATGGGACTTGGCCATGAGGGTGTCGGTGTCGTAGAGAAGACTGGCCCTCTATGTAAAGTTCTGAAGGCGGGTGACCGAGTTGGCTGGGGCTATAACCACAGCTTTTGCGGTCACTGCCAAGAATGCCTGACTGGAAACGATGTCTTCTGTGCTGAGCGTCAGATGTACGGCTATGCGGATCTGGATCAGGGAAGTTTCGGTTCCCACGCGGTTTGGCGGGAAGTAGCCCTGTTCAAGATCCCCGACAACATCTCCGACGAGGACGCCGCTCCTCTACAATGTGCCGGCGCGACCGTCTTCAGCGCCCTCCACATGTACAAAACTCAGCCTACTGAGACAGTTGGCGTCATGGGCGTCGGTGGTCTTGGTCATCTCGCCATCCAATTCGCCGCCAAGATGGGCTGCCGTGTTGTGGTGCTCTCTGGGTCCGACAGCAAGAAGGAGGAGGCGCTAAAACTCGGTGCCCATGAGTTCATCGCTACGAAGGGAAAGACTGAGTTGAAGATTTCCCGGCCACTGGACCGTCTTCTGGTCACTACCTCCTTCCAGCCCAGCTGGGACCTGATCTTACCCATCATGGCCCCGCGTGCTACTATCTTTCCTCTTAGCGTTTCGGAAGGCAACTTCGAGTTCCCGTATATGGGCATGCTGGCCAGTGGAATCACCATCCAGGGTGCAATTGTCGCGTCTCGAATTGCTCACGAACGCATGCTTGAGTTCGCGTCCCTCCACGAAATTAAGCCCGTCGTTCAACTTTTCGATATGACTGAAGAAGGAATTCTCGATGCGATGGAGAAGTTGGACCAGGGTAAAATCCACTTCCGCGCCGTGCTAAAGCCTGTGGCTTAAGTACCTAATACAACTACAATTGCATATTAGACATGGGGGATTTACATATTTTACATAGTAACTGGATATAGACAGCGAGTTAATTGGACGATAGAATACATGATTTTCAATCTTTTTTTTTAACTGATTCTTCGTTTGCTCTTCACTAGGTATGACCGCGATGTTGAGACAACTCACATTTTCCAGCATTGGTAAAAAATTCGATTATTGTGACGTCAAATATCTGTGGACCACCCCAGGATGCGAGATCGCCATCGTTATCCACTATACCATGCTATAATCGATCTTAATACCTTGGCACGCAAACAACCAACTTAGGACCTTAATCTTTTATTTAATCCATTATTTTCAAAAGCACCAAAACGATAAAAAACGGCTTAGGATCATTTGAGTATTGGCGGAGGACCTACGTCCCCCTAGCCGGGTGTTTGTCTCCTATTGCACCAACAACGAGGTCGATATGCGCGGGCGGGAAGTCACACCGGCAGTTGGAGTTGGCGTTATGACTCTTCGGCCTGTCGCGTGGGACCACGTGCGAAGTTCCCTGTTGACCTAATACCTGGGAATAGGCTCTTTGTGGACTGTATCCTCTATCTTCTTCATGTATCAACATTCAACATATTCATCCAGGTTTAAATAATTACACTCTGTTATTAGAATGAACTTGGCGTCTTTTTTTCGTTAATTCAAGTATTGCGACTAAGTAGTATGTATGTCCAACTTTGCTGTCAGAAGCTGATAGATACAAAGCGATCTGCAGCGACCCAATCCACCTTACCCTAATAAGTAGACCGTGTCATACAATTATCGTATTCTTAGGCAACTACGAGCCAACTTTACTTAAATACGACAACATTCCATCAAATTAAACTTACAAAATATAAGTCATCACATTTCACACCATACGTTCACTGAAGATGGACTCTATAAGACTTCTTTCCCTCCCGCAGGACATCCTGATCCTTCTGCCAGAGTACCTCTACACGATTGAGGATCTAATAAACACAGCGTCGACATGTAGAAGACTGAGAGAGTGTATGGCCGCGGCGACACCGAAGGTCATCTTACGACTAGCTGCAGCCCAATCCAGAATCTTCTTTCGCCCGTCACCACATTTCCTGGCTACTGCCACCGCGCGACAATTGGGCAACTGGGCACGAGAGTCGGCTACGAACGAGCAAGAGCTGGCGGAAAAGATGCAAGAGGGTATCGAGGGGCTTCTCGAGCTTGCTATCGATCATTGCGGCCTAACTTTGGAGCGTATCCAAGAGCTTCACTTGCTCCGCTTCTCTTTGATTAACCCTATAGCGAACATCATTGACCAGTGTGTTGGGAAGCAGTGGTATCAGACTCCCAATTTCTGGGATGGAGGTGTTGATGACGCTTATACCATCTCAGCTGAGCCTTCAGAAACTCTGTTTCACTTAGCTATGTACGGCGAGTTATTTGCGCCGGATTTTGAGACCATCCTCAACCAGGACGTCGACACGCGCAAACTCAGCGTGCAAACGCGTTTAGACTTCATCAAATATTGTGTACCGGACTTTGCGTGCTTCCAAAACGGCCACATCACGACTAACGATGCATACATGCCCGACGGGAGTATAGACCCGAGGCGCGACGTTAAAGCCACAGGTCCATACGCTACAGGCTCAGATGGCAGGATGCCGTACACTCATAACAACAACATAGCCTTGACGTGGGTTATACGCAGTAGTCGCTTTAGACCAAGGTACAAGGAGGTCCGAGCCAAAGCCGGTGTCCCGGATTTCCAAGGGGATTTCGATGACGGATGGTGGTATGACGAGGGCCTCGATCAAGATTGGCGGCAACGGCTCTGGGAGGATATCATGATGTGTCAGGGCCTAGAAGGATTGGGCATGTTGATACCCGATCATGAAGACCAGTGGATGGAAAAGATCAGGGAGTGGAGGGACAAGATTGCGAGATTAGATCGGGAACCGCCCCTAACCAAAGTCGGGCGACAAGCTACGCTCGAATACCCATACCTACTCGGCGATCTAAGGATCTGTGCTAGTGGCTATGTAGGAGGGACATAGAACCAGCATTGCGAACTAAACCTAGGATGTGGCATGAACGTCTGCTCGGCAGGCCGAGCTTACATTTACGATACTATAGAATCTCATCTGTTTTAACACGCTGCCGTGTTATCTTTCATCTGTCATAGCCACCAATTGAGCTTAGCAGCATGGTTTCAAATCATCGGATATAGTATTGTAGTTGCATGAACAACAAGGTGCTGAAGGCGTATGAGCTAACGCCGATATGTGTATACAAACTGTTATCTCCGACTACCAAATCTGCGAAGTAAGCAGCACAGCTGACTCAATCTTAGCTGCAAATTCGTTCATGGTCTTTCCATTTGCAGTTAGAGACTTCAATTCATTTATTTTCAGACATATAAGACTTTCGAACCCAACTGCGAAGGGAGACTTGATAAGGTATTAAATAGGAGACATGTGACTATCGGACACACCCATCTCCATTTGTGATTCCCGGTCTTGGTAACGGCATATGGGCCGTTCCATCCGTACGGATGTCCAAATGGATACACCGTGGGATTCCTAGCGCTCAATGGATGACGCGTAATTCCTGCCGGGCTACTCAGGCTCGGTCAACAGATCCGTAGGCGGCTTACGTGAGACGGCCGTAATAGACGGACGGCGAAGAGCCGAGAAAGCCTCACTGACAAGACGTAAGTAAGTACAGCTCACTTATACAATGCTCTAACTTAGTCTAGCATAGACAATAATTACCCTCACTAGACCAGTAGCTCTACGCACGATGACTACAGCGTGACGAATGGAACGGCATTGAGATTACTGACGTTATTGAGGGCGTCTTATGCAACTCAATACTATTCAAGGGCCTGTAGTGCCGTAGTTGACATATGACCTTTGCAAGGTGAATTACTTGGCTGGGTCATATCTAAGGAGACATGGAAATGCGGCTCAGGAAATTCGGTTGAAGAAACGCGCGGTTTTGTCTCATTGACTATATGGGCAGTTTATTTAGCTCGATTACTGTCTTGTCAATCCAAAATCCTAACTTTTATTGAGAATGAACAGTTAATCTCAGTTTCAGGCCTTGGACGGAATCTCAAAGAAGATAGCCCTGGACCCCTCTCCCTTATAGGTTTCGTCAAGTTTGTAGAATCCCTTTCGCTCAAATTGGACGATGGAACCTTGAGGCAACTCGGCTACGTTGCAGTCCGCAAATGCCTGGGTGCGGAACTCGGTCTCGGGAGTGAGGAACTTTTCGAGTTCGTCTTGCTTCTCTAACTTATCCTTAGTGATTAGATAGTCAAAAGAGACAAGGTCCACAGGGATAAGGTTATCGTTCGAAGTTGCCAACCATGTAACCTTCTTCTTGGTCGTCTTGACATCGCCTGCAAGATTAAGCTCGAGATCAAGCCCTGTGATATCGCCCTTGTCGTCTTTCGTTATGCTTCGCACATAAGCATTACCCCAGTTCATGAGCGTGATTTCTTCATTCGTCTCGAATGATTTGGCGTCGGCCTGCTCTAATTGGATAGTTTTGCCATAGACAACCTTTTTCATTCCCAGCTCAGCATTCTTGACGTGTTTAGGCTTGGAAACAATTGTCAGCTCTGCCTGTCCTTGTACCGTGCAGGTGACAGCCCCGGAAGACTGAATGGCTGTATGGCGGGGTGCGGTAGGATCGATATACTTCCTATTCGTTGACCAGAAAGTTCCCCATTCGAGGTTGACAATATTGCGGCTTGGACCTTGTTTAAGGATAAACTCCCGTAGGGCTGGCACAACAACGCCTCGTCTTATGATGCCCCTGATCGTTGGCATTCTAGGGTCATCCCAACCCCATACTTTCCCCTCGTCAACGATACGTGTCAACTTCCGTTTCGACAGTAGTGTGCGGACAAAGTTCAAGCGAGAGAAGTCCCATATAGGAACTTTGCGGAGCCTAAGCGCTTCCTGCATCCATTCGTACTGGACATTGCGATCGCGGTATTCATTAGTACGCAAAGCAACAGTGACGCCTTCGATTGAGTCCAAGATTGGAGCGCAGAAGTCACTGTCATAGCACAAAAGTCAGTAATTGCAATTTACAATAATCGTTCTGCTGTTTTTTTAAGTCTCAGAAGCACATATGTGCGAAATCCCAATGATTCATGAACACCTACTATGTTGGGTAAACTTTCCACTGGCTCCCTGTACGGTGATGTGGCTCGAGATTACACCGGTAAATGACAGGATCACGCAAAGTACCATTTGGGCTGTCATATGCGATTCGTGCACGTATCGCCCATCGTTGTCCTTCCTCCGAGCCGGTCTTCATCTCTTCAAACCGGGCTAGTGTCTCGTCAATACCGAGATCGCGGCGCTTTGAGGGAAGGCGGTTCTTCCGATCCTCGTCCCCTTTACCAAGCTCTGAATCATCCGCGAATGCCTTGCCGTCTTTGATCAACTGAATGGCGTAATCGTGCATTTTCTGGAAGTAATCACTCGAATAAGTGATCTTCTCGGGAATGATGTTCATTAGCTTGAGATCGAACAAAATAGCGTCCTGAAATTCCATTTTTTCTTTTGACGGGTTCGTGTCGTCGAAGCGGCAGAGAAGTCGGCCACCCGGCCTAAGATGAGCAAAGTAATCATTGAGAAGTGCGGCCTTTGCATGTCCAATATGAAGATAACCCGATGGCTCAGGAGGGAAACGTGTGACAACTGGGCCAGTTATCCCTGGAAGATCTATATCATAGCTGGCACCTGCAGCGCTAGCAGCGGCTCGGGCCGCAACCTTCTCTTTTGTTGAGGCATAATTCACAGCACTGAAAGATTCAATGACCCACGGATTCGACGCTTCAACGTAGTTATACCATCGTGCCACGTTGTTCTCTGTCTTTCGTATCGACGATAGGGCAATATGATTCCCGCGAATGGTAGCCCAAAGTACAAGATCGGCAAATGCCAAATTGTACCCCACGATGTGTGAGCGCAGGAGTAAATGCGCATTAAGTTCCTCAAATGCCTTACGGAAGGCTTGAAAATTGGGAGTCGCGAACGCTTCGCTTCTTGTTACCCATTCCTCTAGCTAGGACACAATGAGAACCTGCGGACATCTGAGAAGGGCTCAGGACATACTATGGGCAATCCTGGAGAGCTAGGTAATCCGCTGGCGAGCTTAGCGAAGTAACGAAATACAGCAAAATCGTTGAAGATGCCGCCGTCCGCCAGAGTCAATTTGACAGCAGAGTGATCACTCAAATGTTTGCCCTCTCTTGGGGTCAAATGCAGTTCATCCAGAAGGTCGTTCCTCTGAAGAAAAGTGACAAGAACCAGGCTTGGGTAAACCACGGCCGAGGAAGCCTTCAAGGCGTATTCGAGTGTGGCCATGCTGGGCGAGCAAGGCGTATCACAGTATACAGATGTAGTGATGCAGATTGCCACTACATATTATCTTGCAACTATGAGTCTTCAAAAGGAATGGCGGGGCAATTGTGGGTGGAGACGAGCATAATGGAATACCTAACTAAGTACCTAGGTAGTTAGATCAAGCAGACAGCACTAACCTACGTTATCTTCGAAGGATTATATAGTGGCAAGGTAGTGCCCAGAAGAGATATAAGTTAAAACTGACATTACTCTTAGTACTAAAACACACCAAGTAACTAACAAGTTTTCTCTACATCAGGCGGTAAGACGGACATCTTTTCTGGGCACCGCCTTCAGTGGAGTGGCCAATATAATAAGGAAGCTCTTCTTGCAGCCAAAGTCATAATTCTGAAAGATTGCTATGCGCAACACGCATCTAAAATGTATTGGAAGCATCAATCATGCCAACGCTAATAGAATTGTCAATCTGCTCGCGTCACCCTTGTAGATTGTAGATCGTGCAGTGCATCCCCCAAGATTCTAAACCGAATTGACTTTAGCAACTCCGATGCGTTTACTGGATTCGGCAAGTAGTTGTAATCCGGACGCCGGCGGCGGAGATCGGTGCTTATCCGGGCTTAGGGTCGCCAACGGCCTGGGTCCGAAGGTGGGCTCGACTACGTCGGCTGCCGAAAAGATTCTTGCGGCTCGCTATAGTCCGCGTTCCATTTTGGGAGTCGACCAAGTGGCTGAACGTATTACTGTTTTCATATGGTGGATAGGTAGTTTTGGTAATGGGTGCGATAGATATATAACCAGGTCATGATCATTCATGAACCGTGAGAATCCAGATCATTTCACCTAAGCATAACACAATTCTCACAAGATGCGTCGCTTCTTAGCAACAATCGCAGCCGTCACTGCTGCGCAAGCAGCGGCAGTCTTTGACATCGACAGCCACCCTAACGCCGTCGGCATCTGCTATTCTGTATGGCACAGCCTTGGCTACGATAACGGCAACCCCCCGGATATCTCTGAGATTGAAGCGGGACACGGGAGTTTTTCGCCTGAGCCTAACTGGCATTGGTGGGGCCGTCCTGATGGAGGATACTATCAAGGCGGTAACAACGGTGTATTGGACCGGCATTTTTCTCAGATCTCGGGGGCTGGGATCGACTTCATCGTTATTGATGCCACCAATTTAGCGGTAAGTATTAGCAGACGTCTAAGAATATTATACACAACAACCCGAAAAACTTCCACTTACATGCGATCTGGTAGGGATACGGTAACTATGCCCCGGGGTTGTTCACAGAGCCTTCCGACGCCCTGCTCGCAGAGATGCAAAATCAAGCAGCAGCCGGAAAGCCAACGTAGGTGATTCTCCGTGGAGCTTATATCAACACCAATTGACGAGATTTCGTAGTCCCAACGTGGTATTCTGGGTGCGCACGGCCTCTACTGATGCTGACCCCTCAGCTGTCGGCCGCTTCGTTCAAGACAGATACTACAATAACCCGAACTACGCCAACTTCTGGGTCACGTTCAAGGGAAAGCCGCTGATGCTAACCTCCGACACACTTCCCGACCAGCTGACGGGGAGGTTCACGCTGCGCAAGATGTGGGGACTTCAGGGCAGTCTAGCCCAGAGCGAGTGGTCGTTTCTTCAGGATGCACCGCAAAACGTCGCCACAACGAACGGCGTCCCCGAACAGATCTCTGTATGCGTGGCTAAGCAGCAGAGCTACATCTCGGATAAGTCTACAGCTACATCAAGGAAGCAGGGCGCGACTTATGCGGCGCAGTGGGCTAAAGCATTTCAAGTCCATCCTCAAGTTGTCCTCCTGACATGGTGGAATGAGTGGATGGCCCAGAGACAGGGAAATGATGCAAATGGTAACCCGCAGTTTGTGGATGAGTTTGACGGAGGTAAGTACAACTCCATTTCTCCACCTAATGGGATTAAAAAAGCTGACTTCCATAGAATATTCTCGAGATATTGAACCGCAGGACCCATCTCAGCCGGGCAGCCACGGTAGCCACTATTTGACTTGGACTCAACAATACATTTCTGCTTACAAGGCCAACCAACCGATTCCGGGAGGGTTGACGGGATACTAAGATGATCTTAGCGGTCTGAGATAAAGTGGATAAGGATTAAGATCAAATCTTCAGCCTAACTCAGAGCTCACAACTACATAAACTGTTATTATTAGTTAGCGCATGGTCTTAGCAATAATATGAGAAAATTTTCGAGGTATGAGTCGATAAAAAAACCAGAAATTTAGCGGTTACGGCTCTGAGCAGACGTCTCTTCGTCCTTCTCTTGTGCTAGTATACTTTTCTGGAAGACGGGATTTACCTAATCAAATACTGTTGCATGGAAAGCAGATGTGTCACCCCAGCAAAAACGACGAATTCTTGGTCTTAGAAACTAACGACCACGCTTCTCGTTATCCAGGAGCCGGCAGGAGTAGAAGAAGATTTATCCGTCATCGAGGTGTCAGTGTCATGATCGCTCAAGATATAATGCCGTAGTACCATGAGACTTCCCATAGTGCCAAAGGTGAAAATTGCAAGAAGCTTTTATTGCGGCCT
The DNA here is from genome assembly GCA_007182795.1 of Xylaria flabelliformis. Lineage (NCBI taxonomy): Eukaryota > Fungi > Ascomycota > Sordariomycetes > Xylariales > Xylariaceae > Xylaria > Xylaria flabelliformis. The sequence continues at coordinate 181,566 of VFLP01000027.1, read as the reverse complement.
AGCCAAAGCAAAATCACTATAACATGTAAAGCTAGCAATAATGATACCTCTATCAACCAGACGTGTGCCTACTTCATAGAACAAACCATTGGTGTGCAAGATGGGGTTGTAAGTATGTTTTCCCAGTCAATTTCAGGGTTTGTGAGGTTGTGATGCAAATGTAGTGGTGAATCACACCGTCTGATATAAGCCATGAATGATGTTGTGCGTGAACCAACACTCCGCGTTTTGGAAAACAAGCAACTAAAAGCCAGGACGGTTAAAAAGGCTAGAATCATGGCCGGCGAAGGGGCTGATATTGTCTCGTTGGCGGAGAGCGGCGATACTAACTTGGCGGACAAGTTCTCTGTCGAGAATGTCGCTATACAAGCAGTAGGCTCGGACAGGGCAAAACTCCCACAACAGAAGAGCGAAATCATTATCTGTGAACATTATCGGTTGATCGCCGCGAGTATGGCTCTTGAATGCCTTGTACGCTTCGTTGATATCCAAGATCTCCTTGCGGTGCAGATCCTGGGTCAAGCCGTTGAACGGGATTTCCTTCCAATTCTTGAATGCGTTGAAGTAGCCTCTGGTACATTCAACAATGGATTTGTAGACTCTGGCTTCGCAGCGGAAAGTGGTGCAGAGAGACAGGGCCTTGATGTAGTCAGCGCCCTCGTATGCCTGGAAGCCCAAGATCGGGCTTTTGATGCCGTAGATGGCCAGCATAAGGATCTTGAACTCAGGAAGCCCGATTTCCGGAAACACGCAGCGATTCATGATGTCCGCTTCGGATCCGTTGTTGTAGATCTCGTAGAGCACCTTGGAGTGCACCAGAACTCTGGCGTGAATGAGCACTGCTTTACCACCTACGAATGCGGACACAATGCGGCTAAAAGCTTGATTAGAGATGTAAAAACGAAGAGTGGAAGATTTAATTTACCTGCCATCCATGATCTGGCCACGTGGAGCCTCGTAACCAAAAATGCCATAATTCAGCGCTTTGAAGTCATCTTCAGAGACACGAGCATAGGTAATTGGAGTCCCATAAACATCGTTTCTTGCCTGGGAGTAAGGGACGTTATACTGCTGATCGCTGTGATTGTTTTCAGTCTGGGGGTTGGCGGAAAATTCGACATTGGTTTGTTGTGAGGATTCGGCAGTGGTCAAGACAGGGACGTCATGATGAACTAGTTGAGGAATGAACGGGACCAGAGTGTGACAGTTGAAGATACATTCTTCTGTTCGAAAGTTAGCTTCGATCAAGGTGAGGACTGAATAGTGAATATACCATTATCAGTACCATGTCCTGAATCCTCAGTCACGGTCCGCACCTCAGCTGCCTGCGTCGTTCCATGAGCCTGCTGGAGCTTGTTAGCGTTGGCAAGGCTTAGATCAGCAGAGTATATGTGCTGATTAATAATTGTTATCTAGTCACTACCTGGGAATGGAGGATATCTCGACTCACGTGAATGTCTCCGGCATTGTTTTCGCTGGGTGCCAGCTCTCCATTACTTTTCGGTTTCTGCTGCTGTCCGGACATGTTACACTTGTCCTTGACTTTTAAGCTTCGAGGTTTAAGGGGGTTGTTTGGTTGCTATGCATGCGGTTAGTAGAGAGGTCAAAGGGCTCAAACCACGATATACGGCGTCTTTGACTTACCACAGCGTGAATAAACGAAGGGAAGATGTACGCAGTGGACGCGATGGGAATTAGTAAATGAGGGAAGAAAATATCCTAGACGAAGTTAGGAAAACGCTACGGGATATTTGTGTTTAGTGGCGAGGGGTCAAGACTTGCGTCAGGTAGTTTGAAAACGACACAGCTAGGCCACAATGGTCGTTGACAGAATATCAGTGAGATAAATAACGCGGGGCACCGTGCAAACTAAAACGAGGTTGTGGTGCGTATCAGAATATAAACAAGGAAGTCGTAGTGGGAGTTGCGTATGACTAAGGAAGGAAGATGTCTTACCCGTAGAAGCTTAATGCTCTTGATATTCTCTTAATTGCCACGCACAAGTACACCAAGCAGGCAGGACTAGATGTGGTAGAGATGAATGAGGGTTTGAGGATGGAAGGCGGAGATAGGTAGTAGAGTTCGAGGGACTGCGAGGTATCTTGGAAATATGATAGGTTGATTTAATAAGATGACTTAAAAGGATCTTAGAGGGAAGGAGAATACGTAAGTGTAAAGGAAAGAAGCCTCAAGAGCTACTATTTATTTAGAGGAAGGCGGGATGGATTATTGAAAGGCTGAGCGCATACGAGGGGCTCGAATAGCCTCGTAACGCGACAGGAGAAGCGGAGATTTGGAAGATGAACCACTACAAAGTGGAGATATATACACCTGCGAGGTCCCTGGTACCTTGAACTTGAGGACAATTCTGTGTGTCCTTTCAATATTTATGTGTCGCTATGCTATCCACTTGCTGTTCAAGCTTGTTATGAGCCTATCACCATCTACAAAGAAAGTGTGAATTACACTTTGAGTATCTCTATGATGTCTTCACATATCAGTGTGTATCGGTGCAAGATTGACACGATACAGATTGTCCTATCTTGACCAGCAAAGTCTAGATGGATCATAGCCAGGCATAGTAATAGCCAAAGAGGTACATTAACTTTAGACAGTCTCAAACGGAAGTACGTTATACTGAAGTGTGACAACCCAGCCAAGATGCCGCAAAGGCCGGGAGCGCAAAGCCGACACAAGCGGAACAATGATGAGGGGAGGTTGACTGTGGAGACCGGGAGACCGGGACAGACCGGAGTTTAAGAATCTCAATAAAGCGGAATTCATGATATTGAAACGGCCACGAATGACTGCAAGTCTTGTGAACCCCAGTCAAGGAGGAAATCTAAATATTAGGCATCCCAGACTGGCTAAATCCAACCAAATCAATAGGGACTCGTATGATCACGCGAAGCAGTAGATAATCAAGTAATTTTGAAGGGAACAACAATGAATTCGATTGAAAAACTAGGCATTGAAGTCCAGAAAAACCTGAGATGTGTGGCTAAGTGTATACAATCATGATCACAAAGATCCCCGTATTTACTAACCCCTCACATGAATCTTGACCCCTGGCAAGTTACTTATGTAATCAAACCACTTACACTGCTTCAATATGGCTATTATGATAAGTGTAGCTATTCAACTTTGAGTACCTTCATTTGGTTCGCATCATGGAGCCGTGTTTTTACGAGCAAGTAGGGTCTACAATGGTTAAATCGGGATCAGGTAGAGAAGCAAGGGGGAGAACGAGATCATGAGTGTTAGATCTCCACTGCCTCCTCTGCCGACTACGGTTCCGGAGTTTTCATCGTTCCAATTCAAGATGATGGCAACATTACCTTGCGACAACTGATTGGCCAGGTCCGAAACTGTCAGCCCTCGTTGATTGAAGTAGGTAGCTGATTGAGCTACAGATTCATAAACAAGTTTGTTTAGCATAGGGCAATCTTCGAGTCAGGGATTCTGAGTCACTTATTCGTCTCTACTATGATCTCACCGATATTAATTCATCTTGAATAGGCGTTGGGCTTAAGTTTCTATATATTTATTATAATAAGGGAGGGTGGCACACTTTACTCCTATATCTGTGATTATGTATACTGCCAGATCCGCTGGAGCCCATGGGCTCCTTTTCACTTTCTTCATACCACTGCTTGACTGCCTACTCACATGATTCTCCAATATTCTTGACAATACTCAACCTGCCTGAAGTCGCTGATAGGGACATAATTCAGAAGATGATAAGGGTGGCATAGGCGACCAAATCGCTGTTCTGCCAAGTTACATAGAGATCGTATGAGAAATTTCGATTATCCGGAGTGCGAACCCTCTCTACTTGATTATAGCAGCGTCTCTATTAGCGCGCCTTGATTTACTGCAGACGAGAAATCCAATGACACTCTTCAATCGTAGACCTGCGTTATGCTACTAACATTAACAATATAAGACGTCGGACTAGGTGCTGACGTCCACTATACTCGTATAAAGGGGCCGTCTAGTCACTGACAGTCAGTGACTGACTAATGAAGTCTGAGAGCCGAGACCGCCAGCTTGCGACACGAAATCACCCGCTGTCCCGAAAAGACCTGTCGCGACGTAATCCGGGCTCCTGGTTGTAAATAAAAACCGATTTACCTATTGTTAAACCAGTAACTCGTTTCGCTGAGATACATCAAGTTGTACTTATGTGAGCCTCTAGGGATACCCGTTCTAGTTGTATGATTGGTGTGGCGCAGCATCTTTAGCAGACTAGACCAGGGGAGAGCTACCTGTACTTGTACCCGCAATAGGTAAGTAAGTACCTTAGGTACTCTGTACAGCTGCATGGAAGGTACCTCGTTATCCGATGACACTGCATCGCCGCATCTTCGATTTGGTCTCTGTCCCACGCATGCATGCTTCCTACCTCACTGCTAACCATCTCTACAAGCTACATTACCTCCCTTCCTCTCTTGCCTACCCACGTACTGCGGATGAGCTGCGTCTAGAGCGGTCCTTGTCCATGCCAGTCCAATGACCCATTAGACGAATTCCTGACAACTGCGCGCGCAATTGCAAAACGTTGACTCGCTCTCTCGATATCCCGCGGCTCGGCATCTACCTGCCGCTTTCCGAGGCCATGTCCAACACGCCCGTTCCGCCTGAAGACCAGGCCAGGCTGCTCGAGGATGCCCTGATTGCCGTGCGCCAGCAAACGACGCTTATGCGCAAATGTCTCGAGACCCCCGGCAAGCTCATGGACGCCCTCAAGTGCTGGTATGTCCACTCCCCTTACGTCACGTCACGCTCTTCCCGCTTCGCCCAGGCGCCTGGCTAACTCTGCTGCTCACTCGTCGTGTAGCTCGACCCTCGTCTCCGAGCTGCGCACGAGCAGTCTGGGTCCTAAGCAGTACTACGAGCTTTACATGGCTGTCTTCGATGCCCTGCGCTACCTGTCTGTCCATCTCAAGGAGAACCACCCCCACAACCACCTCGCCGACCTCTACGAGCTTGTCCAGTATGCCGGCAACATCGTCCCGCGCCTGTACCTCATGATCACCGTCGGCACCGCCTACATGTCCGTTCCCGACGCCCCCGTCAAGGAGCTGATGAAAGACATGATGGATATGACCCGTGGTGTCCAACATCCTATCCGGGGACTGTTCCTTCGCTACTACCTGTCCGGCCAGGCGAGAGACTACCTGCCTTCTGGTGATAGCGACGGCTTGGAAGGGAACTTGCAGGACTCTATCAGCTTTGTCCTTACCAATTTCGTCGAGATGAACAAGCTATGGGTGCGCCTACAACACCAAGGCCACTCGAGGGAACGGGAACAGCGTACAAGGGAGCGCAAGGAACTTCAGCAACTCGTCGGTAGCAATATCGTGCGACTAAGCCAACTGGTCGATTTGGATTCCTATAAAAACGGTATATTGGCTCCCTTACTGGAACAAGTCGTCCAGTGTCGGGACGTCTTGGCCCAGGAATACCTGTTGGAGATCATCACCCAGGTGTTCCCCGATGAATTTCACCTGCACACTCTAGATCAATTCCTCGGCGCCGTCTCGCGGCTGAACCCTCATGTCAATGTGAAGGCAATTGTTATCGGGCTGATGGATAGGTTGTCCGCCTACGCTGAGCGAGAGTCGCAGCAGAATGTGACAGAGGACAAGGCGAAGTTAGAAGAGGAGGCTTTAGCCGAACTACTGGAAAAGATCCGAATAGGAAAAGAAGAACAGCAGTCGAAAACTACCACCTCAGATTCGACTACAGAGGCGAATGGCGATCAGCCAAATGGTGAAGCCGCCGCAAGTACCGAAGCTGCCTCCACGGAACCTGAGACAGCACCATCAGTTGCTGACACTGAAACTACAGCGGTTGACAACGAGCAAGAACAATCCACGCCGACCTCTGACGCTGAGCGTGGCATCCCGCAAGACGTCAAACTCTATGAAATCTTCTTTGAACAAGTCAATAACCTCGTCAGTGCACAGCATCTGCCAATTCAGGATACCATTGCTTTGCTCGTCTCGTTGACGAACCTGGCCCTCAATATTTACCCAACCCGGCTGGATTATGTTGACCAGATTTTTGAATATGCTAACCGGAAAGTCAAAGAACATGCCAACAGCCCCGACCTTCTATCACCACCCGCCCAGCACAGTCTGCTCGCCCTTCTTCAGGCCCCTATAAAGAGATATGCATCGCTATTTACTGCCTTGTCCCTCCCAACCTATGTTCCCCTTGTTCAGTCCCAGACTTATCCTACGAGGAGGGCGGTTGCCGGTGAAGTCGCTAGGACACTATTGCGAGACCAGACTTCAATTTCAACGACAACACAACTTGAGAATGTTATGGAGGTTCTCAAAGTCCTGATCAAGGAAGGCTCGCAGCAGCCGTCTGGCTACCCAGGGGGTCCTCAGCGTAGAGCAATGGAGACAGACGAGACAATGGAAGAACAAGGCTGGTTAGCCAGGATTATCCACCTGCTTAATGGCGAAGACAATGACACCCAATTCCGTCTTCTCCAGTTGGCACGCAAAGCCTATGCCGAAGGTAACGAGCGTATCCGGACGACTACCCCCCCTCTTATCACGGCTGGTATGAAACTAGCACGTCGTTACAAGGCACGCGAACACTATGAGGATAACTGGGAAACGCAATCAAACGCCTTATTTAAGTTCATGCACTCTTCTATCTCCACGCTCTACACAAGAGTCAATGGTTCGGGTGCGGCAGAACTGGCTCTTCGCCTATTCACTGCGTGTGGACAAACGGCAGATATGGTTGGCTTTGAGGAGGTCGCATACGAGTATTTTGCCCAAGCCTTTACTGTATACGAGGAGGCCATTTCAGACTCCAAGGCGCAATTCCAGGCGGTCTGCGTCATCGCCAGTGCACTGCACCAGACGAGGAATTTTGGCAAAGAGAATTACGACACGTTGATTACCAAGTGCGCGTTGCACGGAAGCAAGCTTCTTCGCAAGCCAGACCAATGCCGAGCTGTGTATCTGGCAAGCCACTTGTGGTGGGCCACGCCGATTGCGGCAAGTGAGGAGTCGGACGAAGGTGTAAGGACCCCATCTGCTTATTATTTTACCTGCGAAATATTACTTACTGACTTGACGTACCAGCTGTACCGCGACGGGAAGAGAGTCCTCGAGTGCCTGCAGCGGGCGCTTCGGGTGGCGGACTCGTGCATGGAACAGGCGACATCGATTGAATTATTCGTGGAGATCCTCGATCGTTATGTGTACTACTTCGACCAAGCCAACGATTCTGTAAGAGCTAAGCCAACTGATGATGATACCGAAACTAACGAAAACTAGGTGACGACCAAATACATCAACGGATTGATCGAGCTGATACATTCGAATCTGGGCACAAACCAACAGGACTCTCCTAGCATCGAGAACAGCAAGCGGCATTTCAGGCATATACTCGAAAACATTGCGGGGAGACAGTACGAGGGAATAGTATTGCAACCTCAGAAATAATCAAAACAATTGCACGGGTAAACTTCGAAGGCATGGTAATCGACGACAGGTCGTGGCAGCAGGATCTCGAGCAGTGGGGTGGATCAGGTGCAGTCCCTCACAGCTTCAAGGGGACAGGCCAATGTATGCTGGTGTGATATAAGCTTTATTGAGGAGGAGTGGGAGAGTGACGACAGGCAGACGATTATGTGTGTATATATGTATATCTCTTAAGATTTGGGACATGACCTACTCGTCCGGCCAGGAGTTGAAACTGACAAAAGAGGATGGTTGTTGTTAATAAAAGGCATAATTCCCCAATTGACTGCGCTTTATCTCACATACTTAATTCCATAACTTTTCTATGGACAGTGTCCTAACCTAGGTACTTTGAGGAAGCCCCTGAGTGTGGCGGTGCTAGGTACAGTAACAAGGCCCCACCTGCCAAGTTCTTAGTGTACCGACCGGTCCTGACGGGCTTCACGACTTACGGCAGACCGGCTCTCGACTTATTCGACGGTGTTGCGTAACAACTCAAACGCAACACGGCCAACGTGGGTTAGTTGTGTATTCTTTGCTTAATAACCCATCGAAACTTTCGTTGCGACGTCAATGTCGAATATATGGCCGACATTGCTGCATAGACCGATGTGCTTTTCCTGTTTCTACTGATTGCTCTCCCCTTCTTCCTCTTACTTACTGTTGTCAGTCAACCCATCCGCTCCTTTCATATCATATCGCATCGTTCGCTATCACATACTCGCTTTCACCCGTCAATACACGTCTTGTCCAATACCATCATTCTCTGCACCGCCCCTCTCGTTTATTTTGCATAGCCCCCCCCTGTTCCGATGCGGTTGTGCTGAGCCATCCCCCGACTCTGTCCCGCCGTTCCCACGATGCCGTCCGAGAAGTCCCGCTACGAGCCGGCGCCGCCTATACCAACCTACGATGAGGCCACCGCCGGCGATGCCTCATCATCTAGGTCGCCTTGGCCGCCCTCTCCGTCCCCTGTCGATAGTAGACCCGACCACGAAACCGAGGCTCAATCCCTCCTCCACCACGGCAGACCTCTCGATTCGTCGCGGAGGGCGCCCGCAGGCTACCGACCTCCACATGTCGAAACTGATGACGAAGGATCGGAATGGAGTCTCGACGACGATGACGACCATAGTGATGGCGATGAAGCAGCCCAGGTGCGCCGTGAAATGCAAGAACTAGAGATCGAAGACCCCCTTGGCGATGACAACTCGAGCACAACGTCCTGGACGAAACGGATAGGCTTTTCGCGCCTTTCGCGCTTCTCATTACCGCGGTGGAAATGGAGGTGGCGCCTGCCACGGTTGACGGTCCGGCTCCCTCGCCAATCCGATAACAACAATGCCGACGAAGACAACGCCGAGTCGAGCGAGACGAGGACGAGGTGGCGGTTTCCGACACAGCTCCCGACCATAACCATGACCAGCCGTGACTTGATACTGGTTGTCGGTAGACTGCTTGCTCTCGGCGTGATTCTGGGTACCGTTTACCTGCTCTTCGTGAGCGACTTATTCAGCAGCATGTCCAGGCGCCTCAATGGCCAAATGTTCGACCCTGAGGCCGTACGGTCATTCGTCCAATTCAACGTCGACAAGGAACAAATAAGAGACTCATTGAGACATTACACGAGTTTTGCGCATCTCGCCGGCACCGAGGGAGACTACGCGCTTGCCATGGATGTGCACAATAGCTTCTTGAAGAACAACTTTGACGGGGTGGCCGTGGATGAATACTACGTCTATCTTAACTACCCAAAGAAAGATGGCAGGGCCATCGAGGTCATGTCCTTAGATGGAAAGAGGGCCATCTGGTCGGCCGACCTGGAAGAAAAGGATGTGGGTGTGGAAACGGCAGGCCGCCAGACGTTCTCATTCCACGGTCATTCTAAGTCGGGCGAAGTTAGGGGCCCGTTGATTTACGCGAATTACGGCTCTCGCAAAGACTTCGAACGACTTGCAGAGAAGGGCATCGACACAAAGGGTGCGATTGCACTCGTTCGCTACCATGGCACACAGACGAGTCTTGCTCTGAAAGTCAGGGCAGCAGAATTAGCCGGTTTTGCAGGATGTATTGTCTACACCGACCCTGCCGACAACGGTTTCATCAAAGGCGACCCCGCGCCGAAGGGGCGGACTATGCCGGCCGATGGTGTCCAGAGGGGCTCGGTGGGCTTATCAAACTGGATTATCGGTGATCCACTCACTCCCTTCCGGGAGAGTAAAGAAGATAATCCTCGCCTGACAGTGGATCAGACAAAAGGACTTGTCAAAATACCTAGCTTGCCAATTGCCTGGCGGGACGCCAAGGTTTTACTACAACATATCGAGGGCTTTGGTGAGCCATGCCCCGAGAACTGGAGAGGCGGTGTCCCCAATGTAAGATGGTGGACTGGCAATTCCTCGTCGCCCATTGTTCGCCTAAAGAATGAGCAGGATGAGAATGAGAAGCAGACGATCTGGAACATTTACGGCAAGATCGACGGCTACGAACAAGGCGAAAAGTCCATCATCATCGGTAACCACCGTGATGCTTGGGCTTTTGGTGCCTCGGAGCCTAATTCCGGAACCGCTATCATGCTTGAAGTGGCGCGCGTATTTGGTGAGCTAGCATCCAGAGGCTGGCGCCCCCTGCGTTCCATCGAGTTCATGAGCTGGGATGCCGAAGAGTATAATATGATAGGCAGTACCGAGTTCGTTGAAAGAAATCTCGAAACTCTGCAAGCGGGGGCCTACGCCTACATCAATCTAGATGCTGCTATTTCTGGCAGGGGTTTCCATGCTGCCGGTTCCCCCATGTTTAGCAAATTGGTGACGAAGGTCATTGAGAGAGTCTTCGACCCTTTCGCCAATGCGACTCTGCTCTCCCTGTGGAAAGACAGGAACGCCAACCTCGAGTCCCCAGGGTCCGACAGCGACTACGTTCCCTTCCAGGACATTGCGGGAACCAGCTCGCTGGACATCCGATTTGATGGCGAGGCTCACCCATCCCATTCCTCCTACGATAACTACGCGTGGATGGAGTCTGTCGGCGACCCCGAGTTCATCTACCACGGTATGCTCGGCCAGGTTCTCTCGCTTCTCATCATCGAACTCGCCGACCGTCCGATCCTCCCATTCGATATGGGCAATTACGCTTCTAGCTTAGGTCGCTACCTCGGTCATCTGTGGGAATGGGCCGACGAGAAGGGTGTGACTAAGGGCGATGCACCGAAGATCGACTTGGACCCTATTAAACAGGCGGTCAAGCATGTCGAAAAATCCGTCTCGCAGTTCGAGAAGTGGGAGCCGTTCTGGGAACGCGAGGTCCTTGCTTCGAATGGTTGGGAGCCCGCGGTCTTGGGCATTCGACGACTGGATTATAATAATCGCATGGCGGATTTCGAGACCGGGTTGCTGGATCTTGAAGCTGGTGGTGGTGTACGTCTTCTCTTTCCCTCTTTTTCCTCATCACTTCGTTTAGTTGCATTTCTTCATCTTGTTTATCAATCTACTGTCCTCAAGCTCTATTGTACTAATCCGAATAATAACAGATCCCCAACCGCACACAATTCAAACACGTCGTCTTCGGCCCACAGCTCTGGAACGAATACGACGAAGCGTATTTCCCCGCCATCATGGACGCCGTCGAGGTGGCCGACTGGAACCTGGCGCAGGACCTCGTGGGCAGGATCGCGGGCATTATTGACCGTGCTGCTGAGGCGCTTATACCGTCGGCAGACTAGCTGTCTCTAGTCATTCTTTCCTCCCCCCACCCCTTTTTGTAATCCCTGAACTCACTCTCACTCGCAAAGCGAGGCAAAGCAAAGCTAAGCTAAGCGGAGTTTCTTTGTTTATATACGTACATTATTAGAAATACCTAGGAAGGGAAGGAATGGCTATCCTTGAGCTGGTTGGACTGATTGATTGATTGAGTTATGCATGGCTTGGCGTTCCGGTTTTTTGGTATCTTACCTATGTAGGTAGGTAGGTATCCAATGTATGTAGGGGATTACCTGGGTTGTGCCTACTGTTTACCTACCTACCTACCTATCCACCTAGCTGTCTTTACTATTTATTGAGGCTGGTTAACTGGTGATGAGTCATAGCCGAAGAAAAGACGGGGTCGATGTGCCCAAAGAACCCTACTCGATACGAGGTCTTGAGGTATTTTTGTTATATAAGGTATCTACCTAGTTCATAATATGGAATGGAATGGAATGTGTATATGTTGTGCATATTCTGTTTGTTGATCTACCTTTGTTGGTGCAAAATAAGACGCGTAGTAGTTACCTACTGATACCTGAGTACATGTGCAAGTAGGGGAACTCGCAAGCTGCTAACGAGAGGGGAAATAACATTAAGTAATATCTGAAAGGTGTAATCCAGTTTGTATGGAGCGAAAAGTAACGACGGGAGCGCGATATAACGCGACTTGAAAGATTTAAACTTTCAATGTCCAATGTCCTAACCCTTTTACCCCTCTGCGCCGGAACTGCAACTGAACTAGTCATACATCCTAGTATTTACTTGTTGATGATCTTGGTGCGAAAGGAGCTGGCACGTCAGTGGGTGAGTACCTGCTGCCTATCCAACTAAGGGATATTGTTTTACAAACAGACAGGTGGGTAGTTGAGATTGATATATCTCTGAGATGTATAACTTGTTTGCTCGGGTCGTATTATTAGTTGACAAACATCTTGCTACAGCAAGCAAGGTATTAACTAAGGTTAGCATGTCTCTATAGCGACCCAAGTCTGGTATTGAGACGCCTAAAACTAAAAGTTTATACAGGCTGCCGTATACGGTATGAAATTCTCGATTGGATGGATGGTAGACCTTGATATTTTTTTGGTTGCTTCTCAGTACCTCGAGCTCCTTGATTAATGCGGCGCTGGTAAAATAGTGGGAGGGAGGGGATAATCACATGCTCGCCGTTCAAGATAATCACGTTACATACCTAATGAATGACTGGACTCTTCTACCTTCATAGGGGCATTCAATTCAATTTAATACTCCTGGCTGGTTAACCTTCTCCTTCCTATTTATCTGAACGGGGAGTTACGGAGCTTATGTAAGCTCCCCGGGGCTCATATGCGCTCAGACTGTCTTTTGGGACTACTGAACATCATTAGGCGGACGCTTCGTCGTGGAAGTCGGCAAGTCTAGGCAGTTCTTGGGGATTGTGTAGTATTGTTATACAGCAAAGTGGGACAAATGCATGTGCGGATTGAACCCATTCTCACTTCCACAATCACCTGGTGTTCTGATCTCGTACGAGGAGCAAATCGTAAGGGTAGGTAATGGCTGTCACAAAGTATATCTGAAACTGCACAGCAAAGAGTATTCTGTCTATAAAACTAAATAACTCATTAAGGCAATCTGAGAGAGCAACAAGCATACGAGACTTACCTTGAGCCTGTGACAGGGTTGGCTGAAGGAGTCAAATGCCTATTGTCGTAGGCCAGCTATACATATTCGTGTGTTCCTTTCATAGAAATTATAGTATCTGGGGAAGGTCTACATCTTGGCTGCGGCTACCGTTCACTCGTTGCGTGCCCATCCATTGGAACATCTATTATCCCTTAAGACCCCTCTTTTCTTGCCCGGGATATCTTGATAGGTGTTGGTGCGGCTCAACTATCTGGAACCCGACTTCCTAGGTGGGTAGCTACATCCGGAAATGTAGCCTCAAGACAGTGTAGATCCCGTCTTGGATACCACGTGTTTTGAACGTTCATGTTGACATTTCTGGGCGATTATTTCTCGGCAAAACGCCCGACGAAGTTTCTTTTGTTAGCATTCAACTTGGCGAGTATTAATTAATTGCCAAGGACTTATGGGTCGCGCATTAATTCGTGCAGCTGGCCATTCCCGGCGGGGACTCATTAACCAAACATAGCGTGGCTCCCTTGGTTGATCACCGGCATGCAAAGAGACAGAGAGTACCTATGTTGTTCAGTTACGCGGATTCGCGGTGTATCACCCACGCTACACTAGAGCCGGTAGTTGGATAAGGCAGGGTGGTTCTCCGTCCGTCCGGTGCGACCCGTCGGCTAGATTCGAGCCAATCGGTGAAAAAAGATCAGACTGGCGGCATTGATCGTGCTTTTGTTTTGTTTTGGTCGTAAGGGCTGTCTGCTACTGGCTGTGTACATGTAGTATAGCCCTGGAAAGCTTATCATTCTACATTTAGGCTAGTCTGGGTCTCCTGGGTATACTAACTCCGTATCTCCAACCCGGTTTTCTGTGGATCGATCGCGGGCAATGTCGATGCGAATGTGGGTTTATCGGCTGCGGATGTACTAGATTCGTTCCGGTCTGGATGTTGCTGATGCGGGATTCTCCGTGCGCATTTTCCAGGTTTTCCGGGTAGAGGCTGAAAAAGTCTTCTGCATGTAATCTGCACTGCACGAGCCACATGCGCGGGAGATAATGATACCTATTTATGGGACCAACAGGCATCTAGAACTGTGACTGCTTGGCTCTATCGATGCTGGCTTGATAGAGTTAATCCCACGCGGTTGGCAGCATCGGTTCTTTCCGGGATGCGGGTTGCTTTGCTGTCAGTGAACGTGGATAAGGTTCGTCATCTTCATTGGCAGTATGTTTGCGGACTTGCGTGTTTCGATAACACATTAAGACGCTTGTGAGAACTCCACTTAAGAATAATCCTGATTGAGATGGTTAATGCTCATGTTCTTTTTCGGCACCAAGGTGGATATCGACTAGGTCCTGGGCTGTTGAATTTTTGAATCGCGACAGCAACGACAGACGGACGGGCTCCTTTTTATTTTCGATTTGTTTTCGTCGAGTGGTATGTTTCATGAGTCGACGATAACGTGATAGTGGGGTTTTGTTTTCACCGCTTGCTTCAGCGACTAAACGACGAGGACTGCGCGTGGATGTTTGAGTTGAGTCAAGATAAGTAAAAAGTTTGTGTTTGACGTGAGACAAGTGAATAAGAGTGTTGTACAAATTTAATGGTTTATTTGTTTGCTTGCGCAAGGGAGAACCTTGATGGGGACAACCTGGTTGGCCAAACAAACAGACCGCCACATAAGAATCCGAAGTGTCGCGCCATGTCGAATCTTTTCGTTTTCTTGTTTTCTTCAACTACCAAGTTGGGGCTGTGATATACCTCGTCATCTTGTGCGCTGTTGCGTTTGACATATTGACTTCTCATCCACTCATTGATCTCATCCGAAGCATAGGTCTCATACAGCGGATACGATAACGACTAGATAACAGTGGCTGAGACACATTTTTCATAATGTCGCCGCCTCTTATGCGCATACCCGCTGAGTTGCGCTTTATGATCTACGCATACCTCTTCGACGCGGGGGAAACTGATATCCATGGCCATGACGGGTATTACCCACAATCTGGAGGAAAACCCAAAACAAATCGGGCGAAGGAGAAAGTAATATCGATCCGAAACGGCTGGAAAGACATTCCGTCGCGGCTGGGGCCAAAAGCAGCCGTAATGCGTAGCCGACGCGCGCCATCGGCCTGCAAACTACTACCCCAGGACGGAAAGCGCTCGCGATATCATGTCATGGGAGGTTCTTTTACGCGCCGCTACTTCGAGACGACATACTTCCTGGTGAACGAGGGCGCGTATTTCTGCACTGACCTGATGTACGTGAACCGCAAGATCTACGCCGAGATGAGTCACCTCGTGTACGCGGATTACATCTTTGATTTTGGCGCCGATGTCGAGGCCGTGAAGCCATTCCTTTCAGACCTCACGGTTGGCACACGTGCTCTCGTCAAGCGGATATCGCTGTATAAGAGGGGCCCTTGGCTTCTTCATGGCAGTGATCGGAGCGAGTGGCGGGCCAGTAAGCTTTTTTCTTTTTGAGTTCCTTCCGCCTTCTTAATGTTTGTGATTAGCTGTACGCCCAGTCAGACATCGAGACAAGAGATGGTTATACTAGCATAGTCTCTAACTTCTAACTTCCAATAGTGTGCACTTACTTATGCGACTACGCCTCCGTGGAGCACCTCCGCCTCATCATCCAAGCCGGCCTCCTCCCGGCCACCCGAAAAGACGACTGGGAAAACTCTTGGTCAGTTGCAAATGCCCCCCGCCAACTGTCAAGCCAGGACGTGGCGCTTCTCGTTGGCATTCGTCATTCTGTGCTTGAATGGGTTGAAGATCTGTTCCCCATGAAAACCCTCCGTGATGTAGAGGTCTTGCCGGATTTCTGTACCATGCCCCTACCAGAGACGTCGGAGATGGTCGTTTACATGGCGCTTTCAAGGTCTGTTGAGACAGGGCTTAGGGATTTTCTGAGGGGGCGCTTTGGGTTGAGTCGTTGTAAGCCGAGCTCGGAAGCGTGAGCATCCGTTGTCGAGCTCATGATGTTCTACGGTACAGCAGAAGCTGGTTGGAGTTAGGTGTTTTGATGAGGATGCGATGAACATGGAGAGGAGTATCGGTCGTATATTGTCAAAACTTTCATAGAATAGGGCTCCCAGGGTTGATTCTCCTCAGACATGTCTTAATGTCTACGATAGTGAGGCTTCATATGGAGGAGCTTGTGGTGTGTGTAGGAAACGTACCTAGGTAGTTTACGAAGTTCCGTAACAGCAAAAACTGCGGGAGTTTTTACGATAGTTACTAATTTAATGCCTACATGGTAGCAAGACCTGGTTTACGCAAAGTCAACCCAAATTAAGGGCTCAACGTCAAATATATGTTACGAGCTTGTCATAGACCGATATGGGAGCCGAGAAAATAAGTCTGAAAAGCAAAAGCTCAAACTGTTAGAAAACTGCTTTAATCCTGAACGGATCGTTAGAACTGTAACTTTGTTTTTCATCACAAATAACATAGTCATCGACTTGATCGGCTAATGGACTAGCATCACATTCAGCCTTTCACTACTCATTCTGTCGTAACAGAAATCTGGATTTCGGCTATGGGCACAGAGTCTTAAGAGCACCCTCCTCGTATGTTGGTCAAAGGTACATCGTCGTCAAGGGGCTGGAATGTATGGGCTGCGAATCCTGTCGTGTATAAGCTCTTCCGGTTTGAGTTCTTTGAGTTCGCTGACCCCAAAGTGCCGGCCCTGGTTGATGGTTGATCGAATGATTTTGTAGGAAGAACTCTCTTGATTGCGGGCTTTATGGTTGGAAGACAGGCATTCACGATGCCAAGCGTCGGTTCCAGCACTGAGTAGATGGCGCCAGGAGTCACGGTGTAGGTCAAATCATCCAGATCCCAGCTGTTGAGCCATAGTACCCGTAGAAGTGAAATGATGCAAATGCTGTTGAACTTTTCGTCAGTATTTCCTATTGTCTATAATCTATCAGAGAAACTCACAAACCGCCAAGACTAAACATGCCGGCAATACTGATCCTCTTTGTCATGTTCATTTGTAGACCGAATAGCTTGGGCATAGGCAATACCACAACTATAGCATCAACGACAAGGTTTGTAATCCCAGCAAGGAGATAGGCCAAGTTTTGATTGTGGCAGACGCCGCCAGGTATGGACTTATCCCAATTGTATGCTGCTGGTGTGCAGAGGAGGAAGGTCTCCAAGAAGACAGAAACAAAATAGGCAGCTGAGATGCCTATAATAGAATAGCAGATTCGAGCGAACTTTTTTCCTGGGAACAAATTGGTGTAGAGGAACAGTATCGAAATTTTATTACAAGTATTGGCGGCTGCCCACAGAAGCTGAGCAGGTACAAATAGCTAGTTTGAAAGAAAAGGTCAGCACGTGAATATCGCAGTTGTTCGCGACAGCTTACCTTTAAGTGTAAGCTAAACTTAGCAGGGTCGTTTGCTAGAAGCTCCTTTTCATGAACCCCTAGTCCTGCAGCAAACCCAGCTAAAGGTTCAGTCAATGGCAATGTCATTTTTCGGTGCAGTAGAAGTTTGAATTACCTGCAAGGAAGACGGCTACCGCACCGGACGCGTTGATCATTGCGAGGATAATCATATAATCAGCGGAACGAAGGGGAAGCTTCAGTAGAGCTCTAGACCAGAATCTGAGCCCCAGTGCCACGGTCGCCAATGTGTATGCGATAAATGATACCACGGCTACCTGGACAGAGCCCAGCGGGAGCGCCATTATTACCCCAACAGTATATTCACGACGGGCAACTGATTCTGGATTTCGAAGATACGTTTTCCGTTGGGTATTTGGTAACTCGAGCAAAAGCTGATAAAGGCCTCGCGGTCATGATGGGTATGATGATGAGATACTGTGGATACATTATAAAGATGCGTTGTTGCACAACGAGCCTTGAGTTACATACAGACACAATCTCTGCTACGATATAGGTACCCAGTACCCCTCCTCGTCTTTTTGGCACCTTGCTGTATGACACACGCCAACAATTATGTGTGTACTGCCGGTGCTGAAACTTAGCTTACCCGGGCTAGTGGTTACCAATCGCTCCTTTAGCGGATGGAGGCCGAAAGTCTGACGCTTCATCCATAGCAGGACCAGAGGTCAGCCACGCAGTCACCGAGAATCCTATTGCATATGCAGGCTCCTGGCGATGCGATAACAGTTGTCTGATACCCTGGCTAGTATGTGGTGAGAATTCTACGTTGGTGTTGTTGTATGAGTCCAAGCGGCTAGAGAACTAGATGATGATGTGAAATCCTCATGCGTCTCCTTAGGGTCCTAAATGATACTCGTATGAGACCTCACTAACATCTATAAATTGAGCATTTGCGCTTCCTGCTCCTCTGTTCATGATATGGTTGTCTCATCATCGAAACTTAAGCTTCCACTCTAACCGGAACTATCATGCCTGGGATCATGAATACCCGACAAGACATATCTTCTCTGAGAAAAGGGGCCTACTATGAGTGTCTTTATAACTCCCTGTCGAATGTGCCATATTTCGCCAACACTCTTTACCTCTTTGTACGAGATAATCTTAAAGACATTGTCTGTATGGGATATCTCTTCGGTGTTCTGAATGCCACTATTGCTTTCAAATTCTCGATGGGACCAGCCTTGCACATAACAGAGATAATTCTGACTACACATCGAATGATTTTATGGTCATTGAGCAATCTACTTCTTTTCAACCTTCACAACCAACGACATCCCTCGGCTGTGCTTGAAGACCGCCAAAACAAGCCTTGGCGGCCCCTCCCCGCTGGACGCATCAGTCCTAAGCAGACAACTCATTTGATTTTCGCCATGTACCCTGTCATCCTTCTCATTTCATATAAATGGGGGGGTATGATTCCGTGCCTCCTTGAAGCATTTTCTTGTTTGTGGTACAACGAATGGGGCGGAGCTGCGGATCCTTTCCTGAAGAACCTGCTCAACGGTGTTGGCTTTGCCTGCTTCTTTGCCGGTCCGCTTGAAGTCCTTACAAGGGAGTCAATCTTCTCCGGACAGGGCAAGGCTGCCACATGGTTGGGCATCTTAACTGCCTGCATTACTACTACTGTCCACACCCAAGACTTTAGGGATGTCAGAGGCGATAGAGCTGCTGGCAGGATAACGGTTCCTTTATCTATTGGCGACACAGCAGCGAGATTATTGGTGGCAGTCGGGGTTTGTGGATGGACGCTTGCGGCAAGTTGGTACTGGGAGGCAGGGAAGCAGGCTCTGGTTGCTGTGTTAGCTGGCGGGATCATGGTCTGCAACCTTTTCTGGGATCGGACAACTGAAGGGGACTCTCGCACTTGGAAACTATGGCCGGCATGGATCTTTGGCCTTTTCTTGGTCCCGGTCATCCCGGGGCGGTGGTAGATGCTTGGAGAGATACATTAGCGTGCAGCTGTGGTGTTACATTGCAACGACTAACAGTTCCTCGACTGTTTACACCCCGCCTTTAATACCAGATAGCCTGCATCACCTTGAAACCAACAACCGGTACGATCCCTGGAAGATAGATGGACAATGTTATGACAGCTGTCTGCATATTCCCTGCATTGTAGTTAATTATGCTGTATCTAAATTAAGGGATACCTAGATTTATGTACTCTTGAACCTACCGGGGTATTTCGGCTTGAGATGTGGTACGATAAGTGCACGTTGATTGTTTCTTGGGCACGGCTGGCTAGTCTTTCCAGTAGGATACGACTGACCTATATAAATATAAGGCTGGCATAAATCTTTTTTGTTTTTATTTAGGCACCGTCACAGAAATATCAGCAAGCCTTCCGTCCTTTTCAGAGGCTCCCTCAGTTCTTTGCCACTACCCGCTTGTTGTCAGCATGAGCTCACCTAACACCTATGACTTCGTCGTTATTGGCGGAGGTACGTCTGGCTTAGTTGTTGCTGCCAGGCTCTCTGAGGACCCTAGACACAACGTGCTTGTTATAGAAGCTGGGTTGGACCACAGCGCAGATCCACGAGTCCAGATCCCAGCTCTTTTCGAGGCATTGAAGGGAACCGAACTGGATTGGAACTTTAAATCCAAACCTCAGGTACGATCTCCCAACAACCAATTTGTGTCTCTATCTTTGACTAATTTCATCCCAGTCGGCACTCGGGGGAAGAACAATCACTTTAAACCAGGGAAAAGCTCTAGGCGGCTCGAGCACTATTAATGCGTTCGTCTTCGTTCCTCCTACCAAAAGTCTCATTGACTCTTGGGAAGCTCTTGGGAACGATGGCTGGAATTGGGATGCCCTCCAGCCGTACTTCTCCAAAGCATATACATCTCCACCCGCAGTAGATGCGCGATCCAGCAAATTGCTCGGGGTTGACAAATGGACCGCTATGAATGCAGCTGCCACAGGTCCTCTTCAGACCTCTTTTCCCGCAAATTTTACAGATCCTGTTCGCGAAGTCTGGGCAGACACATTTGCGGCTGAGAATCTGCTGATGCCGACCGATCCGTTTGTCAACCCATCCGTAGGCTCGTTCAGCTGTCTATCTTGCATTCATCCCAAAACAAAGGAGAGAAGCCACTCGGTGTCGGCTTACTACCAGCCTATACAAGACAGGGAGAATCTTCACGTCTTAACCAATGCTGAGGTATTGAAGATCCTCTTCGATGAGACCGAGAGCGGTCATCAAATCCGCGCTTCAGGTGTACAGTACAAACACAAAGGCAGCACTTTCGTAGCCGATGCTAGCAAGGAGGTCATCCTGGCGGCTGGTGCTTTACAATCGCCCAAGATCTTGGAGCTCTCGGGAATCGGCGACGCAAAATCGCTGCAGAAACTGGGAATTGATGTTGTTCTTGACCTTCCAGCCGTCGGCGAGAATCTTCAGGACCACGCTGTCAGCAGTGTTTGTTTCGAAGTAGCAGACGGTGTTGAAACGTTAGATGCTCTTGTCAGACAAGAACCGGAGGTCCTGGCCCAAGCCATGCAAGACTATGGCACAAGTCGAACGGGCCCAATGTCGCACGTGGGAGTCACGTCATACGCCTACCTCCCTGTGAGATCACCCGATGGCCGGCAGGCTATAAAACAGGCACTTGCCAACAATCAACCACCCTCAGGAGAGGGGGTCAGTAGCGCGAGAGACCGGGCATACTTCGAAATTGCCGAGAGAGCTCTGCTTGACTCAAGCGATGCGACGGCTGCGTATCTCACGGTTGCGACCCAAACCCCTCAATCTGCTGGATTCCCCGGAGACTCTCAACCAGGTCCTCTGCCCGGCAACTTCTTGACCATTGGAGCAATGCTCTCCCATCCCCTCTCTCGCGGCACAGTACATATTCAATCCAACGACTATTCTGCGCCACCTGCGATCGATCCAAGATATTTGACAAATACCATCGACATGGAAGTCCTGGCCCAGCACATGCTGGAAATAGAGGGCATTGCAAGCGCGCCTTCGTTCAGCAAGTTGTTGAAGTCACCGTTGCGCCGAGGCAATCCCGCCTCACATTTCACTAGCACGGAAGCAGCGAAGCAGTACCTCCGTGACAGCGTAATATCCATGTGGCATGTAGGATGCACGTGTGCGATGCTCCCGAAGGCGAAAGGCGGAGTTGTTTCTTCGGACCTGAGGGTTTACGGGGTGGAAAACTTGCGAGTAGTGGATGCGAGTGCGCTTCCGACAATCAGCACTGCGAATCTCCAGGCTACTGTGTATGGTTTCGCCGAGCGTGCATCCGATATTATCAAAGAGGCATGGGGAAGTGTATGATGCTTGCAAAGGGCATCTATACCTTGGCCCCCTTACTCGTTCACTTTTATTTAGGTTCAGGTGTTTCCACGGAGATCCTATCATGTCACCTTCGAACACGAATTAGGTTTTTCTACATTGATTTACTCTGTCGTTACGGCTTTCTGAAATGATGTGGATCAAAATATACATCCTGCCTATAAGGAACCGGTTAATATGAGAATACCCCCGGATTTATTGCAAGATAGCCCTAGCCATGCTCTAAGCCTATACCCGCTACCAAAACAATGCACAACTATGCGTGCTTAAGGCATCCTAGTCATGCCTTGAGTTTATCTTGAATTAATGAAAGCAGAATGATGCATTTAAATTTTATTCCGAATCTCAGAATATACAATAACTGAACGTTAATATTAAAGCGTCAACTGTTTTTGCAACTACTGTAACTTCCTACTTCCATCCCAATCGAGTAGTTTGAATTTGACAGCTTGTCTTAAATCATGTCCGAAACAACAACCTTGCGTACCTACTCAATTCAGTTGAAAAGCTGACCAATCAACGCCTAGTGTACCTTGTTGAGCCAACCTTATTACAAGCACCAGACGACCAGCGTACTGTAGGTATTTCGATATCAAAGATTAGAACATCTTCTTTTAGCAACAAGAGGTAGTTCCCCAATTTCTCGCACGGAGCTGGTTGAACACATCGTGCCGTATACTCAAAGCCATCATATTGTCGCAGTGATCGGAATGGTCTGGTCTGTTATGGTCTTGGTCTGGTCTAGACCGCCAAGACTTCTTCTGGTCTAAGGAATCTTAATCGTCTGACTATAAAT
The DNA here is from genome assembly GCA_007182795.1 of Xylaria flabelliformis. Taxonomy (NCBI): domain Eukaryota; kingdom Fungi; phylum Ascomycota; class Sordariomycetes; order Xylariales; family Xylariaceae; genus Xylaria; species Xylaria flabelliformis. Next base: position 159,189 of record VFLP01000027.1, on the reverse strand, counting down.
AGATTTTGTATATAAACTAGTACTATTGCAGTTCGAGATGCCTCAAAAAGATGTTGTAAGAGCATCGAATTTGTTTTAACCATTGATCCCAAGCACCGTTTCCATTAGCAATAATAGAACCAGAATCGACGCCTGTTTTCGCATCGCCTGCCCTTACGTTATTTTCGACTCCTACTCCTTCACTTTTACCTGCTCAATACGAAGAACCCTCAGAAGAGTTTGTACTAGACGTCATAACCTACGTCAAACGTGTATCAATTGCGAAAAAGGGATCGCGAACAGGTCATCACACATCTGGACCTATGGCGTTATATGCATCCGATCTAGTGGCAAGAAAGAAATGAATTTCTGCTATGAATGAGCAGCCGAAAAGCGCAGGCAAGAATTGTTATCAACGGCACTTCTAGGGTCCAAAACTACTTGGAACAGAAGCATCATGTTGATCTATAGAGTGGCGTTCGGAGACAAGGTTCTGTATAAAGGTCTATAATCGACCAGCAGAAAGGTGCAGCCGCTTCTACCTCCATCTGGAAAGACTCGATTAAGAAGTTCAAAATGCTTCTAATTCGTTAGATGGTGAACTGCTATATTGTTTTCTTGAAAAATAATACTTTCGCGAGTTACTCTTCTTCCCTAATCCTGCATTGCTTAATCACCCCCGTAAAGTAGCCAAGCGTATTCTAAATTGGGTAACGAACGACTTTATTTCTAAAATGGCAGCATACAATGTACAGTCAGGATTATAAAGTGGATGTGCTTACGGGAGTCAGATTTGTGACTTCAGATTAGCCTCATCCTCGCCCCTCTGGTGTAAGCTCCAAAGTAGTAGCAATTTGGCATGGGCTACGCGGACGTAATGTAACTATGAATAGCACATGAAACTATACGACAATCATTGAAGATTCGCTTGAACACAGAAGTAATCTTCATTTAAACATTGTCAAATCTAAACTGCGTAGTAAATTATGTATTGAAACTGCCCCGGGTAATTTGCCTATCCCTAAGCCCTAACTAATGAGGCAATCTGGCATCTGGAGCTAGTAAATATCGGAAAATCACTGGAGAATTGGTCGATCAATCAAACCCAAGGTATTTGAATAGATTCGTAGGAAATCAATCCTACTTCAACGAAAAACTAAGTGGTGGTCTGAAGGTGTATATTGCTGAGTCGTTGGTGAAATCTAATTCAGAGAGATCACTTGCCGCCTAACCCCTTATACTATATATACATGTAACTATTGGCTAAGTTACCAGAAAAACCACCCACTCATACTACTCCAACAGCTTTTTTCACATCATCAGGAAATGGACGAATGGCTAGAAGCCATCAAACCTTGTTTCGGCTCTTGTCGGTTTGTGAAGCACTATTTCCTTCTTCCTCAATCTCGCTCCTCGCTTCCATGTCTTGCAGAAAGACCCGGTCATCGGCGGGCTTACCTGGGTTCATCTTATGGAAGTGTCTTGCCTCGGCCTTAGCTCCATCGCTTTCAAGATGGTCGAATGGTTCCCACGTCCAATGCTTTTTTGCAGGCCAGCCTTGCCACTTGATAAGGTATTTCACTTGCCCCTGCGTCTTTCTGGAATCTTTTATCACATCCACCTGATATTCTTCACAAGTGGACACAGGCGTAACTCTCGCTTTACGCTTATATGGCTGTGATCGATATTTCGAGGTTGTTGCGAGAGAACCTGCCTTCTTCTGAGACCGAGGGGCTGCTGCCTTGGCACATGGTAGATTCTTCATCGGCGGCTTGGCTACGTGTCGCTCTCTCTTTGCCTTTACAGACGGGGCGATCATTGGCTGTCCTAAAACTTGTGGTTGTTCATGAAGGAACTGCGTCATTTGTTGTTGTTGGTTAGCAAATTGAAACCCAGCACCATAAAACGATGGAGACTGGATGTTTAGAGGCTCTTCAGGATACGGAGACCGGACGTTTAGAAGCTCTTCAGGATACGGAGACTGAACGTTTAAAGGCTCTTCAGGATACGGAGACTGAACGTTTAAAGGCTCTTCAGGATATTGAGACTGGATGTTTAGAGGCTCTTCAGGATACGGAGATCTGATGTGTAAAGGCCCTTCAGGATATGCAAACTGGTGATACGAATAGGTATGAAGTGCTGGAAAAAACCGCCAGCTTTGATCTTCATGATAAACTGGGACCAACGAAGCTGCCTGGGCTGACTGGCGTTCTGCAAACGCCTTAGTAGTATACTCTTCTGTTAGAAATCCATTGTTGTTCCAGTATTGATCGCCTTGAAGCTGGGGTCCGTTGAAATCCATTGTATTGACGGAGGTGTACTACCTTTCAGATCTGGTGCGAAGTCGATGGTAATCGAGCTGAAGGTGTATGTTGAGCTGGATAGGATTGTGTAGTAATGGGGGGAATTATTGTTCTTTATATCCTGCGCATGTAAAATGTATTGTAACGCCCATTGTTTACAAGGCATTGAAAGTAAATAGTCTATGCACTTGTTCCAATTCACTACGCGATTGTTTTTGTTTGCTTACATAGAAAGAGCCAAGTATCTGTGCCTCGAACACTTGCTTTGAGAACTTCATACCAATAAGATTTTACTTGCTTAGTTAATTTTCATCGCCAGAGTTTCTGCGGTTGACTTAGCTGATGAAAAATGGGTTGTCATACATATATTCACTGCGAGGGTTAGGTAGTAACTGGTTTTTCTGGGGCATGCTTAGTGAGAAATTTAGCCGCATATATATACGTACTTGGTATTATTCGGTTTTCATGAGACTTTTTTCTGATTCCGTATCATAGCCATTTAATTAACATCTATTTGATTCTATTGTTTACCCATTGAATTCACTAATATTTACTAATAGTGCAATAGCCAGGTTGCCTCCTTAGTTACAGCCCAGAAGTAGGTAAGTCACCCTGACCATTTTAACTTGCCGAGTTGGGCCGTGTAATCATGCTTGAAAAAGCCATGCCACGTTACCAGGCAAACGTGCTGTAGACAATCTGAAACTACCAGGGTCCTGAATGTAGCTCAAGGTTGTACTCGTAGAATGGGTTCCTTCGGCCTCCGCACTCTCCACAGCTCCAAGAGTACGACGCTTGCCGCAATGTACGATAGCCCTGTGAATATCTGAGGATATAGATATGAATTCATTCCGAGATCTGGACGCCTTAGTTGCAATGCTATTACTTCGGCAACTAGGGAAAGTGTCAGTATAAATAATGAGAATACACAAGCACGAAGGAACTTGTCGTCCTACAGAGACTAGGCAGTACTATTGATAACCATGCAATGCATAGGAAAGCCGGTAGCTCTGTCAGGCCGACTATCTCCGTCGCTAGGGGACCAATAACCTGTAAACCATCATCAGCTTTCCGCGGTTGTCTGGCGCTGCCACCGAAGTAACTCACAGCCCAATAGATGCCCAAGATTGCCCCACTGATCAAAGCAAACACTGTGAGCGCCCCATAAGACGTACTCGGGAGCCAGAGGACGAACACAAGTATGCCGCAGCTCCATGTTGCAATCCCCGCCACTTCCACGCGGCCGAGTCGGTCGCTCAAGTAACCTATCAATGGGCGTCCAATGGCGGCCCCTAAGTTTAATATTGCAGCAACCGTTGCTTTATCTTGGTCCGATCTGCCAATAACTCCTGCATAGTCCGATAAAGAGAACATCAAGGTGATGTAGCCGAACGTTATAATAATACTCCAGCCTAGAAGCAGCCTCACTTGGTATATACCGAGGAGATGGAAGTTAAATATCCGCCGATCCGGTTTAATATCCCTATTGCGTGACCGGATAAGGAACGTCGCTATCATGTTTACAAAGAAAACGAGAACAGACGTGATCCGTAACGACCACACGAACCCAAGAGTCTCGAGCAACGCTTGGGTCGAAAAGCAAGTGACTAGCCCACCAATGCCCGAGCCAGCGGCACAAATCCCGCAGGCCAAGCTCCGTCTCGCGGAGAACCACTGCGGGACGATTGCAGTTGATGGAATATATATCAGGCCTATGCCAAGCCCTATACAGAGGCCTTGAGACAGATATAAATGCCAAATCTTGGTTGCGAACGAGGCCAAGACGAAGCCTGCGGAGAGCAAAAAGACACCAAGGAAGATGGGCGTCCTCACACCGTATAGCCGATCAAGCAGTGTTGCGAGCGGAGCGACGAGCAAGGCGAACCCGAAATTGAAGCCACCAATGAGCGCGTAGTCAATAGGTCTTCCCTCAGTGAAGAGGTCGTGGGAAAGATAATAGCTAAGGTAGACGCTATAACTCTATACCGGCCAGAGACAATTAGCATCGTATCAAGGCCCTTGGGAATCGAAAGAATTACCGCCACCACACCCCACGTGAAGGCGTTGATGAGGAATTGGGCCAGCACGCAAACCCAGCCATATCCACCATCTGGTGTCTCCTGTATAACATACTGGTCGGGTTGTGCAGCATCATAAGAGGAAGACGTCAAATTATCCCATGCGGGTGGCTGACGAGGATTATATCCCCCCCTATTCATGACTCCTAAACGTAGTTGACAGTCACGAATTAGAGCCCCTGAGGCTAAGTCATACTCTGAAGGCTCTATAAAACATGGAAGCCCATATGACAAAGTATCGAATGTGCTCCCATTCTGTCGTTTGTGCTGGGGTTGAGTGTACTTTTGAATCACTTACTCGGTGAGCCACCAAGCTTGCGGTAGTGTCACCGGCCGATCCTCATTGGTCAGAAGCAAGCTGCGGGGAGGCCGTTACCTACCAATTCGGGGTATAAGTGGAGGGCTCATCAATCACATCGAAGATGGTGGCCTTCAAGGTAGCCAATAATGAGAACTTTGAGAGTCAAAGAGTCTCAATACAGACTCTGTGTGGCATTCACCCGCGTGGGGGATGTAGCTATGTTCAATGCCTATTTGCAGCATGTATAGTGTCAAATATACCGCGATATGGCTTGTTTGTATAGTAATCTACCTCTATGTACTAATTCCACAGATCCTGAACATGCCATCAGTGAGCGTGTTGCAATGAACGAGGCATATGAATACCATTGGATAGTCCAATAACTAGATACAATGATACCACTTCATCATTTACGGCCTCTTCAGGTTAAGGTTTCATCCCAATCCGGATCATAGGTTAGTAGGATACGTATGTATGGCATTCGTATGTAGCCTTTGTGGGTTTATAGTACTGTATGAGTGATTCATTGGATGCGTCTGCAATAAAGACGGGTCGACTCCGTGCTCGAATGACAAATGGGTGTTACTGGCGTTGCTAGGAGAAGATGCAGAGTTTTCTAGGGGCATTCCCATGTATTCTAGGCTGTCTGGTGGGCACTGATCATCCATGTGATCCTATATGTCCTAAGCAGAGGATTGACGGGGGATTGCGTAGTACGTATCATGCTTACATGGGCTGCTCCCAGAGCGTCTTTGATATCAGAAAGGTCCTTCAGCCAGTCATGTAGATCCATCGACTGTGGCAAGTCAGAGTCGATGATGGTTGTCGCACTGGAGTTCGGACCACAGGTTGGAGGTCCAGATGTCGGCCACGGCCATGTGGTGGGTTTAGACATCTTAGGCTGGGAGGGACCCTGGTACTTCGGTTAAAATAAGTAGAAACCCGGTGCCAGTCGGACTTACGCGGACCTGTATTTCTGAGCCTTGATTTGCCATTGACTGCTTCGCAGACGTGAGGGCGTTCTGAATAGCGGCATCGTCGAAGCCTTGGACATGCAGAACTGCGCGGAGAAGTGTGTTTTCTTCTTGTACACGTCGAGCCTCTCTCTGCATTTCCACTGTCGCCTGTGCACCGAGCCTAACACACTCGTTCCATCGGCTTTCTAGGTCGCGGATGTACGCTTGTTTTCTTGCACGCGAATTGCGTTGGTTGCGGCGTAGCCGAGCTCGCTAATCCACCTGTCAGCGATAGGGGCTACAGCGATAGGGAAGAGCGGGAATCTGGAAGTGACCTGGAGAGCTTCCGCGTCCGTAGGGGCTTTTGCCCGGTCCCCTGATATTGGCGCTTCCCCATCCATCATGAAAGATTAGTGGTGTACAAAGTATGCGCAGGAAGAATACCGGGGCGCTGGTCCTATTTTAAGGCAATGGGCAGCCCACTAGCTTATGTAATTGCCCATACGTCACGCGACAATCAGACAGACCAACTCGACTTACACATATCTTTACAGCAAGCATTCTCATAACAATAGACAATTCCGATGCGTATGAGTGGCCGTCTTTCCATTTCCAGTATAGAACACACTTGCGGTGTGTTCTGCCTCGGTTTATGTCACCACTTATGATCGTAGGTCTGAATTGCAGCTGGCTCCATCCAATTAGACTCTATCGAGATGGGAATAGCGAACATGGAATTAAGAATTTTGCCTACATTTATACTCATTCAGATTATAGTCAGGCTCCTTTCTCTCAGAAGTTGTCAATACTAGCTCAACAAAGCGTTACGGACTGGGCTGTCTCGTTCTCTTTGTACCCTGAGACCTTCTTCATATCTACTAGTAGCACATTTGAGAAATTTTAGAGAGTGACTCCTCACCATTGTGGAAGATAGTTATACCCTCAAAACCGGTATAGAGTAAGAATTGCTTTATCTTGACAGACTTTAATGGGCGCGGACACGCAACGGAGCCAAGGGCGGGATCATCCTTGATATTTGAGGGTAATGTCTTCAGAGCCATGAAGTCGCTAACGGCTAGACTGCCGCATGGTTTCAGAATACAACTTCACGGACTATAGTTAACCTTTCATCATCTAGTACCAGATTCAACACGCAGTTGCTCTTTACATAGCTGACTGAGTTATCCTCTAGCGGCAGTGTACTCATCTTGGCTTGAATAAAATCGACATTCGAAAGCCCTAACTTTTAAATATGCAAACGGTTTGAACCTTCGCAAATAGCCGTCAGGCTGAAAAATATCATTGTCGTATCAATCAATATCTACGATCTTGTCGGCAGGTACAACTTGTTTACTCGCAAGAAAGCATTTAAACCTACTCCTGCTACCTAGATCGACAGGAAAATCACCCTAGTGTCATAGTTAGAGATCGACGTACTTAGTTAAGGTGCACATACCGGTTTAATATTTGCGATGAGGAGCGGGTTTCCGCAATCTACACCAATGTTGGCGTTGGCAGTTTCAGCAGCAGGGTCGGAGGTTTTTACCTAAATGTTGCTGCAATATTATGACGAAGTGATCAATTATAGAATTTTGTGACCGGTGGCTTTGCGCCGCTTCCACATTAGTGCAAACTGTTGCAATTTATGACGCTATGGCAGCCATTTCTTATAGAGTATTGATTAGAGACTAGGGATATGCAGGTGTGTCCACATGAAATATTTCTCCTAGCTTCGCAAGGCTTATTATATACGGCATTGGAGTGCCTGTTTCTTTCATTTACGGTAGTCAAAACACGCTGTAGCTTCTCTCCCACACCTATTTAGCTTAACGTCGTACTCCCTGCGTCCTTGGCCAGTGGTCATAAGGCATTTGCAATACATGACGAGAAGGTATGTTCATACCTAGATTACAAGTTCCAAGATCTGAAAGCTATATCACAAACAAGAAGAATCGGCCAATAAACTAAGACCAGTAAGAATACCGGACGCTCCACCGCCAATTGAACGTCATCAGTGAGTCTCTATGCATGACAATTGCTTCAAATACCAAGTACCTCCCTATACCCCTATATACCAGATTGCTGGACGTTATCTGTAAGGAGCGCATCAACTCACTCTCCGTGTCCGGACACATTCATTCTTGCCATTCATGAGTTGTACTTCCCCACCAGACTATAGCCGCAGGAGTATTAGCTATGAATTAGAGGGTCCCTTTCTCTGCGCAACTACTTACCCAGCTCTCTCTGGTTTCTCGACTTGAGCCTGTCACTTTGTTGCAGCCTACGTTTTCTCGATCCTCTCGACTTTATTCTGCGAAACTGGAGAAGACGTTTCAGAATGGTCATATCATCTGGGAATACACTCGCCATCATCGTCGCGGGTATGGCGGGAATCGCAAGGGGTGTCCAGCTAATGAGGTTGCTGAAGCACGAGAGCTTCTGTATCTATGAGAGAGGCGATGATATAGGAGGTACTTGAGCTGATAATCGGTATCCTAAACTGAGCTGCGACGTGATATCCGAGGTAAGTTCCCGATGCATAATTAGATTGCTCCCAATGCCAAATTCTAGCTCTTTGAACTCGGTTCTACTCATTCTCCTTCTTCCAAAAGCCCGACTGGTCCGAGAAATACGCGCAACAGCCCGAAATTCTCGATTACATCCACGACTGTGCTCGACATTTTCAGTTGGAGTCACACATCAATCTCCAACAGGAATGCCGCTCAATCTCTTGGTCAGAATCAAACCAGTATTGGGCGCATTCTCTTTGGGACATCCCGCACGGCAAGTCGTACGCAGTACAAGTGAGGTTTGTCGTCACGGCGATGGGCGTTCTCAACATTCCGACTGGGCTAAACGACTTGCCGGTGCTCACAGACTTTGGGAATAATGGCGTCATGGTAATTGGCGACGGCTGTTCTGCTGACCAGGTCATTCCATGGATACTTAACAATCATCAGCCACACGCGCTAGTACAGATCGTGAGAAGTGAGCAATGGGTAGCTCCGAAGCATGACCATCACATTTCTGCATTTACCAAATGGTGCCTCAGATTTATTCCATTCGACATGCGCATCCGTGGAATATGGGCTGCTTACGAATTGGACCGTAGATTCGTCGCCTATCGGAAAACAGAGGCCGGCGCAAAGGCACGTAACTCAGCAGCTGAAGCCATTAAGTTATGTATGTGCTCTGTCGCCAACCCAATGTATTACGACCTCCTTATACCACGCTATGATCTTGGCGCTAAACGCCCAGTGATGGATCACGGCTATCTCGAAGCGACTAATCGCCCGATCTTCACACTGATCAAATGCAACGGCGTGCGCTCTCTATTGAGGGCAACGATAAGAAAAAAATCGTCGATGCGGCCAGTAATCGACATAACATAGACATCGTGATAATTGCAAACAGCTTTAAGACCCAAGATCTGCTCACACCAATGGAAGTTCGCGGTATCAAGGACGAAGACTTTCGTACGTTGTGGCAGCAGAGAGGAGGCTCCGAAGGCTACATAGGGTGAGTGATCATTACGAATCAAGCAAATCACCCCAATCGTCTAACAAACTGCTTATTGTGTCCGTACAATGGTTTCTCAACTTCTTATGCTTGCAGGTCCCAACAAACTGCCGTCCAGTAACTCCACGCTTCACGGAATCGAGTGTTCTGTTGTCTACATCACGCGTGTATTGCGTGGCATTTGGGGAAAGATTCTCACCAAGCGCACTGACGCTGTATCGGTCATGCATACGGCAGAAGCGGAAGCTCGATTCAATGCCGTATTGCAAACTAAGATTGAAATATTGATTTCTACTAGTGATGTCCGCAGCTGATATATAACAGTGAAACGGGCAAGAGTACGCTCATCTAGCCGGGAACTCAAGTTTCTTTTTGGTAGAGTCGATGTGTAGCAGCCGTCAAATGGTCGGATTGGATCGTCAAGCGCAGCTAAAACATACCGACACGTTATTATCAGGTTCGAATCGACGAGAGACACTCAGGGGCGGAGACGGACGCGGTTTGCATCGTTGTCTTCAGCCCGCTTGTAAAATCAATAGTCGATTTATATCATAACCATCCCGCCAATCACCTATTCTGGTTTTCGTATTTCTAAAAGGCTTCTTTGAATAGTCGTGTCAGCCCGAGAATGATTCTGAAATCCATCATATATGACATCGTAATTTTCGCTTTAGTGGGTTAAAGGAAGATATCACAAGATACTGGGATAAAGTCGTTAGATTCCAACCACGAAGGAGAGAAGCCTTAATCTAAACAAGTCCATCTTGCTTTCCTAGGTTCTTTACCTCCACATCTGCCTCTGGCCCCATCGTGGGGTCGAGCCCATAGATATGAGCACGGCGAAAGAAGACCTTATACCATACAAGCAAACAGAGCAGGGTAACGGGGACCACGATAACCCAATACCACCAGAACTTATTTGAAACCTGCCAACCCTTCTCATCGTCGCCAAATCTAAAGAAGCTTGTGCTAAAGATGGCAGAGATAAATGTTGGCGGCAAGAATAGCAGCGCGATGAACGAGGTCGTCTTCATAATCTCGTTATCCGACTTAGTGGCTCGCGCGATGGCAACAGAAGCGCGTGCTTCATCCTGCGAGACAACGTTGAAGACGAGCTGGATCTCATTCTGCAGGCTACTCAGATACGACAAGCATCTACAGTGCGTGCTAAAGATCACGTGCGCGAATGTCCGTAGCTGCTGATGGATCTTATACACTGTCGCAGCTGAGTTCATCTCTGTCATCAGCATCGGCTCGGTCCGCTGTCTCATGAAGTCCTCGTGGCAGGCCACGATATACTCCATCGTTTTTATGTTAACTTGCAGCACCTCGCAGACGACCATGGCGAACTGCGCAATTTTGTGCATCCGCGCATAGTCCACACGCGTCCTAGCGGTCCCGATTACTTCGGCAGCCCTTCTTTCCGGCTCAGCTTTCTTCTGCTCGAAGCCTACGAGGTCGCGAATTGCGTAGGTCGCAATGTGCTGCAGGTTCAGGTAGTCCGTCAGCACAGCCGGGTACATCCATAAAGGGTCGTGGGGTGGGCTCCCCGTCTGCTGGAGCGTGGCAAGCATAGCTGTAAGTACGCGGTCAACGAAATGAGCGTCTGTGTCGATGAAGTAGATCCGCGTCCTGTTTGACGCTTTATCCCAATGGGTGAACATGACGATCTGTTGCCAGTTGTGCTTTGGCTCTTTCTCTGGGTAGTCGTGGTGTGAGATATGGTGGATGAGGAACTTAACCCATGATCCTGTCTTCGGTGTCAAAGAGTGTAATCATTGATGCGACACTAAGGAATGAAGAGATTGCCTACCCTTTGCAGTCAAATTTCCTCCTTTATCATATTCATCTATGTGATAGAAAGCCCCGTTGCTGTCAATGATTGCGGGCTCCCACCACTGAGAAATAAAGTCGAACGAAGACCGAGGATAGTTTTCGCACTCGAAACAATGGATGTCGTATTGTGGTGAAACGCTGCGCTCTCATCAGCAAGAGCCTAGTATCTCATTGTCGCACGGCGTGAAGGCCAAAATATTACTCACAGTACAGCTACATCAGCTGAATCAAGTTCAGAGAGTGGTTTTGAGTCTCCGCTCGCAACTGTTTGATGCTGTATGCAGCTTTTTTGCCATTCTTTCGTTCCTTTGTTGTATCAGTAAATAGAATTTGTGACGTCTCCAGCTGCCATCTTCGCCATACCTCGGGTCCAAGAGAAAGCCTCCAAACCTGGACAAGGTGCGTCTTTCTGGTCCACATTTGCTATTCCCGTTCGATCGAATTATTGATCGAGAAGGTAAATCGAGGACAGAGGCTTGTTTAACAAATGCTTGTCCATCGGGCTATTTCTTTCTCTCCGCTTATTGATATCCTTAAGTTCATGACAAGAAGGTAATTCCAAGTCCCGGTATATGCGCATCGTTCAATCCATTGTTACTTATACTCAGTAAGGCTTCCTAATTAAGGCTGGGCATTCCCAACCTGTCTTTAAAGCTGCGACATACATGCAAGCGACCCAATTGGGGAAGATTAAAGAACAATATATCGCTTTGTACAGCCCACTTCAGCTTGCTCATATCAGGCCTGCCCCGCGGTGCCCGATAGAACAGCAAGGAATGTAGGAATAATAAGCGGGGCCATACCCATGTGAACTGTTGGGACACTCATTGGCAAGGTCGAGTCGTTTTCAACATCTGATCACCAGTCTTGATGAGTGAAATTTGCCTGGCTCGACGTGGTGGGTTGGTAACCAAGTACGGGGCTTTTCGGAATTTGGGAAGAGATGTCAGGTATCTCGGCACGGGCCGTAGACTAACGCGGGACCGGGCTAAGCGTGCCCCCCTCCATCTCAACGTTCAATCAAAGTATATGCGATGTACGAACTTGCCATTAAGCACACGATGCTAAGAAATGGCTTCGCCATATCTACCACTCATATCATGGATTAGTACAGAGGAGGGACTCTATCGGCACCGCGACACACTGTATTTATAGGGTTTAGGGACCTGATCAGCTGAGAGACCCCGCGACAGTAAACCAAGAAGCAAAATCTCTGGCTTGTAATAACAAGCACTAAGAAAGGGCTAACATGTCCGTCTATGTGCAGACAAATTGATCAGTCTTAGCTCACTATAAACCCTAGCTACGAGGTCATATATCACGCTCGTAGATGCGTGTCTTGAAGTCCCGCAAGCGTGAGAGAACATCCGTACCATTCCAAAGCTCCCCCGACGAGCCGGATGATGCTGTAAGTTTAGGAGGGCCAAATTGTTCTAATGCAAAACTTGCCGCTACAGCAGCCCGTAAACTAGCTTCCTTCCGATTTTTGGTTTCCTGAAATGCGACGGCAAATGCTCCAACAAAGGTATTGCCTGCACCTGTAGCATCGATTACTTCCGTAGCGCCTTTTTCATAATACGCTGGGAACCATTCAGCTTTGATGTTGTTTGACATAGTCAATACGCCGTGCTCTCCTGAACGAATAATTGCCAGGCCGTCCCCATTAGGCCCAATTCCTGCCTCGAGGAACGTTCTGGCCTGAGCCTCGACAGCGGAAGGAGAGAACTCGACCTCAGATTCGGTCTTTCCTTCGATAAGATAACGTAGCTCCGAGCGATTCGGGGAGAATACATCGACAAGCCGACAGGCCTTCAGATGGCTTGCAAGATTGACCGAGTCACAACCCAATGGAGCCGGCTCCCACACAATCAAGGGACGTTCCGTTACTCCTAGCTCTTCTCGCATACGAAGCAACATAGATACCTGGATTTCAAGATCTTCAGGGACAGCTAGGAAGTGGAATGACGATGCGAACACCAGGCTAGATTCACCTAGGTGGGCAGCTGAAGGTCGTAACGGTGGTGTGACATACGTGAATGTGTTTCCTGTCCCAGCATTAACCCAAAAGTTGTGTTCGTCACTTATATAGTTACGTACGGCCAAAAGCATCGTCCTCATACTGTAATAAGCCACGAGTGCACGGTTTGTCGGCGTCGCGAACAAGAAGTAGTGTCATTTCCCAGGATTTCAGTAAGTCGACTGCTGACTCGGGTAAGTCATTTCCAGCAATAACAATGCATCCCACATCACTGGCCATGGAGCCAGATTTAAACAATCGGGCGCCAAGAGTGGCTTGTCCTGGCCGTCAGCTTCATAACCACGTACGACAGAAAATAGTGACACAACAGAGAAGGGGACAAAGACGCGCTCGTACCATATAAACCGGACCCTCCTGGCACGTCGATAACTTTGCTGCCATTAGGAAAGCGTAGCTCGTCGAGTAAGAGCATGCCTAACGATACAAAAACGGGTTGGTTACGATTGAACGTGTCGGCTATGGGCTGATGCATAATGATAGCTGATCGAGTTGACAGCGGCGAGATATGTAGTTTCCTAGGAAAGCTGAGCCCTCATAGATCATAACGCGTCCGTCCTGGGCCTTTTGTGTATGACGTATTTGAAGGCATAGCGGAGAAGAAACAAATCATTTATATGACTGGGCGGAATTCGTTACGGTGGATTCCTATGCCTGTGAACAACGTAGGTGGTTGGTTCTATGCTCATGTAGTGTAACACACCATTACGAATTATTTATGCACGAAACTATTTATGTACATCATTACTAGGTATTTATATATGGAGGAAATATGAATTAAACATGTTAACTCTGTATCGGGTGCCTCGACTCATTACCTACCTAAGTACCTACATTCTTCATTCGACTGGTCGGAGGGCTAGCAGGATCATGAAGAGGCACGACGTGCAAGGTGTCATTATGTCGGTACTAAATGAAACGTGATGGTAGTCAAGTTATAGCCATATGGTTATGTTTCTTGTAGGCCATTGCATTGGGGCGGAGCTGTGGCTTTTCACCTACTGTGAGCACTGCCACCGTCTTCACTTTATCTCCTTTTCTTCGGTTCCTTCAACTTCATGACTTCTGATGCTGCCCTCCACTTTGAGTGCTAGATATCGCTTTTTACCACATACCGCATATCACTTATTAGCATAGTATGGAAGCTGCTGGCTTGGGTGTGGGGGTAATAGGGCTTGTGAGCCTTTTTGGTACCTGCCTCGACATATTGGAACGTTGGGATGCTTACAAGAATTTTGGATTTGAGTCCGGCTCCATAAAGGCTCGCTTCATCGCCGATCAAGTACGATTTAGAAAATGGGGTCAGCGCGTAGGCATTGGCATCGGCCAAGGCCAAGCGATCAGTTCTATACACCCAGCGCTTGAAAATCCTTTGGTATGCTCGGCAGTCGACATCATTCTACACAGCATAAAGGACATTGATGGTGACGCGAAAAAGCACGCGTCGTATTTGACTAGTGTCTCCGATTCTACCGGCTCACCATCTGAGAGTAACATCATTATTCCCAATGGTCATGTACACATCGACAAAATGCAAGGTATATCTTCGAGACGCGATAAACTTAGTTGGGCTCTTAGAGGCAAGGCACGTGCCCTGACTCTAGTCGGATCCTTCGAAACTCTAGTTCAGAAGCTGTATGATCTGGTTCCTCTCGATTCGATCAGTGTTAAAGACCAGATTGCTGCTGAAGAAGCACAGAGCAGCACAGATGCCTCCATTGGTCTGTATTTTCTCTAAAAACCACCATCATTTTGTCTTCTGACCAAATGTCTCTATCAGGGAGCGTCAATAAGTGGCAGGATAATGCAGAGAAGATTCTACTGGATTTAGAAAAGCAAATCTACAGTAGGCGCCCAATTCAACTTCCGCATAGTACAGTGTGCTAATTCACTTAAGACGAATGCCGGCGGGACATATGCGATTGGCTTGGTGCGCCAGATATGAAACGTATATACGACGAGTTTAATCTCAGGAGGTTAATCGGTACCTGTGACTGGGTCTTTCACCGAACTGAGTTTCATCAATGGTGGTCACTCGATCCAGGAAACCCTGAGATCTTGTGGATATATGGACCTCCTGGGTACGGAAAAACAATCCTATGCGCGAGACTCATCGAGCACATGTCAGCCAACTTCCAAATTCGTGTAGGCTACTTCTTCATGTCCTCTGAAATAGAGAGTCGGGAAAATCCATTTCTTGTCATGAGATCATGGGTAGCGCAACTCATATCTCAGGCCCAGCAGGCGTTCGACATGACTCAAGAGAAATGGGAAACTAGCGACAGTGGGACAGCTTCCGAGATCGAAATTCAAGAACTTTTCAACACACTCGTCCAGAATTTACCTCCATGCGTCTTTATTGTGGATGGTCTCGACGAGTGCACTGGAACTGAGGATGCAGTTGATCCAAATCATAAAAGATCTCTCTTTGATTTCCTCAGGTTTCTTACAACAACCATATACGAATCGAAATCACGGCTTCTGATCGTAAGCCGCAATGATTTGAGGATTCGTGAAGGCCTGAGCCTGAATAGTACTAGGACAAAAAGGGGATTGGTCGAACTGCAGATATCTCCAAAAGATGTTGAAGCCGATGCGAACATTTTTTCGAAAAGCATTGTCAGCCGAAAGTTAAGCAACAAAAGTGAAGAGCAACAAGAAGCTCTCTCTAAAAGACTGGTTGACAGATGCGAGTCCATGTTTCTTGCGATCAAGCTACTAGAAGATGACTTGAGAGGAGGGAAGAATTTAAAACAACTACAACGGGCCATCGACGAAGCCCCAAACAAACTCGATCGTATTTACGATCGTGACTGGGAAAGAATTAATCGTCTTGAGAACAGTAGCAGGCGCCGGGCATTCTCGATTTTGAGGTGGGCTACATTCGCTCTACGCCCACTCACTGTTCCAGAAATCACCGAGTGTTTACTTATACCGGACGAAGAGAATGGCCATATTGACTACGAGGAACTACCGGACTGCATCGATGAAATCTACATCAAGACCGAGATATTAGAGCTTTGTGGCTCTCTTGTTGAAATTCGAGCGGAACCAAATTCGGCTTTAGACCGTTCTACCATCCACCTAACTCACTTTTCTGTTAAGCAGTATATTCTCTCTCATATGCCCATTGAACCATCTGCGCTGATTGCAAATGAGCAACTGAGGTCTATGAATGAAGCAATTCAAAACAACGTCCTTGCGAAATACTGTCTACGTTATCTTAACTGCGACGACACATGGAAAGGGACGCCGTCCGATACGAGCAGTAGTATGATGACTCATGCCTTTAGAAAGTATTCAACGGGACTGTGGTGGCGACATGTTGAATGTGGCGTTAGCAACTCGGAAGAGGTCTTACAGCTAATTAATTCATTTTTCCGGCCTCCGAATCCAAATTGGGAATCATGGAGGAGAAACTACATTAGTTATGTGATGGTTGAAACTTGGATACTAGACGGTGAGAGGGTAAAAGACTTCGGGGATCCACTATACTATGCCTCGCTTTTTCAACTCACGGAAACAGTCGAGTACCTCATAAATGAAGTGGAGCAAGATACAGAACATGGCTATTCCTCTTCAAGTCGGTCATCGCTCGCTACACTTTTGACGGAGCATGCATCTAGTACCGCCAAGCCCTGGGAGGGAGCGACCATTTCAAGGTTGACTCCCCTGCATGCGGCTTCATATTCCGGAAACATTGGTATAATGAAATTGCTTCTCACGGCAGGAGCAGATCTTGGGCTACAAGACGATTCCGGATGGGCACCTTTGCACTTAGCATCTTACCATGGCCATAGCGAGGCAGTGAAGTTGCTTCTCAAGGATGGGGCTAGTATAGGACTACAGACGAACGATGGATCCAGCCCTCTACTTATCTCGGCAGCTCACGGCCATGCCCAAGTAGTTAAGCTACTTCTTGACAACGGGGCCATGTTGAACGAGCCGGATGACCTTGGGTGGACGCCATTGGCGTCTGCCTGTTGCCATGGCTACACAGAAGTAGCCAGATTATTACTCGAAAACGGTGCAGATGTACGCATAGAAACAAATTTTGGATGGACACCGTTGATACTGGCTTCTCGCTACGGTCATATGGAAGTGGTACGACTGATCCCTAATAATGGATCTTACCTAGACGAACAAACAGCAGACGGACTGACGGCATTAAATTTGGCTTCCTACCACGGCCACTTCGATACAGTTGAAGTACTTCTTAACAATGGAGCTAACGTAGATGTAGCCGACTCAGACGGATGGACGCCATTAGCTTCAGCGGCAGCTAATGGGTACGTCAGTATAGTCAAACTACTTCTTGAAAACAGGGCCAACGTAAATATGGCCAATTTAGGCGGATGGACGCCATTAGCGACAGCGGCTGCCAAGGGTCACGTAGATACAGTCAAACTACTTCTCGATAACGGAGCCGATTCAAACGCAACTCCGTGGCCTGGACAAACAGCACTGATCAAGGCGATAGAGTTTGGTTACATCGATGTGGTTAAATTCTTTCTTGAGTCCAATCACTCTATCGACAGCATTGACCACCTCGGCTGCTCATTATTGACATTGGCTGTGGAAAGCCAGCATCTCAATATCGTCGAATACTTGCTCCAACGTGGTGCAAGTCCCGACTCAAAGGATATTACGGGTCGGAGTCCTCTTTTCTTCGCAGCGTTAACTGGAAACATAGTACTATTCGACATCGTATCTTCAGAAAGCAGCGATTCTGTGAATACTCGAGATGTTTACGGCTCGACAATACTGTCACTTGCGGTGCGACATGGACACGTTGACCTAGTGGCACGCCTTTTATCACGACCGGAAACTCTTTTGAATTCTAGAGATAGGTTCGGACGACTGGTTTCCTTCTGGGCCAACACTCCCAGCATCTTCCAGAATATAACCGAGACAGCAGTCAGACGTGGAATACTCCTCGAAACATCTAATAGCACCGCGCCAATGCGTTTACCTGAGATGTTAGGTCGGTTAATGTGTGATGTATGTACGTTACGTATTGCTAAAGAGCCTGGGTACTATCATTGTGATATATGCGGTGATGGCGACTTCGACATATGTGAAGATTGTTATGGGCTGGGCGCACTTTGTATAGGAGGTGTAACACATCAGCTAATCCGGAAGACGTATTCAGACGTACGTCCACCCTGACATGGACATCAGGTCTGCCTTGGAAGCTCTTTGTTGGGCGACGGACTCTGGGAATAGTTTTGCTGACTAGGTAGATTCATACGTGACAACTTCTTTGCTATAAAAAGCCATAACGCTTGACATCAGTCATATGATAGCTTAATATATTGTCACAAGGGCTAGAGCACTAGCGAGTATTCAGTCTTAGGCGTCAAGCAGGTCATTCAGGTCTAAGTTCCTTTCTCGAGCCAGGCGGCGAATCGAGGTTTATACTGACCTATACCCCGGCGAACCAAACTTTGTGCAAGTACCGCGCTAGACAAGGCTCAACGCACAAGCCAGATGATAGCTTTTGCACTGAAGTTTTTGGTGTAAGCACCTCGAGGCGAGATACTTCTTACGCGGTGGGCCGTAGATTAGCGCGCCCAGAATACATGAGAGGTGGTTGTTTTTCAGGGGTCAGGTCAGTATACACGAATACTTTCGATTTCGCTAGCCCGGATAATTTAGGTCCGTATCGCCATTGTCGTAGGCTTAAGCAAGCAGGATAATAGCAAACACGATAACCAAGAATAAGCACGGCCTCGCAGATTAATTACATGATATCGTCAACCTGACCCCAGTATACGGGTAGTTGTATGCCTATACTTAGGGGCCAATCCGTGACATCTATCTATTACGATCGTCGTATCCCAGCAATCAATCATGGCAATTCACAGGGTCTATGGGCGCTACCGGGAGTATCGACCACGAGCCGCACGAACTACTTGCCTTGTTACATGGGATGGAATGGCCCAACATGAAACATATTCGGCTGCATATAAACAAAACTCAGCCTGGACCTATTCGCCACCCGTCCAAGTTGATCTCTCTCCAGCCCCAGGACACAGAGTAATGACCCGCCAAGAGATTCCACTCCTCAACTTCGTCGAGACCTTCCAGGCCGTCGACCCTCTCCTTCTCCTCTGGAGAAACCCAGTCCTCCCATATCCTTTCTATTGTCAAGCTGTGTGCAGTATCGAAGCCTGCGTCTCGTAAGCGGGCTTCCTGCTTGCTGATATCCGCGTAATCTTCTAACGTCGGCATCCGTATGTGTCGCGCCGCAAGGTTGGACACCATCTGCCTTCCAAAGGGATCGTGGGGATGTATTGGCTCGTATAAGACGACTGAGAGATGAGGCACTCGGTCTGTGAAGTGCTTCATTACCTTAGATGCGTCCGCGACTTCCAGATAGCATAGACAGCACTCTGAAATTAATAGTGTTGGTATGTCTGTCCGAAGTCCTGATAATGGTGTCGCGTCTGGTTTCGACAGATCCCGTAGATCTAATCCATGGCACCAATATTGACTCCCACCTGGTAGAGTTTCGTCACGCCACGTATGGGTTTCGGCTATAGCTTCTGGCTTTGGGAGCACGGTGCTCATTGCAGCCGTGGACCTAACAACATGGTGTTTCTTATCGGTGACGGTGGGGAAATCCACTTCATGATAAATCAATTTGTGTTGGTTCCCTCTCTGAAACAACCGGAAGACCCGCGTGTCCGTTCCCGCGCCGAGTGAGACAATTTGCCGCTCCTGTCCTTCTGTAGCCGACAAAAAGGCCCCAATTAACCTGTCAAGGGCGGTAGTCCGCGTGTACGTCCCTTCACGTGGCCTCAGCACTACTCCTCTCGTGGCGTAGAGGCTTATTCAAGCAAATCTTACCTCGGTTGATAATAGGCAATCTCCTCACAGCGGCGCCGACTGCGGGCGCTTGGATGAAAAAACGAGCATACGGATCGTCTAGGTAGCCTAGGTCGACGGCGCTCATGCGTGATATGGCGGCATCGGTGTCTGTGCCCTGGATGATGGTGTCGTGACTGGGTGTTGGTGCCGTAGTAGCTGAAGACTGGGCGCCGCCCCGGCCACGAATTCGGCCCCGAGTCCCGGAACCACCTCGCGAACCCCGGAGCGTGAGAAGATTCGGTATTGATGGTGCAGGCATGTTTGCCATGGTGGCGGCTGTGCTCGTCTTGGTAAATTTTTTTTTGCACTTATGAAAGAATTGATCGTAATGACAGTCTATTGCCGATATTTTGGTAGCAATAAAAAAAGAGTGCAGCTACTTGCTACAGTTGCCAAATACTGGCCATTGGCCAAATACGATTATGACCTCACATCAATGTTTACAATGTAACTTTGTCCAAGTAGCCCCGTTACATACAGGTTTACGCGAAGCGCTAATGCTTAAAACATAAAGTTTAGCAAGAGGGGCACGATGGGGCTGTGCCCACAGCACCACGTTGCCTTATTGACGTTTTAAGGTTGATGACTGCATAGGGCCCTTTCACTAAGCCAAAACGGGATCCTATTTAGGCAAGCGGACGAATAGAAACTGTAGATTTCTCAATGCGCCCCAACATGATGCGGGAACCGTTACAGATGCAAAAAATAGTTAGCTGTACGGATCCGTAGGGCGATGCGGATGCCTAACAAGTCCGCCAGCCGTGGGTTGTTTCGCTGACAGGCGAGACAGGCAACCATCTCGGTTTCGCCTCGCCCTCGCCCTCGACAACTTGGATTCGTCATTCTCTTTCCATCCTTTGCTCTCCATTAACTACTTTGACTGTTGTTCTTTTATCCCTCTTACCATCAGCACATAACTAACCAATTGTCAATTCTTCGTTCAATCATTATTCCGCACCTCTCTTTCCTCCTCTTTGAGCAGTGATCTGCCAGCCGCAACACCGTCATCGCTACCTACTAGCACCATGTATCGCGATATCGCGACAACGCTTTACAAGCGGGGCGAGGCCTCGATGGACGGCTATCAGATGCCAGGCTGGGCTTGGGCTGTCTTTGCTGCTAACGCCATCGTCTTCGTGCCTCTGTTCCTAATTGTACGTGGCAGCACTTTGTCGAATCATGGCGATGATGGCTAATTCAAGGCATAGGTCTCTTACACCTTCCAACACGTCTACCCGACCCTCGCCATCGTCGAAGACCCTTCACCTCCAGCCTATGATCCCGTCTCCCTCAACGAGGATGGCCAATCCATTGCCGAGGACGGGTTTCCCACCGCTGATGCCGCCGCTATATCCGAGACACCCGCTGTCACGTCGTCCCTTCGCAGCACTCATCGCGCCGTCTACGCCATCGCCGGCTGGCGATCCCTATTCCGTGGCTACGCCGCTTATCTCTTCTTGAGCATCGTGATGGGCATCATTGCCTCCATCCTGGTCGCTGTCGGTGTGCCCTCTCTCATCGCCGCGCCCCTCGTTGCTCTCTCGGTAGCTCAACCCTATGCGGCCTGGACACACATCGTTATCTCGGCCCCGAGCTCGAAGTACTTCTGGCAGCGACTCCCTCCCTTCAAGCGCGCTTTCCAGGCCACCGCCGTACCAATTCTCCTTTACGTGTTCGCCAGCGAGCTTGCCACTTATCTCCCTGCTGGTCTTGCCGTTCTCCTTAACATGAGCAGGTGGAACCCCAAGGAGCCCAACACACTGCCTCAGTACAACAAAGATGACGCCTGGAAGGGGATCCTTGTCCTGTTAGCTGGTCTCGCTGTGCAAGTCTTCCTCGTCATCCCAACCCAGGTCGTCTTGACTCGCGTCCAGGCTTCGTTCCTGCCTGAGGACAACGACACCATTGTGCCCTTCGACCGCTCATTCGGCGGCAAGGTCGTGCCCGCCATCGTCGGTGGTAAGGGCTACATCAACATGATTGACGCCTGGAAGAGCTTCTCACGCGCTTCGTGGGTCCGCCTCGTCAAGCTTTATGTCAAGATTTTCCTCATTGTTGTTGCTCTGACTTTCGCCTGGGTCGCTGTTCTGATCCCGGAGTACATCCTCATTGCCAACAACAGCCGTAAGGTTGAGGAGTTGTAAACTCACCGTAGTCGTTTTGCCTGGTGCCGGTGATCCACTTTCCCTGGCACTCTCATCGCGGGTACTTATAGCCCTGAAAAAGCCGTTTCCTCTCCTAGCTTTCAAGCCGTTGTACGGTTATTCATGGCTTCCATGTGGGTTTGAACAGTCGCTGCAAATTCTACGGGGCCTGTTAATTTTGGAGATGTAATTCCCTGAATTGACATCAGTGGTACCATGATAACCTGCAACTGCGTATGAGACCCAGAGTTAGGAGGATTTAACAGTTATCATTTCACTCATTGGAATGAAGTGCATCGTTGTTATGCGTGGAAGGAAATTTTGAAGATATTTTGTACTACCATTAGGCTCTCTTTGGGAAGGTGTTGCGGTCTCATGTCATGCTAATTGACAACGTGTGGTGGATAGAAGTTGATAGGATCAACGTGACGCAGTCTCGTATTAGTAAAGCATAAAACTATATCAATCGCTAGCCTCAGACAGGATTCAGTGCACCATTCTGTATTGCTGATCATGTATCGTCCATATAAGAGTACTGACCTTCAATGTGGACATGATGGTTCGATCTGTTGGTCTACCTAATCAAGGAATGAAGATATTCTAATTTGTTTATCAATAGTTTGAATACAGTGGCATGTCTCCCTTCGAATACAACTCGTAAGCTCACATATTTAGATCTGGGCGACCCATTGTCCAATGTCTCCTCGGTCGCCTGCCTTGTATCCATTCCACCCTCCTCGTTGCTGAATGTCCAGTTAAAATCAATAGCTTTCATCCAATAAACATTTACCTAGCCTGAAACGCCATTCTTGTTCCATGCGTAGCCTAATAAAATTCCGAAAACGCCGTAGAGAAACTTCCATGCTTGCTTTAGCAATGTCGCGCTAGTAACCTCTTCAAAGGTAGAATCTCCGCCTGCAAGATACGCAGAGCTGACCTGTCCCGCGCCGTATAGTAGAAAATATCTAGATAAGCTTCAAGGCAGTGTGCTGCGGCAGTCTGGTGCCGTTCAGCATAGCACGCGCCTTCTTGTGCCGCGACTGCAGCCGTCGGAAGCCCTCCTGGATATGCCTCGTCTCCACGGGCGTCTTGCCCTCGCTGGGCGGATCGAAGAGGCCCTGTGCGCGCTTCCGCTTCTTGCTCGCGCCGCCGGCGTTCTCGCTGCCGCTGCGCTCCTTCCAGAGGTCCTCGTGCTCCTTGATCTTGATGGCCTCCTCCGTAAGCGTCTGGACCATCTCGAAGGTCAAGAACCCGAGGATATCGACGATGTCGTCCGACGGCTTACTATCTGTTACTATGCCGAAGCCGGCCCACTCCCGGAACCGCTTGCCCTTGCGGTACGTGAAGGATGCCTGGCGATACTCGGACCACGTGACGTATTCCTCGCGCGTCATAACGCGCGTGCGGTCGTCGGCCTTCTGTAGACGCGCGAGCGTGATCGAGTTCATCTCCTCTTCTTCCTCGTCCTCGTCGTCCTCGCACTCGGGCACCTCCTGGCTGTAGTACGACGACGGCTCCCAGGGGAGCTTGACCTTGGCCTTCTTGTTCTTCTTGGCCGCCTCTTCGACGACCGAGGGGCCGGCCCCACCACCCTGCATGACGCCCCCGGCCGGGTCGTCGCCCACGCCCAGGTCTGCGTCGCCGCCCTTCTCGTCGCTGTCCTTGGCGCTCTTGCGCACGTCTTTCCACGAGAGAAAGGTGCGCAGCCGCGAGACCTTTGGCGCGTCGTCGCGGATCTGGAAGATCAGGTCGTTGATTGTGATGGTGCGCGCGCCGCGTCGCGCCGCGAGCTCTGTGCAGTTGCGCAGCATCTCGATTACCTGCTGCCGCACGATCTCCTCGATCATGGCTGTTGTCTCTGGTGAGACCTCGCCCGTCTCGCCTGAGACGTACATCATCTGCTGGATCTCCTGGCGGTACTTCTGTTGCTTGTCCGCCATTTTGGACGAGTGCTTTTCGCCTTGGCGGGGGGATCTGTTGTGGTGATGTGTGGTTGGTGGGGAAATGCAGTTACGAGTTCAAGAGAGTACGAGTGAGATATTCGTATGCCTTGCTCAGAAATACTGTTAGGTAGCCAGGAACGACCGTTGATGGAAGCGATGATGCAAGCGATAGTGGTTGTTGGTTGATGTTGTTAGGATAAACTGAGGATGAGCTCCAAAATCATTGTAGAAATGATGAGGTCCGGCCTTTATTGAAACCGACTACCTATTCACCAACGTAAACAAGCAAAGTTGTTTGCTCCGGCCTAGGCGAGTTTAAAGTTTGCTGAGCACCAAAGTTTGAGGCTGAAGGCTGCGCGCAGTCATCTTCGTCTTGAGCTTTCGCATGAAGTGAGTGACCACGGCACCTGCATTGAATACTAACCTCCCGGTTATAAATCTGATAGATGCATATCATGATAACATATACTTCTAATTTATGAGATAATATCCTTATATGGGGACGTAGAAGCTCACGCTAAAAAGTGGCTATGCCTACTGTTTGTGGCGCTCCAAATAATACCTCAAGGAATCATTGTCGTAATCATGAATCAATCTTGCGAGTGAGATTTAGATTGTGGAATGTTGAAGGCTTGACATACGTCTCTTCCTAGAGTATAATACCTTTTCTTCTTCTAGATAGATAATAGATTCTGTTACCAATTAAGAGTTCTTTACCTACTGTGTTTTTCAGTAGCATACATCAATCTCGCCATGGCTCCTAACTCCAACATCATCATAATACGTCACGCTCAGGCTGAACACAATGTCTTTTACGATTACTCAAGTACGTCATAACATAACATTGTTATAGGTTATATTATTCGGCCATCAGTCAACATTACTGACCCAGTACCTAAAGTCCATGACGCGCCACTCACGGCTCTCGGTAAAGAACAAGCGGCCGCTCTATCTCGCCGCGTAGCAAACCTACAGCAAGAAGCAGATCTTATCATCACATCGCCAATGAGGCGGACGCTGCAGACGACAAGATTAGGCTGGGCGCCCGCAATCGAGCGGCTAGGAGGCCTAGAGAATGTCATCTGCTTACCGGAGCTACAAGAGTGCAATAACTACGCATGCGACACTGGCTCGTCGCGAGAAGCGCTAGAGGCGGACCCTAAGTTTGCAGGCTTCAACTTTGAGCGCTTGACGCCAGAGTGGACGAGCAAGAAGGGATTTTGGGGCACCGACCAACAGGCGCTGGATCATCGTGCTAAGAAAGTGAGGCAGTTCTTGCGCGACCGTCCTGAGAAGAACATTGTAGTCGTTGCGCACGGCGGGATTATACGACGCATCGCCGCGACCCCTGCTGGTCCTAGCTCACATACCTGGTGGAATGCAGAGGTGCGCATTTTCCAGTTCAATCCGGAGTCTGTGCACACTGAGGATTGCTGGTTGCACCAGACGGAGGATGTTGCGGTCACGGGCGGGTACGGACCTACGGGTGCGGAAATAGATATAAATCAGACGAACGGGAGCTTGTAAGATGTCTAGACCTCTTTTTATAGAACGTACGAGTCAATAGATCTGTTCCCATATGCCGGTCTTCAAGTATTGATCTGCGGCCGCTCGCTCTGCGCTACTTGGGATCAGCACTTCATTGGCGCGACCTTCGGGTGTCGACGAGGGTTGGGGTTTCTCCCTGGAAGATCATCACGCGGAGATCTCGGTTTCAACCGGATCGGCAACTCTGATAACTTTATCTCGTTCTTATCCCGATGAACGTTATCTCCATGTCAGATAACTTGTTAAAGTCTCGAAGCAATCATACCTCCTTTTCTTGCAGAAACAATGTCTACTTCGGAGAAAATTCGCTATTCCAGGTCAATCTATACGCTCTCTGCAACATCCGTTTAAAGAAGACCCTCGTGACCGTTTTCTGACATGCTACTAACTAATGCCTGCCTATTTCTTTACAGATGACCTAAGAGCTATTCTGCGGATTAGTCGATGCCCCCTAGTAGTTCTTACAAGCTTCTAGCAAGGTTTGTCAAACTCTTGTGTATCACTCGCCCTCCTTTGAGCCGAAAGTTATAAACTTACTATCACGCACTCGCCTCGAGACGGCTTGGGTTTCCTATTAAGGAAGGACATCTGTTTACCAATTGGTGTCATCTAGCCATACTTCGCCCGATGAGTGCCGATCTGTGGAGGGGGTTCTCCGCCTTTGCTTATTATATTTGCTGGAGTTCCATTGACCGGTATTTGATAACCCCAGAATTTAACCTCGGTGTCTTAGTGCGAGACTATAGACTAGGCCCATCACCGTTATACTCAGCTTCGGATATAAGGGGCTCAAGTATGCCTCCACTCTTCTATTTCAACTACTGTAGCAAGACGCGTCAGTTGTAGAAAAGAGGGGAGACCGAATACATATAGCAGCCTAACCTGGTGCTAATGGATAGGACGCTAGAACAGGGGTAAACAGGTTAGTCTAACCTGCCAATTCCGCAGGTACGGTAGTATTTCATAATCATCCGTCCCGTTTCATCCATAGAAATGCTAGGGGCTTGGCTAATGCACGCAACTCGTGCCCTAGCTGTCTGTCATCTGGACAGCTGGGCTCAGTATGCTTAGCGCTAGCCTTAGAGAACATCCTGAAATGTCCGACAGTAAGAACCAACCGGGATGTGCTATTTAAAAAGAGGCAGTTGGATGGCACCCCTGCATCACCAGTTTCCCGGTTTGGAACATTAATGCGATGCTAGACCCTATACCTCCTCTAGGGTTTGGATTGTTAGCGTAATACTTGGCCCATATTCTACCGAATCAGGCATAATCCTGTGCCAGGCCCCCCGGACTATCTTAAAAGAGTGTCAGCTAACTATATTAACTGTGCTGGCATAAAGCTGACATTCTTTTTTGGGGTTGGTTTCAACACTTACATGGGTTCTGAATGTTAGACTTATTATTCTTGCGGGTCTTTGAAACCCTTGTATTGAATGGGAATCTGTATTTTCTACATTTTATGATTGGCTTATTTTGCAAGGGCCACCATGTCAAACCCTGGTCTTGTCACTACGCTAACAATCCAGACCCTAGAGGAGGTATAGTTGACGTGCCCCGCGTGGGTGACCTGCATAGTTCTTCTTACTAGAAAAGCTTATTAGGTATAAGACTTGCGATCTATCCAAGTTCCTAAATAAGCAGAAGGCACTTCTGTGCGAATAAGCCCGACATTTTACGGGGGACAGAATGAGATCGTAACGTATGAGGGAGCGGTGTTGCAAGCACTCAATATTCTATGAATGACGCGCTCCCCTCAAGCTCGCCACGTAAGCCAAGCGATCGAAATACAGGGCCCTAGCTCCTAAGTGAGCTGGTGATGCGGCTTCAACAATGCTAGTTTAGACGTTATACTAAGGATTCTAAGATCGATTAGTCTGCACTAAATTAGTTCTCAAACATAACCGCCCTGCGCCTTGCCAATCTTACTTAATGCCGTCCGACGCTTTCGGTGCCAAGGTGCCATTTCATCCATACACGGCTTTTCATGTACCCCTACAATGTAATGTGTAAGCCCCCGAGCCTTAAACAGCAGGCCAGTATAGCCTTATTTTTGCCCAGATCCCTTTGTGAACTACTCATGTGAAGCCAGGGTAACGTTGCTGTGGTGGATCACAAGCCCCGGCGTGGATGGGGCCAACCAACACAGGCACAGCAGACCTTCCTCGCGAAGCAAAGGCCGATCTGAAGTTCATCATGGGTTGAGTGGATAGACTCAAACCACCGATCCTATTATGGATGGTGAGTAAGGACGGAGAAGCTGTAGAATAGATAAATATATGCCCATCCCCATCGAGGTCAAAGCCCAGGTTTCCAGGCTCAACACGCAACTCTTAGATCATTAGCTCGTGGTGCTTTTTGCTGTCCGAAACTTGCTCATCATTATGCAGCTGTCACTCCTTAAGGCCGCGGCTTTTGCCGTTGCTTTCCAGACAACCACTGCCACACCGATAGGGGCTCGCTCCGATGGACTCAGGGTCGTGGCAACAACAACTACATCCGACGGCCAGGTCATTGACTGGGTGTTGCCTGAGTCTCAGACCGGCAGCAATCTCGCCAGTCCCCCTCCCGCGCCGCTTGGCAAGCGTACCCTTCAAGCCAACGATGCGGCTATTCGAGCTTTTATAGCTAGTGACCCCGGAAGGCAAGGTCCTAACGGTACCGTGCCGATCCCTCGGTCAAGCGGAACCAGGCCCCCGAAGCGCCTACCCAGCAAACAAGACCATAATTCCCTGGCCAAGATAGATGCTGCCGCGGATGGCAATGCTGGCCAGCATTGGTACGCCAGCTCAGGCCAAGGCGTCACCAACCACGGTGGCAAGGGCACCTTCAGCTTGTTCAAGGCTTTCGTCCAGAGCAACTCCGATTTCTCCCTGCTCCAGACGGCTGTCACCCGCAACGGCGCCGCCCATGCAGGCACCGGAGGCGTAACCCAGACCGTCGAAGCCGGATGGATTAACTACCCCAACCAGATCAGCGCCCCTCATCTGTTCAGTTACTACACCACGAACGGCTACAGTTCCGAGGGCGACAACGTCGGAGGCTGGAACCGTGACCACGCCGGCTGGGTGCAGGTCGACTCGACGCTCTACCCGGGCGTTACCTTCTCGCCGCTGTCGACCGATGGAGGTGCTCAGTACGAGCTCGAAATCGGATACTTCCTCTCTGGAGGTAACTGGTGGCTCTGGTGCATGGGTAAATACATCGGATACTACCCGGCCTCGCTCTTCTCGCAGGGTGTCAACGCGGCCGACACCCTTGCCGACCACTCTGACCTGATCGACTTCTATGGAGAGATCTACAACAGCGAGACGGCACTGACGACGACCGATATGGGCAGCGGCGAGTTCCCCAACACCGGCTTCGGCAAGTCTGCTTACATCCACAATATCCTGTACATCAACACCGACGGCAACTACGTGGACTACAACGGCGCGAACGATCTTATTATCAGTGATAGCAGCCGATACAACATCCTTCCTACCTGGAGCTCAGGAACCAGCTGGGGCAGCTATTTCTACCTCGGTGGCCCTGGTGCCGGCGGTCAGATTGGTGCTTAAGCGTCACGGGACATACTGGTGACGGATTATGTATATACAAAAAACTTCTTGCACATACGAACATTTATTTGGATACTGTATATAGTTTACGTTGGAAAATACAGCGTGTATTTACCCTTGCAAATCTTAGTAGGTCGTCCTACTCACTCCTTGCTCATGCTTTTTTGCATTACGAAGCAATGATATAATCATGGAACAGACCTCTGTCATTATCAATCTGTCTTATTGGTGAAATTCCTACCCTCTTAATAGGTTTACTGTTGAGGCACTGTGAAGAACATGACAGCCTCTTGGTGAAACTGCTCTTACTACTACATCTACCACTAGCTAAATTCGCAGTCTGCACTACAGTATGCAAATTATCATACAGATAGTTACATGAGTGACTATAGTTGTATAAGCTTTGTGTAATAGCATATTCTAACATTTCCACAACATCTAAGTGTACTTACAAATGGCCAGTAAACTACTGCCACCTAATAGATAAATACAACAAGTAAGGTCTAAGAAAGGGGCTTAAACCTGATATTTAAGTCTGGATAATAGCACAAACGATGGAATCGGATGCACCAACGCTGAGCTACACGTTCAAACAATATATAAGACGCCTCTCTAGCACACCCATGCCAACCAGTTCCGATAGAATCGGAGCGGTAAATCCAGCGTTCAGCTCCACACACTCTGAAGCGCTACCCGACCTGTTAGCACCCGCCTCAAGTAGTACTTTAATGATACCCTCCTTCCTAGTGGTGAAATGGTAGGCATATGAGCGTTGCATTCAGCTTGACTACTTCGTGGCAAGGTGAGAAGACCTCGTATATACACACAAACGGGACGTTCGTGTCCCTCGTATCCCCTTCATCTCGTACAGTATATGAAGTGATTATTTGACACAGTCTCATTTTGACACCTAGATGGACTTCTAACAGCAACTCCAAATGGCGTTAATCCATCACTTCTTACCGCCTTTAAGTTGGCACCAGCGTTGAGCTACGAAGTGAGGCAGCGCTTGTTGTATTGGGGGCCGTGAGCGGTAAAGGTTGGTAGGCCACCGGATCAGCGAAGTATTTTGGTACATCAACGCTTCGTAGAATAATGCTTTCTTGTACCAGATTTTGGACACCATAATTTTTTCCCTAGTCTTTTAGCATTACAGTAATTGAGTGTATTATTCTATACGTATGAGACTATTGTAGCCACTTAGGCCACGGCATTAGTAGGCTTCTAATGTGTTCCTTGTTATTGAAGAAATTCAGACCGTTCATCCATCTCTTTGGCATAATTCGCTCACTAGCAGGCAATCTGACTTCCAGCGAGGTCACCCAGGCATTCCTCCTTGCTAGCTTCGCTCCACGGTCTTTGAGCTCATTTTCTACTTCCCTAGCAGTAAACGCGAATGAAACGACCCCGGAGATATCGAAAGGGTCGTCAGGGATGAAGATGCCAAGCCATGGAGTCCATTTTCTAGGGACGTGAAGGCGCGAAAGCCACAACACTCTGCCCTCCGCTATTGCTCGGCAGATAGCTTTCGCCATCATCACTGAGATATGGGGCAAACTCCAATACTGTGCTGACCTGCCCGCAGCCCTCTCGGCAGCTTGTGCATCCAAGAATTCCTTTAACTTCGTATGAAGTGCATCGCCACCCTCCCTCATTGTTTTTAGATATGCTATCAGGGCCCTGAGTAGACGCATTTCAGCGTCGTTGAGACTATTTGTTGTAGTGGCGTCATTGGTCTTCCAATAAAGTTCCCGATCCGAAAGAGAAACTTTAACTTTAATCTTCTTATCGAGACGTGATAGTACCCCTCTAACCATTATTCCCTCCGGTGTTATGGTGACGGCAGGCAGGCGGCACATCTTGATGAAGATCAACTCTCCTGCGGGCACCGGTGGCTGGATGGTTAATTTCGCAATCCTTAGGCACTTAAACACTGTTTGGCCTAGAATATAGTTTGGTGATATATCGTGGCGCAATATCTCCCCATTGAGGACGAAGAGGGTTAAAATGGCGATACTCAGACTCGCCTTGAGGAGGTTCAAGTCCTGCGAATTCAGTCGAGTGACATATCTGCAGCAATTTGCAGCAATTGCTAAGGTGTCGGATGGTACTGTTATCCCACGAACACTAATATCCTCAAATATTGCTGGTGACATAGCCTTAATCATAGAGTCGGGTCCTGTCGCATATTTGCTCCTGTACAGGAACGTGTACCGCCGTGCCTGCTTCAAAATCTGGTCACAGCGGTTTCGCACAGTCTCGTCGGCATTTCGGCACAGCGCAAGGCAGAAAACGGTTACTTCGGTTCGGAAATTAAGCGGTCGCACTTCGATCTCACCTGCCGTCTGTCCGAAAAGGTCAATTCCCTCTTCATTGGTTTCGAATAAACCTGTTCGATCTAGAGTGCAGGGCAAAAGTAGAAGCATGTGCCGGGAGGCAAGAAACTCCTCTTGGAAAATCCACGCTCTGTGCCACCAATTGTCACTTAGAATGAATTCAATGAGATCAAGGACGGAAATTGCTTCCTCCACCGATATCAGCAGCTTTGACTCATTGTCGACGTTCTCGGCGAACTTGCTGTCCAACAACTTCCGGAGCATCGTTAATTGAGCAATCGTTCTAATTTCCAAGAATAAGAGACCTAGTGAACAACCAATGAAACGCTCTTTCCCATCTGTAACTACTTTTCTGCCGCTATATTGATACACCAGATCCATGGAGTGAACCGCTAACTCCTTCTCGTCGCCGGCTTCTTGGTTGATGCATATCTTGTCAACCCAAAACGGCGTATTCAAATAGTCCGAATTACACTTTTTGAAATTGAGGATGCGATTGAGGACGTCATCTGGTGGCATGATGACACCAGGAGGTTGTTCTGGAGTAAACCTGTATCGACCGGAGACTGTATCATGGCCGGGAACGTACCACGGACAAGATATTGCAATGTATTCGTCTGACTTGTGATGTCGGAGTTCAATTGGGTCTGTCCCGCTCATAGGGTCGTTGTCCGCATTCAAGTCGACTTGGACGCACAATCGCATCGCCGTCTTCTGCTGTACGAGTTGCGATCTGCTCTGGAGTTCAAACATCCTTGAGCCCAATGACTCGGGAGATTTGGCTCTCAGCTCGCTGAGAAGGCACTTTGTGTCGTGTTCCATGTCTAGAAATCTCGGATCTCAGTTTGGCTTGCCGAAAGAACCTGACTCTTAACTCACTACTTTCAGGAGTGTTAGAACAAAGAGCTTGAATCAACATGGGCACATATCACTGCAGATAGGTATCTCTATAATTACTCAATATCATTTTCAGCTCTGGGGGAATGCTCCACTATCACTATGTGGCGTTTCCGGTCATGCAACCTCGTTTAGCAGCTGAAGTCTTGTTGACCAGGATAGTATGCACGCTAGGCGGTGACAAACTCAAGGGCAATTCGCCCATCCAACATCATCCAGATAAGATTAATATTCAGGAACACGTAGATTTTCCACTTTCTGCATTACGGACTTTAGACATGGTCGGTTCAGGGGTAGGGGCGGGATGACCCGGCGCACGAATCTGCCTCAAGTCCATGTATGCCTTGCCAATTGGGTGTATTTGTCATAGCAGTAAGCGATGCTACCCTGTAAGTTTACCTCGCTATGAGCCTTTGAAGAAACCAAGTCGAGAATTCTATTCTTCGACAGGGAAAGCATTTCGTTCGCGACAATTCCCAGAATATCATGGTAGACCCATAGCATTACGTCATCCAATCGATACGCCTCTTTGCACTCTATTCTGCGCCGTATTCCAACAATCGTCTATAAAGTATCTGGTAATGCTTCTTCAGCAATTTAGCATGGAGTATAACATAATTGTCCCAGCAGAGGGCGAGGCCGACTTAGGCTTCCGCTACTTTGTACACCCCGAAGGCGGCCCGCTGCGGGGTAAGTCTCGGCCGGGTCCCGAGCAAACCATAGTGACCTCATGGCGTTAGGTAGACATATCTTGCCGAAAATTCTTATGGTAAAGGTCTACAGAACTTAAGGCAGCCTCAGCTAGTTCTTTACCAGCATCGGCCCTGGACAGCCAATATATGTCTACCTCGACAATATAGCCTACGCGAAGCTGTTAAGAGCTTGCAAATTACCATCATCGAGTTCTACAAACAGTCGCATTTAGGCCCGCCAGAATCCTGAACTCCATTACCTAGAAATCAACGACGAAGCCGAAATCCTAGCAAAACTCGGCCTTGAGGACTGAACTTCGAGGTCACACAAACGGACATTACGATACAGAAACTCTCAATTCTTTGCTAGGTTATGGCTATCTAAAAGCCATAAATACATCCGACAACCTGCCCTAGAGCCACATCGCCGAAAAGCTGCTGGACAACCCTTATCTCTAACCCCAAGGCTGCCTATAGGGTATCGAATCGTCGCTTAATCGTAATTATTGTAACATTAGTCTTGAATCTGTGTCCTAGTATACCTTCAACATCCAGAAGATGGTTAGTAAGCTAATACGCTAAGCCAGTTACCTACATGTCACATGGGTCTATGGGGAAATATAGTGCTCCAGTTAGATGTTATACGGCATAATTCAAGCCCGAGAATAAGCAGTGTAATATTGGGGATTACAAAAGTGGAACGATTTACTGAACTTCAAGACAAATGAGACTTGAAAGTCGGTTGTTTCAGGGACGTATGTAGATACTAACATCGATCCTCCTTAGTAGAGTATTAGGTAATCTGTGAATCTTGTAGCCTCAACACATGTAGCGGTTGGAACAGGTAGCTGCTCGGATCACCTGATCACCAGCTATAACTTCGGTAGTTATTATGACACGCTCATCGCCCGTTTCTGAGAAGTATGGCACATACTACCACAGTCTTCGAGGAGATCTGGTTACCCCAACAAGCCAAGACTAAGCCCCCGCATGAACTGTCTCCTTGCGCTTTAGTCTGGTGTAGTTCATGAACTGCCGTACCTGAGTTCCCCGCAGGGGATTCTAAACCCTGTCTCTTCCCCATGGGGATGACCATGGCAGCACTAGGATCCGGATATAGGTCATCATATCTATAGTCATGTATACTTTCTTCCTAACCCCGGATCTATGGCATGGGGGTTATGTTTGTGAAATTGTGCCTCAAATTAAATCAGTTTTATAAACAACGAAGCCTCTTACTCCAAAGTTACTTGGACCAGTGATGGCCGACGATACAGAGAAGCCAGTAACGCAGACGACCCCTGTGGATACGGAAAAGCCGGAGCATGAAAATCTGGAAGTCGTACCAATCCAACAAGAAGCTATCGAAGAGGCATATCACATTCACTTGAGCTGGAGATCTTGGGTATAATTATCCTCTTGAAACACACATACATGTCGATGAGATACTAACTGATAAACAGCTTGTGGTTTTTATTACCTGCTTCGCGTGAGCTGCTTAGTGTTCTTTGTGGTTTTAATCAATACTATGGAGACTTACAGCGATGTAGCGTTACGGCCCAGGTCTTCGTCGTCGTAGCAGCGGGATCCGTGATTGCGTTCATTATTCGGGACCTAGGCGATGCACCGATTGCGGGATGGATCATTCAGGTATCTTTTTCCACGTCCCTTCTCATGCTTTCCCTTGTCTCGTCTTCGTCATCACATGCTGTTAGTGCTAATATTTAATTCTATAGGGCCCTCTCCTGATCCAAAGCGTTCTTTCTCCTATTGTTGGCCGGCTTTCAGATGTTTTAGACAGAAAATACCTTGCTGCGATCCCGCCCCTCATCGCGTTTGTAGGAGCCGTCGTATCGGCTACAGCTCAGTCGATGCCTGTATTGATTGGCGGGGGCGTGCTGATAGGGACTACACTCTCTACTATATCCATCGTTCAGGCTATTCCTTCTGAGATTCTGCCCTTGAAATTCCGTGCCCTTGCAAACGGGTTTGCGTTCGTGGGGGGTGCTATTGGTGGTCTGTATGTCGAAACTATGCGTTGTCTACAATTCTCTTCATTGTCTCAGACTCATAGCAACTAACTAATGTTTTTATAGGATTGGCGCACTCGGCGCCGGGGCCGTGACCAATGTCAGCGCATCAGGCTGGCGATACATCTTTTGGATCCAGGCCGCCTTCCACGGCATCACGTCACTGGGGTTATTACTATTCTACTTCCCGCCGAAACAGGACCTAATGAAGTCGAAAATGTCCATTAGAGACTATATCTGGGCCTGTGATCCCGTTGGCTCTGCACTTTTTATTAGTAGTGCTACTCTCTTGCTGCTTGCTCTTGACTGGGCTGGAGGTGCTTATGGGTGGTCTGATGCGCATGTCGCCGTACCGCTGAGTCTGGGGCTAGTGCTATTGGTGGGATTCGCAAGTTACGGTGAGTTATCTGTAGCCAACACTGTCTTGTGTAACGATATGGAAGAATACGCTGACTTTATCGTTCTTAGAATGGAGGGGCAGATCTGATGGTTTAGTGGCGCATGTCTTCTTCCGCCAGAATGCAAATTTCGCGTATGCTGTCTTCGCTTTCGCGGTAGAGGGCTGGATATTTTATAGTGCCGTCAACTCAGTTGTGCCACAAATCATACTGCAGCTCGGATTTGAGACCAACGCGTGGCAAATTGCTGTGCGGCAGCTTAGCTACCAGCTTCCCGTTTTACTCACATCCATACCTGTTACATGGTATGCTACGAGATTTAAAGATTTACAGAGTCCGCTGCTTGTTACTTTCATTATTTTTCTCGTTGTGCAAGTCTCCGAAAACTTTCCTGCCGTAGAGACAAAAGCTAACAAGGGACGAAGTACGATATCATACGCCAATATCAAACCGACATGGAGTGCGGCCCAAATTGGACTCGGCGTCCTTTCTGGAATCGGCCAATCGGGACCTCTTACGCTACTTGTCGCATGTGTGCAGTTCACTGCTCCTCACGCGTTTCTCTCCACGGCCACGGGCCTCGCGTTCTCAGCTCGTGCTATCGGAGGTGCATTTGGTTCTGCCGTGTTGAATGCCATCATTAACGGCCGTCTCAGTGGGCGTTATAACTCCGCTGTATCGAAAGCCGCCATGGATGCTGGACTTCCAGAAGCAAGTATTCCTTCGCTTTTGCGTGCTTTTGAGACTGGCGACATTGGCTCAGGTGTCGTGGAAGGCGCTAATGCAGGGATATGGGCGGCTGCTGTCAAAGAAAGTCAATGGCAGTACGCGTATGCTTATCGGCTTGCTTGGTCGAGTATAATTCCTTTTGTGGTTCTCGCTATTGTTGCTGTAGCGCTGCTTAAGGGTGTAAAGGAGTTGATGACGGAGAAGGTTGAGGCTACTGTTGAGCATGTTGAAGAAGATTAGTGAATGTTCTTCTATTGCCTATTTTGAACAATACGGCTTTGATACTTATGTACCGTTAGCAATCAGCATCAAGCGCAACGAATCGTGAGTACAATTGTTGAAGGTTGTAAGATCCAAAAATAGGCCTCTCATATTCCCTGCGGCCTATTGAACAGGTTCTTTACGTAAGCATTACCAATAATTTCCAGACAAGATACATTTATTACGGCGTGCGTAAAATACAGGGTCACGATACCAGAGGGTTGGTGTTTTCAAGGTGAGCTAGGTACATATAAATATTGATAGGTGTGGTCCGTGCAACCAACTCTACACACTATTTACTACCCCTGATAGTTTGATTGGGAGTTTTACATTATGTTGAAGAAAGCTAAAATGGGGAGAGAATGAAAACAATATGATTGCGCTCCCATATAAACAAGTCCTTGCCGTAACCCTTTGTTCAGTTCTCGCTCAACGTCGACATGAATCTGTGTCATCCCATTGCCTGACAGCTTTGTTTCGAGACAGCGACAGAATACCAGAACAGAAAGATTGTTCCATACAAGGGTCTTGTCTGCTTGACAATATCAAAGCATATATAAACACGAACACTCATCAACCTAACTTTCGCGCCCCAAGTGAAACCAACAACCAACAACCAACAACCAACAACCAACAACCAACAATCAATAATCAACAACCAACAATCACGTCATCAATGAATCCCTACGAGGTTCTTAATGTGGCTAGCGATGCCGACGAGGCTACAATCCAGAAGGCGTTTAAAGAGTTGTCCCTGAAATTTCATCCAGATAAAGCGAATGCATCAACAGCACCACTGGATGGTGTCGAATCAAAGAAAGAGCAGGAAGCCCGGGAACAACACAACCATGAGCAGTATATTAGAATCGTTGAAGCTCGCGATACTCTCCTTGACGCTACAAAACGTCGAAAATATGACCAGCAGGAAGGAAACACAAGGAAAGACTCCAATCATAAGACCAGTAAACCCAGTGATACCGGCAAAACTGGCAAGCTAGAGGAAGATACGATGGCTAACCTTGGTCTGGATATTACTACTACACTCGAACGCCTTGAAGATATAGGCGATGACTTAAGCAACACATTATCCTCATTGCGTAATCTTGCACCGCGGTCGCCGGCCCCATCATTAGAATACCCAGAAGTTCTCTCATCGTTTAACCGTATCATTGCCAGAAACACGAGTATCAGTAACCGTATCAAAGAGGCTAGAGAGCGTCTCCTCAGTCAAGAAAAAGACTCGACGGCCCGCGCAGTCTGCGAGTCTGCGTTGGAAGAAGCGAATACCTACATCCAGCAGGTGGAAGACTTTAATTTTGAGGTAGAAGAGGTATTGATCAGTCGTGATCCAAATGATCCTCTCGACTTCCTTTATCGCGACATATTCATCGCGATCCCGCGATCTATGCGCAGATAAATGCCAACTCTCTTTTCATTTAAATGGGGGTGGTGGGTGTCTCCTCTAGCCTGTATTCATTAGTTGTATTGTAGTATATAAGATAAGACGCCCTGAGGCAACCAAAACTGTTCGAGACAAATCTGTACATTAGTGCTAACGGAGAATGAAATGATGTTTTTAACGATATTGAAGTAAATAATTAGAAGCATTTTATTGGCACTTACGTTGAGAACATTCGCTTAACAGAGGATAAGGTAACTAGCAATCTCGAATGCGAGAAGGAATGGAGCTTAGAGCATCATTGTCTAGGTCAATTAATAACACAACATTCGAAAAATGTACACCTAAAATCTGTCCGCACCAAGAGTAGATATAGAGTGAACTGATGTCAAGATCCGTAAGATGGAAGTACATATAGTTGCTGCGAAGAGGGCTATCCACGTTCGTGCGCTATTCTCTGGCTATATGCATGCCCCCTCTTCTCGGCGATCGTAATAGCCGAAACTTAAACAATTATCCATTTTTTATTTTCCGTGTGGGCTTCGTTGCTGTAATCCCCGAAGTTACATTTTAGCTGATTATCAGACGCTAGAATGTAAAACTTTCTTTGTGCGTATCGCTACAAAGTAGTAGTACACCAGCAGGGTAGCAATAGTGGAAATAACACTGAACGCAATGTAGATCCAGAACATGGATGACACTGTGGATTCCCCATCTTTAGCCTGCCAATTGAAGAATGTCATGGAAAATATGGTCTGTGAAAGAGTCGCTCTATTAGTTCCTATATAAGTGGAGATAACAGTGGGTAGTCCACTAACCGCAAAAAAGGTCCCTGGCAGGAAAACCATTGTTACCAATGCTATGGTTCTCATGTGACGCGAATCTCGACTAGCTGCTAATGCCAATAAGACGCTCGTCTCGCCTTGGAACTGTAGATGAGTTCTTTGGTTACTATGATTCTATTTCGTTTCTGTAATGTATAATAAATTCTTACCAGCTGCGTGGTCAGTGTCAGGCCATCAAACCTTGTCTGGCATTCTCTAATCTTGTCGCTATAATTTTCCAATATGGTCTTAATGCGCTCGATGGTCCTAATGTTTGCTTTGGTCATGGTTGCTTGATGGGGCTTTGGGGGTCGGCCTGTATTGAGCCTACCAATCCCGTGACTAGTAGAGCTCTGGGTGCTAGAGCGACCTTCGTAGATAAGAGCATCCTCGTCATTTATAGGATCTCGCAGGAAC
The DNA here is from genome assembly GCA_007182795.1 of Xylaria flabelliformis. Lineage (NCBI taxonomy): Eukaryota > Fungi > Ascomycota > Sordariomycetes > Xylariales > Xylariaceae > Xylaria > Xylaria flabelliformis. The sequence continues at coordinate 120,131 of VFLP01000027.1, read as the reverse complement.
AGATCCGTGTTTGTTTCCGAACCCTTGTGGAGCGGTGTTGCCATTTGAATATCTACTGGATGTAACTTTCCTACATACTCCGCGTCTAGAGTCCAAGCATGTTCCAACATCTTTTTCAATTGTCGACTCCAAGTGGTCAGGCCATGCTTTAAATGTAATATGTCAAGGTAAACATCCCTTCTAGCTTGATTGTCAGAATGGTCGCCGAAATATTGTTGATTTGATAGCCCTTCTACGCTTGATACTGGTATCATTAGTTCTAGCTTGCTAATCACCGATTCGAATATCTGGTTGTGTCTATTTCTTTCGAGCTCTGCGAACATATCTGGCAGAAGCAATGGATGAGCCGAATCTTGAATCGCAAGAGAAAGCTGTTGAATCAAATACTTCTTTTGGGAATTTGTACATCCAAATAGAATCCCGAAACTGAGCTCGCAGTGCGGGAAATGAGTAACTGTCATGGCCAGATCACCACCCCAGGCGTTTGTTGATCGGCAGTTGTAAACTTAACGACATTAGTGATATAAACCAGTTTAGGCTAGGCCTAGATGACGAACCCCTTGCTTTAACACCATCAAGTTCATCTTGCATGGTGACTTCTTCTTGGGAAAACAGAGGCACGTCGGCGCGACTAATAGCCGGAGAAATGGAACGGTGCGTATAAAATGCTTTGGCTATTCTAGAAAACACAGCTCGTGAGAAAGGCAAGACTCTCGTCTGTCGTTGTCCTCCTTGTGAAAAAGATTCTTCGTTATCAGCGATGATAATTTTGCGATCCCGTGGATTAGTCCTACCCTCTTCGTTGTGTCCGTACGTTGGGAGTTTTGAATGTATCGAGTGCTCGCTCCGCAAAATCCTTGGTGTTATTCTACCTCAGCGTAAGTATAAAGTGTTATTTATGCATTATAATGAGACTCACAGTAACACGAAGCCTGAGTTTCCATCTCTTCTAGTAACTGAAGGGAGCTTCTTTGCGAGAAATAATGATCAGTACAACATATTTAGACAGGTGGCAAAGTGAATACCTCTCGGATTAACGTATTCCACTCCTTATCTTTTACATATTGTTCTTTGACGAGTTTCTATTGAACTTTAGTATGTTGGTATTCGATTGCTGAATACGTATCACCTACCGATTGGGATCGCAAATATGTGATCACTGTGGCTGGCGCTCCAGAATATGCGAACACCTTACTAAGGTCTCCATCGGTAAGAGGAGTGAAGCTTTCAGTTGCAAGTTCCATTACAGTCAGTTTTCAACTGATGCCTCGAGTGTTGCGTCCGGTGGTTCTCTCTGAGATCTATAGCAAGCAACTTCAGATGGGTGAAAAGATGTACTGGTGGCTGTTTCTTCATCGGTTTGAATCACCCCGATTACTCTTAGGTCTGATATGTAGACCTGATGAAAATTAGGTTTACGCTCCTCTAATATGCTACTGTGTGTAAGTAATTATATATTATTTGCGTACCATTGCCACCATTTCGCTTTTTTGCCAGTTAGTGGCCATAGCTACAGCATGCATATGCACGTACTAATGCATAGCCACGACAGGGATCTAGGTGCTCACGAAGGCGAAATCATATTATTGAATCTGCGTAGCCGGTAAAATGTACTATTAGTATAGTATCTTGATCGATGATTAACGATGTTTTTGACCTGGTTTACTTGGATTATTCTACGCGTACTTTCTGTTGAAAAACTGCTTTACGAAAGAATTGGTAGAGCTGTCGTTTTTGTTTTCATCACTTCCCGTCATAAATTGTCTGAAGCTGGAGGATGAAACCCAATAAAGCAGGGTATTTCATTAGCTATATGCGCAAGGCAGAATGAGTGGGCGAACTACAAGTTGAAAGCGTATCGCTGCCACCCTAGGCAGATGTGTTGTAAAGTTGAAGTTGTGTGCTGGGCCTCTCTAAGCCTATAGAAGACTTTGATATTATGCAAAATATTTGGGTTGTTTGGTATAGTTACATGGTAAAATCAAACCACCCAATACATCTTCAATAGCCATATTCGTACATACCCACTGATTAATCGTTATTAATATTTGCATGTTTAAGATCTGTAATCATTTTCCTGCCGGGTTTTAGTGCTTCTGTGACGGCGTACTGTAGCGTGGCTGGAACAGCTGAGTGGGGTTCCGGCTCACCCGCAGCACTAACACCTCTTAGTTAGATTCTTGGGCTTCTCCATACCTAATGAAGCCTTATTTCTGAGAACCCTACTGTTTTTAGCCAGCAATATCGTTAGTGGTACGTGGGATAGAGGACTAGTCAGTACAGCTTAGTGCAGAGCGTGTCATCTTCAGCTTGTATAGGAAAGTGGTAAGAGTACGTGGATAGGATAGGAAAAGGGGTCGAGCGGTATTCGCCCGGGCACCCTGCTGATCAGCATGCTTTTCAAACCCAAGGAAACTGGGCATTATCGAGCTTGGTCTGTCTAGTGTCTCACTTCAGGTAGAATCTGCCTATTTCTGTCCACGTTATGCCTGCTCAAGCCATTTTTCGTGCTCGATACACCGATGAAGAAGCTCTCGCGGGACTGCTTTTCGAACGATTTCCAACACAGGGTTTTCAAATCAAAGTAAGCCGGCTAAGCTGTGCGTTTTCCAAACTACTGACACTTGAAGTATGACCGGGGACGCTTCAAATGCACTATCCCACGGTCTTTAACACCCGTACGTCTGCCCCATTCGGTGGAAACGCTACCGTAAAATCGTGAGCCGTGATTAACATTCTGGGCATCAGGAAGAAACTCGTGAAATCGAACTTGCAGTCACCAAAGACCACTACGACACGAATCCTGCCCAGATTAGTCAAGATGTTGACAATCAGGCTCCATCGTATACGGCTACGAGCCCAAATCACGACGCAGTTCTCCCAACGATTCCTCGGCGTGCGATCAGAAAGACAGACTGGTTGATCAGATACCTAATGCGATAGTCTTGTTGCTATAGAAAACAACAGAATTTCCTTGGTTGTCTCGGGGTCTTTGGAACCGCCGAGCCCCTTCTAAAGCTGTTCGAGGTTACTCTGGGAACAGCGTGCCTTCCTCTGGCCTGCTGGTCCTTGTGGTCCTTAAACACCCTTTCTTGTAGTTCTGGCTTGGGAACATAAGGTTCGCGCTCTTCTTTTTGAATGCAGTAAACTTCATCCGCATCACATTTTCTGTGTAATTTCTCCATTTCATGCACCAATTCCCTGGCCGAAGCCCTGTCATTACGCTCCACCACCAACATTCGATACTCAATAATGTCAAGGAAGTCATGTACGAACTGACTGCACTCTCTTCGAAGGGTTTTGATGCACTGCTCATCCATCAGTACTAAAAACCAGAGTGTTTGCAAAGTGAACTTGCCTCAGTAACAACCTCCTTTACTCGAACAGTGTAGAACCCGAAGTCTACCACGCGCACCCATTCGAAATACTCATTGCAGTCGTATCCCCGAATAGACGGCGTTGTCATCTTCTCTTCCATTTCTGCAAGCTGCACATAGCCTCCGTGTAGCCAATTCATCATTTCGAGGAATATGCAACCCAGGGTCCATATATCGAACGTTCGCCCCAACAAGCCCTCCTCATAGTCGAGCTCCGGAGGTCTGTATCTCGCCGTAGCGGGGACCTTTTGCTGAGGAGCATACGTCTTGGTGTGATATCGATGGGTTTTACTTAGACCCATGTCGGCAATCACCAGTTTACCGAAACCTTGCCGAGACTTGTACCAAAGAATGTTTTCCGGTTTCAGGTCCCCGTGGCGTCCATATAAACGCTTCTCTTCGGGGATCTTTGCATCCTCGTCCAGTTCGTGAATGCGGCTGACAGCTTGAACCAACATCCAGGCTTGGTGGCATATCCATCGAACTAGCTCAACATCCCCAGTATCTGGTGTCGGTTGAACCTTTTCCCAATACGTCTGAAGGTCATGGGTAGCCCAGGGAAAGATGAGGTAGTTCTGACCGCAGTGCGTATATGCAGCTAGTAATGTCACGATGTGTGGGTGCCTGGTGCGGTTAAATCTTTGCAGCATTTTGATCTCTCTCTCGAAGCTGGCAGGGTCATTCTCGTGGAATTGCTTCAATGCGAAAAACATCTCTTCATCGGGCACCTATACATAGAAAAACCGTTAGTTTTGTCTTTCTTATATGTAGTTGGAGACATATCTTGCTTACATCCAACTCCCTAAATGCAGAACGGAAATTATGGCATAGAGGATGGATTGAAATCTTCGATACCATTCCAAAGCCTCCTTGAAGCTCGTTGGATTTTACGGATGTGTTCGTTTGAGTGACATTGTAAAGCGGTAACACATGTGCCCAAACCAGATTATAGGGCCGAGATTGATTGTCGAAAAATGGAACAATCATGGAGTACTGCTCTCTGACGAATGAATTCCGTCCGTGCTCTTTCAGGAGATTATCTGGGAAAGGTTTTCTTGATTTCCCGTACAAGAGATGGTCGCCTGGTCCCCCTTTACCGTAGTATAGTGGAAGTTGTTGATCGCTCACCCCTTCGTGAACGAAGGCTGGTAGCCTTTTCAGCTGACCTATCACCTTCAAGATAGCAAAAACTCTAATGTAAGTTTCAGAGCTCGCATTTCCTGAACCGAGAACACGTCCGACTAAGATCTCTTTCTCTGTAGTGTCTAGTTCTTCTAAACACTCCAACTCACGAGACAAGACTTGTCGAGTAAGAATATGTTGAAGCAATGCTCGAGGGTAGAAGCGGGGTCGGGTTTGGTCATCCTTAAAATTAATGCCATAATCCTGGATTCGAACGCGGCCATCCGGCTGAGTCCTTACCACAGGGAACTCTCTGGTCCACCCAGGCCAGGTACCAGATGCGTCTGGCTCGAGATTCATGTTGTCATGAATGGAAAAGGGTCCTGGCATTGGTTTTAGCGATGACGATAAACTATAGACATGAGAATGGGAGCCGTGGCGAACGAATATTGAAAGCTATGGATGGGAAAGTCGAAAATAAATAGTAAATTTCATAAACGAGTTTGGAGAACCTGTTCTACAAGATTCTTTCCGCTCTCCGTTGGGCATCATTCTGTCCTGAGTTTGCTGATTGAGTTTCATCCGTATTGCCTAGTGTCAGGCAGTCAAAATCACATGGGAAAACTACAATTTAGTGTATTAAACAAGGCGGTGAGACTTGCTGATAGGATTACATTGTATGTAATTGGCCGCCTACGTTGTTAATGTGTTACCGTACAGAGCGATACAACTTTCTTCAGGTTTATCACGTCTGAAGACTCCTATCGTTGTTTATCATTAAACGCGGGAGGTCGCCCCAGATACCTAGAGTCGAGTAAATTTCCCAATGTGACGATCTCCTTAAACAAAAGGCATCTATGTACACAGTCAGAGACTAGCCCACGAAGTTGGATAGACTCTTCGCACAAAAACAAAGCTTATCAGTACCCTATACCAGAGATCTTGACACCCAATTTGTCCACCACGATTGACAAGGCTGGCAGCTCTACGCGCGATATCCCACCCCTGTTTACTTGTTTCAAGCATGGCATTCCGATTAACTAGCGTTGAAACGCAATCACACCTAGGAGGTGATCTAGGACGGGACTATTTTTCTTATGTGTTGTTCGTGCTTGGTAATACCGTCTTAGTCCTACGAGGCTAATGCTTAGATACCTTTCATTTAAGATGCGGCTTTGTTCTGTAACTCCTCCCTATTAAGTAGGTGCAGCTATATCCTAGCCTTTAGCATTTGCTTGAGATCTGAGATCTATGGAGTATTGTGCGGCTAAAGAACTGCTATTTAATCATAATGTCGCCTATTAACTTCATGAACCCGACCTCAAGCCTTTCCATATAATTTCACTACATACAAAGTCATCACCCATCCAGCGATTGCTAATCCGCCAGCTCATCTGGTGGTTGCTACCCGTCTATGGTCACATGGGATCGTTGGTTGACAAGTCTCTCTCAGCCGCTTGGGCAAGCAACATGCCTATCATGGGCACCAACGGCTACAGCACCTGACCATTGAGTTACATTGATGTTTCAAAGAAGTGAGATGAGCACGAGTGACGATGCTCTGAGTTGTCTTAGTATCAAAACTATAACGATGAACTTTTCTACACCGCCCAGTCAATCATGTTTACGAATATCCTGCCATTTTCTGCACTAGCGGTGTGATCACAAGGTGTCGCGTTTCTAGCCACAGGACATGGAGCAAATAATCCGACAATAGACATGCTGCTAAGGTTGAGTTGGGCAGTACTGATCATCGTGGAAGCCTTACCGTGGATTGGATTTTATACGTTCAGTTTTCTAGTGCGGACATAGGGTAGATCGGCATCGTGAAGAGGGGATTTTGGGCATTTTAGCCATGTGGCAGGAGCCTTCTTATCGATTCAGTATATATGAACAGCCGATCCTGTCTTGATTTTGAATCACAAATTTGTAGCAACTTTTTGGGATTGCGGGAAAGAGCTTTCCAGAACTCAAGATTAACTGATCTCGATTTCCAACTCATTCAAATCAGCTAAAGAAAGCATCTTTGTACGTGGCAAAATGAAATCAAAGCACCAAAACCAGATGTCATCACTTGATAGTTGAGTTGCATGTATTAAGCGGCCCAAACCAGCCCGTTGGGTTGAGGTGTCTGCGACGCTCTGGATGCCAAGACATAGCACCCAGCTCTCTGGTAGTCATCATGCGGTTTCATAATCTCAAGCTGGTACTACTGAATGAGTGAGTATCATTAGTCCATCTGAAATCTAACTAAAACATGTAGCGTAAGCCAGAACACAGTAGACCAGTGAGGCGTGGAAGAATGTATTCTTCTATCTATAACTGTTCACACTAAACTGCATTTTTAACGACGTTGTTTTTATCTCGGCGAGATCTCCTGCCGTTCATGACGATCCAGGTGACGTTCACCCTCCCTTATCATTTGCTCCAATAATTCCATGACACAGCATGCATGATGCGGGGGAGGTCGAGTGCATGTGATCGTTACCTATTGCCTCACCAGCCCTATGTCAAACGGAAAAGTCCTTATGCTATTGTTACATTGTAATCGCAACAATCCGCCTCACAATTTATTTTGCTTTCGCACTGACGACGAGCTCGACGCATTGACACGCATGCATGGTGGGTCTTTATGTTTCTCCCATTCAAGCAGTGGTACTTAGAATACTATTCTGTTACAGACATGCCGATCAAAACGATACACCTAATTCCTTAAGAGAGTGTAAATGAAACTGCACACGCCAGTGAGCATATGGGCAGTATACTACAGTATCTGCCAACCCTACCTACCCATGCTGCAGTAGCTCCTTGAAGTCAGATTAGGGTCGGCCCGCTTTGTGCACATGAATTTCTACTATTTAAAGATGTAACTAAACCTTTTTAAGCAACTAATTCCATGTATGACAGCGCCATTGCGTCAGCCACTATGTAGAGACCCAACGCTCAAATGGTTAAAAAGCTATGACATCGTGGTAGAATTCTTTAGCTTAGGTAACGATATCTTCATAGCTTTTACGGCTCAGTCTGGACTATTCTTCTACGTTGTGCTGTATGAAAGTGGGGCGACCCTTGCATAAATTTTTTGCTGGCTGACGCCTGCTTAGATTGAGGCATTATCAGCACCACCATACTAAATGCATTCAAGACGGCCGGGTACAGAATAAGCTGAAGAAACTATAGCATGCATATGCCTGAAGGTAGCAATGAGGGTATCGGGGTATTCTACCCCAGTCTAAACAATCTTTCGTAACAAGGACATTTGGCAGGAAATGAATTGTTCGGACTACATCTTGCAATAACTTATAATGCAACCATAGTCGTGTATAGTAGGGGTTTTGATGACTTCCGCGTTGCAAAAATCGCTGTCGTCTTACCTGGTTAGCCAGTCAGTGCCCGACTGTACACTAGGTTAAGGATAACTACGCCTTTGGTAGCTCATCTAACTGTGCACATACTTGCTTGTCGTTTGGTTTCTCGTGTCTATAATTACGAGAGTTAGAGAGTTGTACATGTCTTCCCCTGATATCGTTACTGTGGCGGGTGAAGATGGTTAATACGCTGGCTTTTGGCTTCCTCCCCTTAAAAATTCACCGGAAATGTTACTCAATTTAGTTTCTCTGTCAAAAGATAATCCTAAATTGGCCGATTATTTAAAATCTTGAGTGTTTGGGGTAGGAACTTTAGCGACACTAATGCACCGTGCGTATTCTGACTTACAGGATGGGCAAGCACTTATTCTACTACAGTGCATCTACTTGGAAGCGCAATAGAGCAATGTAAGGATAAGTAAAAGCAGAATTTAATCAATTAAATATAACGTTTGTTCGAGACTCTGTCTTCAGACCATTTTCACTTAAGCTACCTCGCTACCCCATGTTCCCACAAACAACTGATCTTCATTGACGTGCTGTGATGATTCAGTACACGACCGGTGCCATCGAGCGACTAGATCCCCGTGTGTTGAGCTCATCGGGTCATGGCAAGAGTAGACGAAATGCCCGTATAGCAATTCTGTAAACATCAACTCGATAAAGAAGCCCATAACATTAACGAATCGAATATGCTGACCGGTAAAACGACCCCTGAACGAATGCTCCGGCCATCCGGCGGGCCATCTACCCTCCTACTTTACGAATCTATGTGATTGCGGTGCAAAGCGCAACTTATATGCCGACAGGCCCACAGATTTACCGCGCCAGGTGTGGCATTGGAAGTGATACCGGCAGACAATAATACTACCACATAGAGTGACGCTCTTTCGTGGGGAGCTTCTGGGTCATGTATAGACGGCGGGATTAATATCGCTGTATGGGATGGGCATAGCACTGTTCAGACTGACAAGCTTCCGGTAATGACGATCTTTCGAGAACAGCAGACAACAGGATTTCACACTCGCCGAAACAGGAGTCAACAGCGCCACATATCGCGTTCTGAGTACTTGGCGGAGAACAGTCACGACATTGGCCTCAGACAGTTTTCTGCATGGCCGGCTGCGCTTCTGGCCGCAAGTGGCGCGCTACTGGATTCATTGGGTCTGTGTTTCCAGCCGGAATCGATGGTGTTTATCTGGAGCCAGGCGATCCTGTTCGTAAGTCATTCAGTCCCTAGAATCACTGTCCGATTACCTGTCTACTGGAGTGTTCGAGTTGTAGTTAGTCGGGTTCTTACTGCGGGACAGTAAATATTAGTTCGGTAATCAGCATATAAACCGTTTATCTTGCAGGCTTCAGGCCAATCTGCACAAGCGTGACTAACAAGAACCACACAATCTTGCCTGCTAGGGGTGCGGCTCGATACTTCGATTACTATTCTTCGACCGTCCTAAGCGAAACCAACACCACGGCCGACAGCCGGTAACCCGTGCTTGTCTTTAACTTCTGCCGAGCCGAAAAGAGGAGGACCGGGCAAAATATTTTCGAATAAAAATAGCAAAGCACGCTTGGTCGCGGCTCAGTGCGCCTATCATAGGTCTTATGACGTTGATTTGCGGTTTTTGATGGAAGTAGCTTTAAAGGGCTAGATATGCTCTTAAGGTTTTGACAGAGGCACAGCACGATATTTAGGATTTTTTAGTCTGAAAAGGTGCATGCTCGTTATTTTCAGCGACAGATGTCTCAAAAGCTCATTCAGGTTCAATGTCAAACTCTACATCAGTTCGTATGATATACTTTGCACCTTTCCTGACACCCGTTCCCTCGTGCAATAATGCACCTTTCGCGTCACCGTGCGGGAAGAGTGCTACTGATCCCATCGTGGGCCGAACAGGATGTGCATTCATAACACCCTCTCTGATGCTCGGAGTGAAAAAGGTGGTCTCGCCTCCCTCAAATTCGTCGTTCAGGTAAACCAGAAAAGTGAAAAGACTTGACTGCTTTGCACCTGTGGGCGAAACATCATATACGTAGCCACCCGTCTTAGGGTCAACACCAGATGGCGGCCAACCACCATCGAAGTGGCAACGGTACTCCGCGCCGGGGACATAGCGGTATACTCTGAAGCGCCTGTTGATGCCGCGAGCTTTCCGTCCGCCGACACGTGACGGTATGTGCGGAGACACTCGGTTCCAAAGAACATCGTGGAAAGCCTTGTCTACAACCCAGTATACGTTATGAGCAAGAATACTGGAAGCAGACCCGTCGTCACGGAGAGGGCAATCCGGAAGGAATCCTACGGATTCCATCGCTGCAACAATGGACATGCATTCTTGGGGCGTGAGCACATCCTTCATAAGAGAAAGGCCGGGGACAGTTGGGTGCTTGTGGATTGTTGTCGCTGGCCCGTCCGAGGTTAGTTGAAGAGCGTTCTCGCTGCTAAGATGAAGAACGGCGGGGTGCAAATTTGGTGGCTTCCGTTCGGGACCTGCGATTGTCTCGAGGACTTGAAATTTGTTCTTGATATCTTTCGAGCAGGTATCGAAGATGGTCTTGTCTAATACACCTTGCCGAACGGGCAGTCTCGACGTTTTATCCCCATTATCCCAGATCGGTTGCAGAGACAGCGGGCCTGAGAGGAGAGCGGGCAGCTTCGACACCTCATCGACCGGCCCGGTAACCCTTAGTATCATATCCATGACCCTCAATAACTCAAGTTGTGTCTCAGTTCGAATATCGGGCGTTTCGCTCGAGAGCCCACTGACGACGTCGAGATCTCGTACCCAGCGGCAAAGGGCGCCCAGTTTTGGAGCCTGGTTTCGTATTCGCATCTCGGCTAACAGGACGACGGCATCAACGTATTTGCCATCTACAAGAGCCGCTGATACGCGAGAGGTGAGGTTGGTCTCGGCTAGTCTTGCTGTCAGTTCCCAAGAGACTCCAATTGGTATCATTGCAAGAGCTGTCCCTACCAACTGTGTTCATGCCAGTCGTGCATGCTTGCTTAAATCCATACACGGCTGTGCGCAAGTTCCGGCAGGCCTTGGACTTGATGAGAGCGGGATGCTGAGCTAGAGAATCTAACGTCTCGACTGTGATCTCTATCTCTTCTTCGGAAATGATGCTAGATAAACTCTTGGGGTCCGACTGGTCTGTGGGCTTGAGCGAGGACGCATCAGGAGAGGGGGATAGTGGCAGGGTCGCGTTGGTGGTACTCTTCTTGTTTGGCAGATTAGACTGCGCATTGCGCTGCCTCTTCCTCTTGGTCGGCATCCTCGGCGTTTTCTGTTTTTTCTGTTCGACGCGGGCCCAAAAATCTGAACGGTTTGTCTATCGCGGGGAATTTAGTCCTACGAAGAATGAACATTGTTGAGGCGACATGATAATTGAGCTTCCATCCCGAATTCGGTAAGCTCAGCTTACGAGTACTAACCTTACATAGTCTAGAGTAATTCGGCCGGGTCATCCCTAGTCCTTGACCTCTTACGTAAGTAAGTTTGCTTATTCTTAACACAAAAAACAGCAGGACTTAAACTCTTCAGGACGTCATCAAATCATCTACGGAACGGAGGGGGGAATTCCAGCCTTACGAAAATGTAGGAACGTGGGATGAACCGGTCATTTTCGCATTCACAGCATCGTAAACTAGTGGATTCCTCATGTTCCTGCGTCTCTCAGCTTTGTGCCCAGCCCAGTCTCGACTCTAAAGGACTGCGTTGCATCGGTGAGCGAATGCATTGTCCTTCAAGGTGGGGCGAAACCTATCGAAACGGCGTTGAAAACGCGGGTTCATGGCAGGGATAGCATTGGTTGAACCAATGCACGAGATGGCGTTTTCCAGCCGCACAAAACGTGGGCATTTGCTCACAATAAGTGGTAGACATTCATGTAAGATTTTGCAGGACAACCTTACAAATTAATATAGATCAGAATTAATGCACAGGGAGAGAAACTATTCAAGACAGAATGCGGCGTGCTGGTCGAGCCTACAAAAAAACTCTCTTAAGACGAATATCGAGTCGTCGCCTTGTCTGTCTACATATGATTATGCCAGTGAAAATGAACAAATTACCGAGCGCTTATGTCATTCTTTCGGAGAGCGAGCCTATACTGTCTTTACATACGAGGACATAGGTTTGTATGGCCCTCCAAACCCTCAGCTCGGCCTCAATTCGGCTCATGCATCCAGTCAGACTGTAGCAGTCCATTCAACCTAGTGAAATGCGATTCTAAGCTGCACTTAGCCGATGGCGTCAAGCCTCAGCGGCTATGGGTCATGAACTTTGTAATAGCTCGACTGAACTCGGTGAACGTGGCTCGATACAAACCTATAGGAACCTAGGATTTACACCGCACCGCCGGGTCTGGCCACACGACGTGGCAAGCAGCCCTTACTTCCAGTGGCATTATTGCTTCAATAATAAGCCTGCAAGTGGATGCACTGCGAAATATCTACTGGTCAATTAGGCGACGGATATAAAGCACGAAGAGTTTCCAGACATTGCAGGAATAGAATTCCCAAGTCATGCTCTGGCCCTCTGCTCACGACCATTAATTCAAAAGATTAGTTCACAAACACGGCGCCTTGCAATGATGACTCCTTTCTCCCCCAAGTCCAGCTGTAAGCTGCTCGCAGTAGCAGCGTTCCTAATTGTTGGAGCCAGTGCTGACTGTAACAATAAATAGTACGTGCACCGTCTCAATAAGAATTAATATATGCCCCGTTTTCATTGTGAAGCTGGCATAAAGTATTCTCATACCAAGTCTATAACCAAGAACTAACCCTCTACTTCGTTCATAGCTGCTCCCGCTCTGAAGCATCTACATTGTCGTTGAGAACGACGACCCCTACTCAAGACTACTTTGTACCAAATGGGGATTTTGAGTGCGGCCTGACACCCTGGACAGTACAAGTTCCCGACTCCGCGATAACTTATTTTATCGGGGCGCCGGGGCACACGAGCAGCAACTCGTTCCAGGTGAAGTTCACGCCGCCGTCAGCCCGTACGGAGCTGGGAGTGTCGGCTCGAATTATCAGCGCGCCAGTGCGGGTCATTCCCAACACACCCTACCAACTGAGTTTCTGGACCTACTTTGACAACCAGAGGGCCGGGTTCATTGGGGTCCAGTTTAACAATAACCCCGTTTACACTATCGACGCGACGGATCATGGGTACGGCGGTAATTTCACGCTTAACACAGTCAATTACACGCCCAAGAACGATACCGTCACCATCAAGTTTGAGTATCTCTTTGGTGGCGCCAGTGGTGTTGCTAGCTTGGATCGCATTGATAGTGTCACTTTCGCGCCAGTCCAGTAGTAGTATTGTCAGTTTGGCGATGCTGAGTTTGGAATATCCTCGCAGAGTAGTGCATGTGGATGGGGCACGTGCGAATAGCCTACTAGTCTACAACCATTGATGAGATTAATATAGCTTGAAAGAACAGTACACAAGGTTGATTTCAGGGCATAGGCTTGGCAAATAAAGAAACGTGATCCTACTAGCATAATGCTGTAGAGTAAAGAAGTCGTTGCACATATTACTGCCCTGTACTAGTGGTATGGTCATTCGCGTAGCAATGAGAGCTTAAGTTATACGTGAAGCTCTGTGGCAATAAATATTTACGTTCTAACACTAATCTCACGGATGATGGATGTCGTCGAACAAATACTTATTTCTTTTTTCTTGTATTTTGTAACTGAAGGCAATTGTATTTGAGTTCTGAGTGAAAACAATCTAAGTGACTTGAAGGATAACATGAAGTTTTCCTATTATCGCCTCCTGACTTGATTTTCGGCCGATTGAATGATGTGGTCGATCCTGAAGTCATAGCATTTTATATTAAAGTCAGGGAAATACTCAATCTTGTCTTTTATCATCTGTTTCCGTGGCATTATCTCTACCAAAAAAAAAAAAAAATTCTGCTGTGTTTCCGCGGGCTTCATCTTTCATCCTGTCGGTGCCGACCTCGGATTTGAGACACGACTTTTTTGAATTGATAGATGCCGCAGTAATTGTTAGAGTTTCCGGCACTTAACAAGGCCAGGGCTATGCATACATGCTTTAGCAACCCCTTTGCATCGACGTCTCTGCACTCATACATAAATATTAGGCAAGGATATAATAACCGATGATAATTGTTCGCCATGCTCTCCATCATAGATAGCTTCACTTGTCCTATTTGTACGTATCGAAATTTAATCCCACCCATCTAGAGAATTCACTGGCTGTTCTTCCAATAAGCGATCGCATACTAGCCTACGCGACAGCGGGTGCTGGAATTGCATCGGATTCCAAACGGTCAGTCTGTCAAATATCTCAGTCTTCAAGTGGACCGCCGGTCCGAGATACACCTTCTGGCCGGTAGAGCATATGAAGGCTAGTAATTTGGCTCGACCTTTGCATACATCCTGCACTTACATGATGTACACGTGATTTAAACTGTGCTGATCATCCAAAAACTTACATAAGCCCTGGAACTTTTTGATTCTGGTTATGATCAAACTAGGTATACACTCGTTGCGTTCTCAGCCAAAAGAAGGTTTCTCCACCTCGCGCCTTTCCCTATACGGTATTTAAGGCAGAACACCCGACGGCACCCTAACAGGCCGTTTGGTGTCATTCTCACCTTCCGACCAAGACTTTGCACAGCAACTTTCCTGTATATTCTCGCAACGAAGCAATGGTTTACACGCGAAACATCCGTATTGAGTATTGGAATATTCGACGATCTTCAGAGCCCTCACAGAGCCCTCCGTGTCTCTGATTCTAGAATTACACAACATGTCCGCCTTCCCGCCGCAGTTCCAGGTCTTGTCGGATCTTCACCTCGAGACACCCATATTGCAACCACTCTACGAGACATTCCGGCTCTGCGTCGAGGGGAGCCATGTATTCATGCTTGGAGATATCGGGCTTGTGCTGGACGATGCGCTTTTCGGCTTCCTCCGAGACATACTGACCAAGACGCGCGGTAGTCGGTTCTTCTATATACTCGGTAATCACGAACCATACAAGACCACATTAGCAGATGCCGTTGAACGGCTTAGGGCATTCGAGAAAGAAGCCAGATACCAGTATGGAGGACGCTTCGTCTTTCTAAACCGAGACCGCTTCGACGTGGATGCGAATACCACAATTCTCGGATGCACATTGTGGAGTAATGTACTCCCACAGCAAGCTGCCGAAGTCAACGCGCGTCTCACCGACTTTCATGAGACACAAGGCATCCGCAATTGGACGCTTGAAAGTCATATGAGGGAGCACAGAAAAGATAGAGACTGGTTGAACAGTCAAGTACGAACACTGGAAGAAACGGAACCACAACGGCAAATCATCATCGCCACTCACCATTCACCAACGCTTGATCCAAGGGCAGTCAAGCCCGCGCACCAAGGAAGCAGTGTATCCTCGGCGTTTGCAACGGACATGTCGAAGGATCTCTGCTGGACATCTACGGCGGTCAGGTTATGGGTATTCGGCCACACACATTACAACTGCGGCTTCCGAGATGAGGCTACGGGCAAATTAGTCGTAGCGAATCAGAGGGGATACGGACAACATGCGGAGATTCCAGAGCTTCTCATTGAACCCGACGCGAACGGTGGTTTTCATATCGTTACGTCAACGAAGGACAACACAACAAAAAATGCCAAGCACCAGATAACAACACAACAAGTGTCCGAACCCGCAAATCCCGCGACTGCCACCACAAGGCTTCGCCGCTCAACCCGGTTCAATAAGCCGGGTCTGCGAGCATTGGTGGGGGTGTGTCGCGGCATTCACAGGCGTTCCCCGACTTCCGGATCCTAAGATTACGGCGCCGACGGTCCTGTCAATGCAACATAGTAAGTAATTCAAAAAGGAAAAATAAGGAAATTCTCCCGATCAATAATTTATGATCTATAAATCCTCTTCGGTAATACTTACCAATAATCAATCCGTACGAGAAATATCAGTGAGATGTTGTATGGGAGTATTATGTTGCTGCCTATCTAGTTACTTGTCAGATCCCTTTGTCTCCACTCTCAGAGGCCTATCATTACTACTCTCAGTTTATACTTCCACCTATGATTCGACTGTGCCTCAAGGTCTGACCACAAGTTCTCATGTGTACGTCTAAACAGTTAGGTCAAAGGCTTCCTCGTTAAGACTTCAATACTAATAATGCGGATATATCTAGCAAGCCACACAAAATACCCCACCAAGAACCCGAGTTGTTGAAGTTGGCACGTTCATTTTATTGATGTGTTCCGACCGTCCTATACGCGCCAAGTATATTTCCAATTGTCAGTTTCCAGACCCTGGACACTTTGGGGAAGAGCGAGATAGGAAGAAGAAAGCAAATGAGACGGAGGCTGGAAAAATATCCACGCTTCCGGATGGGAGGAACTGGGGTTAATTCAATAACTCCAGATATTTATATTAATCAAAGAAGTCTATGCCGAGTGATCGCAAAATAACGTAATGAGCGCACACATATTTAAATCACATAGAGTCATTTATTGATTAGGCAACTATATTAGACGTGACATTACATTAATGGACGCTTGGAAGATTCAAAAGATATAATGTTTATTTTCGATATTTTCAATATAGGTCAAGGAGATCGTCTCAATAGTGTATCTAGACATTGCTTGATAAAACGTGAAATAGATTGAGATGGATTTGTACGAGCGCGAGAATTTAGATGACGTTGTGAATTTGGGGAATATTATCAACTAATGGTACAGTAGATGGCTAATATTATAAATTAACAGTTCTCCCTATTACACCTCGCATATGGTTTCTCAGTATTAGACGTGAGAAGATAATATCGCATTAATCTCTTGAAAGCATTGCCCAGGGCATTCTTTACATCTGGTTGAGTCGTTCCTTGGCGCTCTCTTTGGCCTCGTCGGAGACGTTGGGGTTCTTGAGGGTGGCCTTGAGGCCGCCGGCAACGTTGCCGGGGTTCTTGTCCTGGTTGTCGCTGGCACTGGGGACTATTTGGAACAATATTAGCACTTGTTCATGTAAATTTGTAGAATAACGGGCTAGTCTAATCGCGGAAATGAATCTTAAGAGCCAGTCTGTGAAAACTGCAAAAATTAAGAATATTCTTACCATCACCACCGTTGAACTCGTTGTCAAGGACTTCACGAGAGTGCTGCTTGGACTCCTCCGAGGTGTTGGGGTTGCTGAGGTTAGCCTTGTGGCCACCAGCGATCTGAGCATCGGTAGGCATGATGAAGTAGTGTGTGGGGTGATGTGGTGGAACTAAGTGTTCGTTTGTTTGGTAGAGATTGCGAAGTAAGGCTCGTGTTGAATGTTGTTGTTGTTGTGTGTGGTAGTAGGTTGTTTGAACTACACGGGAATTCTGTGACTTTATATACACAGGTCTAGGAGCTTTGCTCAGTCATCAAGGTGGGAGTCGATTTCTCACGTATCCGCTATCCAGTCACAGATGAATGAGCAGTCGTGATCATAATGCCACTAGTCATCGCACATCCCAGGTCATGTCATCATCAATCGAGAACTGAAATCCAAAAAAACAGAGGTAATCGAAGTTAATCGCCAGAGAAGCAACAGAGTGTTCGTGCCTGTGGTACCTGAATCCTGGGCGGCTAAAACCAACCAAGGATAGCTCGCGACTTAAGCTATCTAGTGTGCCAGCCGCAACCATATGGGATTTGTAAAACCCGATGTTTTTTCTATGATGATGACGCTCTTTTTCCGACACTACTAGAACTAGGACATTGGGCTATAGAAGGCTAAACTGTGATTAACAGTGCATGCGCTAACTCTAACCCGGGGCCCCGGAGGTGATTCATGATGTGAAGGCGCGGCAACGGGAGTTTAATCTCACATAGTGGAAACGCTAGTAAACTCGAAAACTCCGGTAAGGCGACCAAGAGCAAGGAACTAGTCGGTAGGTCTATGATTTATAGAGTTACATTTATGTTATGACTTCTGATACCCGAACTAGAATTCAACCAGATTTCACGAACGAATCGGACAGTAAGTATAGTATCTTGAACCTGAAAATCAAAATCGCCGAATAATCATAGTAAACGACCTGTAACTACAGTATCTAAGGAATACTCATATTTACCTAAAGTAGGTTAATTGCGACATTCACCGCCTCCTTGTATACTAAAACTTGATGAATCATCGACCTCGCGTCGATCGGATAGCATGGGGCCAGAGCACGGGCCAACTCATTTGATTTCCACCGAGATTTGTTTCAGCATATTTTAAACCTGGGGAAATTGGGACATAGACAACGAAGCACAGCTGGTGTTGATCATTTGAAAAAGGAGCCTCATTTGGGATAACTACCTAGGTAGGTAATTGAACGTGGGATGGATGGGTATTGAAGCGGTTTGGTAGATGTTAAGCCACCATCTCAGCCACACTCGGAAGACCCGCACTCAGGCCTGCGCAGCACACTAGATAAATCTATGCCGTTGGTTCTTGATAAACGTTTCGTGGAACGAATAACTGTCCCTCCTCATCGGCAAGACAGGTAAGTTTGCTTGCTCGTCCCCCGTGCATATGCCCATTAATACCTCGCGGCAGGATTTCGACAAGCTCCCTAATGTAGGTTACAAATGCATGGACGAACAGATATGTGATACGTGAATGTAGGGTTCTCCTGCGCTTGTGCCCTGCCGAGGTGTGTGGATGTTTCATGCATTTAAGAAATTGAGTTCCCTGGAAAGAATCACCTGGGCGACATTCTTAAAGGGATAAGTTGCTGCAATAGGGAGAAAAGTTGGAGGATACCTAACCCATGCAAGGTAGTATGCCTACATGTAGATACCTACTGTACCTTATACATCATACATACGAGGTGAATGAATTTGCACCAGGCATGGGATTATACTTACACGAAGGTTCCCATACTCATCGCGTCCAGTCTAAAACCTTTGCAGTTCCAGTATCGCGGTATCAATGCCAAGCACCAACATACCGGGATCCAGAGCGCGGGGGATAATACCTAGAGCCGGAACCAATACCGGCATATCCGGACCGGGTCTGGTGGAGCCAGAAAACGTTATTCCGACAACGTCCGTTGTCGTTTCCGTATCTGTGCAACCCCGGCCAATATCCTGTCAGTCGCGTACCTGCACGCGCTTAGATCTCTATTTCGAGGTATTTCCATCATTGATAGAGTGTACGCGGTTTGTGCGTATGATGATGTCAGCGAATAATCTGGCCCTAGGTAGGGTAATTTAGGTTTGCAAAGAGCGAAGCCATTCGTGTATAAAAACCTAAATTTGCCGCTGGGCTCAAGAGAGGGACTTAGACCTCTATGCCTCCTTGATGCCCAAGAAGATATTGAAATATTGAACACCCCTTCTAAGCCCTAAAACTCCAGCCCTTGTGACACCCATTCAGTGAAAGGGAAGGCACCATTGTTTTCTGCGGCTGCGGGCTCGGAATCAATGTGTGGTTGCTTGAGCGAAACACAATAGGAAATAATATTGTGCTGGAAATATCTAAATTAAGGGTACCTATATCCCGTCTATCGTGAAGTCGTATAATACAATAATGATGACATATGCAGACCTGAAACCTGTCTGAGGACAAGACCATTTCTCTCATGTCTTAGAAGTTTGGGACAGCCGACATCTCTATCCAGCGAAGCTAGGAGAATATGACGACCCCATGCAATCCTTCACTCTACGCCATCCTATTTATATCTTTTATATCAGTAAAAACGCCACGCGATGCGATTCAAATCCAAAGTGCAGCAGCAGGCCTCTCCCCTTTCCAGCAGATAGCGCTCGCTTATGACTGTGTTGTCATAAGCTTGTCCTGCAGAGTTTGTTTCCTCGTCTCATTCAACTCTTTCGTAATGTAATCGTTGAACTCGTCGGGATTATCCAGGTACAGGTGATGGCCGGCCTTGCTTACGACGATGACCTTGCAGGACCCGTTCTCCTTCTGCTTCTCCTCGTCGCTGCTGGCTTGCGAGAGAACTTTAGCTTGCACTTCCTTGAGCTTCTGCTCTGCCGCGAGACCGCCTGCAACGTCCATCCAGTCATTCTCGCCATACATGAAGAGGATGGGGAACCCGGTCTCTTTCACGGCTGCGCTCGAGTCCGTGGCGGGTGTGATCGTCTGCCTGCCCACGCCATGAATGCGGTTGATGACCGGCCGTCGAGCGTGAGCGCCGGGTGCTAGGACGTATGGCAGGACGTATTCTCCACTACCTTTCTGCCTGAAGAGAGAGTAGGCATAGTCGTGCAATGTCTGCTTCTCTTCTTCAGGTAAGTGATTGAAGCGACGTGACGTCCAGCCCGACACAAAACGGGGGCCTAATGGACCAGCAAGCCGCACAATGCTGAAAGGTGATACGTTGGCGTCCCATAACCACACAAGCCAGCTTGGATATGGTCTCTTCTTTGGCGTGTTCGCATCTGTAGTGCCGTTTTTGGCGCTTGCCAATCTATCGCTTTCGTGGTGGGTGGTAGTTTCTTGCTGATCTACCGTGAACTCATCCTGAAACGTCGATTCCGAAGGCTCAGGCATCTCGGCGTTCATAGCGTACGGATCTTCGGGGATACCCACGGGCGATGCGAGAATAAGCTTGTTAATATGGCCGGGATACTTCAATGCGTAGGAGACAGCGAGGTAACCGCCCAGAGAGTGGCCAAGGAGCGTCATCTTGTCCAATTTGCGGATCTTGCGCCACTCTTCGAGCGAATCGATAAACCAGTCCTCGGCCTCTGTGATTTTGTCTTTCGGATCTTTGGCGGTGATCTTGAAAGGGGGTCGTTTGGAGTTTCCCATTCCTAGCCAATCCAAAGCGTATATCTTCCACCCCGTTAATCGACTCAGTGGCTCGAAGTTCTTGTAGTAAAAGCCGAGACCGGCTCCGTATCCGTGAAGCATAACCAAGTTGTTATCAACGGGTTCACCGACACGCTCAATGGAAAACTCATTGAGCCCGCGATTCTTGCCTGATAGAGGCACCATGGTCGACTTCCACATGCGCGGTCCGTAAGGATCATCTTTGACAGAGGTCTGAGTCTGACCAGGGTCTTCAGCGGATGGGATCCGGGCCAGAGGGCTGGTCTCCGCGGCAATGGCTTCTCGGAGGTAGGGAATGCATGATATGACGTTGCGCTCTGCCACCGTGGGTGTTACGCTTGTCCACTGTATCGCGTCATAATTAGCATGTGAAGGCGTGGGAAGAACTTATGAGATGCCTTACCCACTGCTGTACGGCGTCTTTATAGCCGAGGGGAAAGAAAGACATGCCGGGCTGTCTCGGTGGCTGCCTGCCTGCGGGTTGTCTCGGCTGGGTATGCTGAGGAGCCTGTATCGGCTGCTGATCTACACTGACGTAGGGACCGGTAGTGACTGATTTCTCGGCAGACATAATAGGAGACCGAGACGAGGAGGTGATAGTCGAAGCGGAAGCGGAAGCGGAAGCGGTCGCGGCGACGGTCACGGTCACGTTATTGAGCTGCTGGTGAGATCGGGCAATGGTGGAGACGAACTTCCTGGACTGGAAGACGACGATGATGATGGATGGCGGGTTCTTGAGCATGCCGGATCGGAAGAGGGGTGGCGAGGCGCGCTGACACCCACGGCCACGTTATATAAGTACTGTATCTACGGGTAGACTACGGCACTAAGGGGCGGAGACATAAAGAATGCGCAAACCCGAGCACCGGCTGGGACAGGTACCAGGGTGATGACGAAGCACCTCTCTCTCTCGGCGGCTGTTGTTGCGGTTGCGAATGCGAAGAACTTGGAAGCATCACCGAAAGTGCTTAGCTCAGGATAGCGCAGTGCTATCTGGTAGGGGGCGCCTCCTGGGGAGTATTAGACCAATCAGAACGACGGGACTTGGTCCTGCGGAGTTTGCATCACTCCGACCCGTCTTATCTTGTAACTCAAACGCCCCAGTTTATAAGCTGGCTGCAGTACACTACCTAATCAGGCCGCCTATAAATATAAGCTCTTGGCACGCATTCAATGAAAAGGATATGAGTAAGAAACATGCAGATAGGTAAATCAAATAAATAATATTATTTTGTATTACGAGGACTCTGTTGCTGTTTTCTTCTAACTGTTATACTAAAAATGACCCTGACGAGGGTAGATTGGATATACCATGCCCTACAATTGTAGATGCCTATTACCGGAGTTTATCACACTAACCCCCCTTAACCCCGATTAATTGAAGCTTCGTAGCCGACCAATTCTAATTGAACCAAACTATCATTTGTATAGGAGTTGTCCGCCTAACCGAAATCGTGAAACAGGGCTGATCTGGACAAATCCAGTCGAGATTCGTACCGTCGATACGACATTAAAATAAGGCGAATATGGCGGGGCTGAAGTTGGCCAAGGATATAGGTATTGCATTGAGGATCCCGTAAGACTGCCAGAAGATGGAAGAGACGAAATCGTCCGGTTTGATGGATTTGAATCATGGAATGCCTCTACCGCTCTCCCAATGGCCTCACTTCGAGCCTAATTGCGGAGTATGTGCTCGATATAAAGTAACTTCCTCATTACCATTCCATAAAAGTGAAGAAAACATCATGGCTTTAGAAAAGTACTTCAACGCCTTAGATTAGCGATTGCTTTCTTAGATACCAATTCATAGGCATGGCAAAATATATTGACACCCAATCAAACAGAAGTCACTCTCGACAACAATAAAGTAGCAAGATTTAACTGCTCACAAGTTTTCTTCCCAGGCTGAAAGCCGCCGGGCAAAGGGTCAGGGTAGTTGATCTCTGCCACGGCCCGCTTAGACCCGGTTATGGTCTTGGTGGTTTTGATTGGCGGCAACGGAATCTGGGGTTTGTCTGAAGTGTACGCAGCCGCACCTGCTGTGGAGGTTGATTGAGAGGGAGAAGGCATCGTGCTGAAGGTGTAGAAGAAGGTGAGTGTCGTTTGGAGCATGAGTTGGCACTGGATACAACAGAGGGATTGGATGTGTATTGGATTTGAAGATTAAGTCACTTTACAGAATAAACTAAAGCAGCATCAGCTAGATATCTAATAATATGGACTTCGACTACGTATAAATATCTTCTTATTTATAGTACTGCGGCAAATGATCCCTGCCGGTCAGTTGCGCGACGGCAGGCTCTGCGTTGCACGCCGGTGAGAGGATGACATGCATGAGATGCGTCGTCGCTGTGCGACAAAAACACGACAACTCGACGTAAGTAGCCGACCGGATGAGGAGCCATAGAGCGTGCATGCGTTTCTCGACGACTTCTGCCTAGGGCTGTAGACGAGAGCAGAACAAGGCAAGAAAATGCGATTTTTAACGGCGACTTCGCAAGTTTTCTCTCTCTCACTCTCTCTCTCGCGCCGTCTATTACTTGTGAGAGATGAATGAGAGCTAGCTATTGCTGGCGCATATCGCGTGTTAGACAACGCTTCTTTCGTGCGACGTAAGCCTTGACGTACATTACACACTCGGCTGGGTAATCCGCGACAAATGATTGGCGCCACTGAAGATTTTTGCACATGGCATATTATGGTTCTTCTAAGTGACCTGCAGCATATTGGAAGCAGTGAGATTCTAGCTGGCCAAATCTGGTGGAGGGTCTGTCGATACTCCATCTATCTGATATGACCGATGTGGGTATCCAAAACGTAAGCACGGACGACATTACCTTAAAGACTTCTTACCTGTCGGAAATCTCGACAAAGTTGGAAGATACACATTACTTATCTGATATGATCTGGGGAATATAGTAAGAGGTGCGTGGGTGCTATGACGATGACCTACTTGTAGGTTAGGTAGTGTAGGCTTGCCTGCCCGCTGTTCCACAGGGTTTTAGGTGCTATCTGGGATCCACTCAGCGCTAACGCAGCTTGCAACCCAGCTGGTGCGCAGATGGTGGACAGCCTTGTCTCAAATTCATGACGTGCAGCGGGAGCTCTCGTTGGACATTTTCCCCCCAACATCACACAACAGCTCAACAATCGCTCCATACGCATGCCCGTTGCGATCCCGCTCGCACCACCATCCTCTCACCGCCATTCCACAAAACGAGCCTAAATAGCCAAGACGAATGCCAGAGATACCTCTGTGACTCACGTAGTAGACGTGGGCTTACGTCCCCTCCCTCCTCCGCCGGCCGCCTTCCGCCTTGTCGCCTCCGTTGCGACCTCTCGGCTTGCCTGGAATGGCGGACTCGATCGACTCTATCGTTAAGGGTGCACCGCAGCCCGGCCATGAAATCAACTCGCCCGCGATCGGCACCAGTGGCGTGGATGCTTTGAAACCCGTCGTCGATCCCCTGCACAATGCCCCTAGCTCACCGTCTATGATCTACCTCAATATGCTCATCCTCGAAGCCTCCCTGCGTGCACAGTACCTCGAACTACGAGCCCGCCGGCGGAAACACACCTTCTTTCTCAGCCTTCTCTGTGTCTGGCTGGCCAGCTTTGGATATGCGCTCTTCTTGGCCCCCCGCGAGGATGGTAGCGGTGTAGGCGGCTCAGTCTACTGGGTGGTGGACATGACGGAGAAGGTGTGCTTCATCAGCGGCATCGTTACGGGCATCTTGGTATGGGCTACGGGGATATGGGATCGTGGCATTCGATGGCCTCGCAGGTGGTTTGCCATCACGAATAGAGGTTTGCGCGGCTTTAATTGCAAGCTCGTCATCATGAAGAGGTCCTGGCCAGTTGAGATCATGTCAACCGCCACCTTCTTTTTCACCTACGGCGCATTTTCTCACACGGCGGGACAGTATCGATTTGTGGATCCCTCTGTCTTGCGAGAAGTAGATAGAGAGTTGAACCTCGGTCGCAAAGAGCATCCTCAGCTGCCGTTCATGAGTGGAGACGAGGAAAAGGGCGGCCACGAAGAGGATCTAGCGCCTGGCGGCGACTATGTCAAACTCCTTTTATGGCCTAAGCCATTTTCACCTAACTTTAGAGAGAACTGGGAGATCTATAGAAATGAATATTGGGAAAGAGAGAATGAGCGGCGTGCCCTACTGAGGAAAAAGCTCCAGGCGAGAGACAAGGGAATTGCTAAACAACGGCGTGGGTGGTTCTGGTGGCTCCCCGGTCGGCGCCGAGCGGAGGAGAAGATACACCATAGCGCGGGCACCGACTCCGAGAGACACCACCATCGTCGTGCGTCGGCAATCATGAAGGAGGGCAAGCGCGTGAGAAGCGGTAGCGTTCGGCGAGGTAGTACCTCGGCAGGCTCTTCGCGAACTCCGACGCCGCCAGTAGATTCAGACGAGATTAACATCAGTAGAAAGGCCAGCACGGCGTCCAACGCCTCAGACAAGCGACGTAAGAAACACTTATCTTCGGGATCGAAGTCCAAGCGGGGGGGGATGGACTCCCAGTCTGCAGCCCCGGAAAATCCATCGCCTCTTGCTAGGGGAAGTAGCGTCGACAGCGATGGGCCAGACACGTCAGCTGGAAAGTGAGGCCTACGAAAATAAACATCCAATTTTGAGACATCTATAATTTAAGAGATCAGAACCATGTCCCTCGGAGTTTGTGACGAGAATTTGAGGTAGGCGTTGTGGTGTATCGAGGATGCGAAGTAAACAGCCCCGAAACACCAATTTAAGACAGGCCCCTATGTCCGTCTATCTAATATCCTATTTCGATGCTCGGTCTACCCGGTAGAGATCCGGAGATAGGCATTTACCTAGAAGTGTCGGGGTTCGTCCAGGTCCGGGGTATGTACCTAATCGGTAAACCCGGATGCCCGGCAGCTAGACTAAGCTTGGGAAAGCTTGGGCAGCTTTGGCACCTGCTGTACTACCTACATAGGTATGTACAGTACTTCGGTACCTGCCGGCGCAGCTCACAACCTCGAGCAGGTCCTACCTGCAAGTACCGATTCCTCATCCCTTTAGAGGTCAATTGTTGGTCTTCCATTGTCCAATACCTACCTACTTACCTATTGTTTGTTGTCAGTCACCTCCAACGTCTCCCATCATGTGCCGCCTTCCCTTCCCTTTGCATCAAGTATGCCCGTCTTTTTCTAATACGCTGTGACCTGATCAATCTCTTCCTGAGGTATCTCCGAACACTCTCCGTCATTCTATCACGCTATACTAGACATCCACCCGTATATATCCATACAGCTTTTGCGACGCGTTAACGAAGCAACCTACACATGCTGTACCTACGCGGTTTTTTCTCACACGATCCGATCTTGTAAAGTGCACACGTGCAGCCTGGCGTCATAATCAGATCCATCGGAACCCTTGGAACTCCCCGCAGTAACCAGCTCCTCGGTGAGTGTTGCGCGCTGGGTTGGTTTACTACGGCAAGTTTGGCTAATCACAAGGAAAACGCTAGATCGCAATGGCCAACATGGACCACCACATAGCGCCAATGTATATCAAGACGGCGAAGCCCGCCGTCCCGTATGACTACAGAGCTCCGAGTCCGCCCCCAATCTTCATACCCTCCACCGGCTGGGGAGCTCCGATCAAGGTGCTGCCCCGCTACGATAACATCGACCCGGCCTCGCTGAGCGCCAGAGACCTCGCCATCATCACTCAAAACGGCACCGAACAGATCGCACACGACGCCACATACCAATGGACCTACGAAAGCCGTCGCGTCGCCCAGCCCATCCTCGACTACCTGTACCTCGGCCCCTCGACCGTCGTACGCGACCGTCAATGGCTACAAGAGAAGGGCATCACCATGATCCTCGCCGTCCGCGACCTCCGCCAGGCTTCCTTAAATCTTATGGCATTCGACGAACTAGCGCGAGAGCTGGGCATCGAGTCGCAGTACGTCGACGCGTCGGGCGACCATGAGCTAATCCACCTATTTCCCGCCGCCGTCCGCATGATCAACGACCACATGCTCCGCGTCTACCGGGACCAGGCCGTGCAGACGTTCGGCGACGTGAAGGTGGACGAGAGCGACGAGGTCATGGTCATCGACGAGGCTAGGTTCCGCCGCGGCAGGGTCCTGGTTTTCTGCGAGACGGGCAACGACCGCTCGGCCGGCATCGTCAGCGCTTACTTGATGGCCGTCCTGGGAATGACCGCCGTCCAGGCCATGCAGTTCATCAACCGCAAGCGGTTCTGCGTGTGCATGCGCGAGGACCTCAAGCGCGCGCTCACCACGCACGAGGATATTCTGGTGGCGCAGCGCACGGTGCATCGGCATGAGCTCCTCGGCTCCTCCTCTTCCCGACAATCTGAGGAGGGATCAGTGGCTGTAGCTGTTGCTGTGGCTGGGAAGAAGAGGACGAAACGCGGGATCGACGACACTATGGATGACGATGGCGACGACGGCATGACGGGCATAGATATCCACCAGAGCTCGGATCGCGACCGCTTCCTCGGCCGCGCTGATATGACGCCCTTTGTCGACGCCTAGGAACCGCGTTGTGTACTCTGTTTGCCTAAGGCGTGTTTTTGCGACTGGCTCTCGCCTGAGTGAGGATGCGGTGGTGGTCTCTTTTTGGGCTCTTTTTTTTAAAAAAAAAGGTTTACATCGCATGCGTGTTTGGCGTTGTGGGTATCGTGGTATATTTGCCTCAGGGGGCTGGCATAAAGCTATTCTTCTCGTCTAGAGAGAAAAGGAGATTAGAGATCTTGGACGGGGCTCATTCAAAGGGTTGGAGTGAAGGCGTCATCGTCGGTTGCATTCTATATACCCCCTGCCTGCCTAGCTTTGTTTTTGTGTCGTTTCGTTGAGGCTATAGCATGCCTATAAAGATAGAAAGGCTCACGTCTTCAGGCCTGTTTGTCGTTTGCCGGGAGACTATCTGGTATATAATATGACAATTATACTTCTACAGACTTTATTGGGATTTCTGATTGGCATTGTGAGAGAGGATGCCAAGGGAATTTTGAGACTGCCGTGGTTATTTGTCTTCTCGGTTGTCTTTTTAGGTCGCGAATTTCGTGGTTCGGCAAAAATGCAATGCTAGATTCAAAAGGGGGGTCTGTGATCATTATTGTATGGACTTATCCACACACACCTCGATTTTTTTGGAACTTCACTACTCAGTTTCTCAATTGAATTCGTTGTTTGTTTTCCTTTTCTAAAATACCTAATTATCTACTTCTTTGTGCGATCACGCGAGTCCCCATTGAATTGGCTGGATTTTACCAGTCTGAGATGCGTTATTTTTAGATTTCCTCCTGGGCTGAGGTTCGCGGGGTTTGCAGTCAACTCGTGGCCGCTTCATTATAAACGAACAATAAACAGTCCGTGTATAACTGGTATGAATCCACTGTGCCATTACCTTACACCGTCTGCATTTATTTATATATACATAGCAAGATAGAATTCTCTAAACAACCTTCGGGAGAATTCGAATAACCTTCCCCTGGAAAGCGATAGACTGAAAAGCAAGGCTTAAGACACACAAGGACTCGGTCCATTCACGCTCTCCTTCAATCCCAGCTAGACACGGTCTTCGTGAGGGGATTTTCCCATTTTGCGCTTCGTGCGGACCGCCAATGTATGGCGCCAGAGAGTATCTAGTTCCACTTCGGGAACCCATCGCCTGATCAAAATATATTCAGGGTCCTGCTTTTTATGTATATCATGGTTAGCTAATATATTCTCTCCCCCCGCTAGACATCACCAGCATGCGTAAACCAAGGTCTCACTTCTTACTTCATCAAAAACGTAGTCAATTTTGTAGACGCGAAGGGTCTCTAGCGAGAGTTGTCGTCGGGCCATGCGTGTATATACAGGGCGCTCTTCACTGTCTTCATAACGGATCTGCGGCGGCGGCGGTTGTTGTTGTTATTGTTGTTGTTGTAATGAAGGTTCTTTTTCTTTATTTTTTATCTCTGGCTCCGCGATATCCTTTTCGGAGATGATGCCGTGGAGGTCGCTGAGGCAGGGGTCGAGGTCGAGCAATGGTTTCTCGAGGCGCTCTGCAGCCTCGAGGCGCTCTGCAGCTTCGGCTGCTTTCGAAAATCGTCGCAATCCAGCAACAGCGTCAGTAATTTCGTTCATTAACTGGCCTAATTCCAAGTAAAATTCAAAATTTTCGTTCATGAGAAGATCCTTGGACTCGTCAAGTTCGCTTGCGTCCCCCGGGTTTTGATCCCATGGAACTGTTTCTCCGGATAGTATTGAATGCACTGGACTCTGTCAGAGATCGATTTATACTTCGGGGTTTCGTATCTCACCCTTATTCAACGAGGTCGTTAAACGTTTTAGCAGCCTCATTAAATCATCTAACGAACTCTGTCTAGTTCGAAGTGCCCCTATATTGCTGGCCCATAGCTTGAATTTCGAGAATTGCTCTGTTATAGTATGCGCCCATATAGATTGAGAGTTGTCGATCTCTCCTTGGATCCCAAATCTACCGATTGCTTCAAATGCGGCTACACTCTTCGCCACACATTTTGCGAATGACTCTTCGGTTGGCTCGGAGGCCATTTCGATAATCAGAGCGTAAATCAATTGATATATGTGTCGACAAGCGACCCTTCCAGAGCCTGCATAAGGGGTTTTTGAGTGAAGCATCTAGCAGGCTTCAATGTGAAATGGCTCGGCCGCGTTGTTAAGTCACCTACACGAAATTAGGCTTACTACATCGAGATGGTATGGTGGGGTTACAGTGCATGACTGCTCTCAAGTCGCTTACAGCTTAGTTCGTCGTGATGTGTTTTCAGCCCCAGAATCATTATTTTTTTATTTTTTACTGCTTCAGAGGTTTCCGAACATAGCGACCAGCTGTGCAGGGGTCGCACGTCAAAGCTGTCACAATATCAGGCTTTGAAGTTGTCGGTATTATCCTCGGTGCCATCCCCCTCCTGGTCTCCGCTCTTGAGCACTATGGGCGTGGAATAAAGACAATACAAATAGTGTGGCGTTGGGCAAAGGTGATGCGTTCTCTGGCCACAGCTCTCAACACCGAGCAGACCATACTAAGGAACACCTGCGAGACCTGGTTAGGAGGAATCAACCCTAAAGATATGAAACCTCTGCTTGCGGAACCTTTCGGGCCGCCATGGCAAGACCCCTACATTAAGTAAGGCCCTTATCGAGAGAAGGCTTAACCACTCGCTGAAGGATTTCGAAACACTAGTTTATTCTATGAAGGAGGCAGTCGAAGAGATAAGGTTTAGGTTAGGGCTTGGACCATATTTTGAAGTTAGTCCTATGCCAAATTGCGAAAGCTTCAGTTTGCGGGTGTACTAGTATCTCAACCATCATCTGACTAAACAGGTTGGAAACTTCTCTTGATTTCAGTACTGAGAAGTCAAAACAAGTTATATTCGATGACGGGTCGATCGGTAAGAGGGATATGATCAAGATCGCTTTACAGTTCTCCACTCACGAGGACTCCTTGAAAAGATTGGGTGATATCAATCAGAAGCTTGATTTGATGATAACTGGCAACCTGCGAAATGAGCCCTATAGGGAGGTTCGATCACAAGAGAAGCTGTTCAACTTGCTACAGGAAATACGAGAAGTATTTATAACGCTTTGATATCCAGCCTGTCTTGTACCTGTACTCAATCGCATGGCGTAAGTTTCGGCCTCCCTACGCGAAAACTCACAGGCAGGGGGCAGGACGAAGAAGTGCTTGTTGAGCGACTGAACTTTCATATTGTATTGGCAGATAAGCCACAGGATGCTAAAAGGAAAGCACAGAGCAGCTGGGTATGGGATGAGATTGTCCTCCGATTAGCGGAAACTCCTACGAAAGCGCTTATAACAGCCATATCTCTCGCGCCTACTGATGTGGTGATTAAGAAGTCCAGATTTGTGTGCGTGAAGTTTCTGGATAACGATACAAATACATCAATAGTGCGAGCTTCTTCTCCACTAGATGGGAGTGAATCAACAACTGCTTAAGGTTTTGACGCATCTGGACAAATTATTAACAACACTGTTAGACCTGGTAGCGAAAATGGAATTTTATAACATCTTTCGCACACCGACGCTTCTGATCGCTTTCTGCTTATTTTAAGCGCTCTGTCTGGCTTTCAAAAGAATCGTAGAAGGCTTCAGGGGCTCTTCGACCCGCGAACCACATAGCTGGCGCAAAAAAGATTACTTCAAGCATTTTGTTATCGTGTTCGTCTTTTAGATATTCACGTTCATCTTTTATCTCATCTTAACTATCCCGCTACTCGTCTATCGCCTCTGTCGCCTATATTATGCTTCATTATTGTGTGGATATAGAGTTGAAAAGCACGAGTCGCATTGGATGTATGGGCCGGTCTGGCTACACTCGGCGGTTGAAACTAAGCACAGCCATTGTATCACTGGGCTTGTTCGCTGTAAACCACTATTTAGTGAAGTAAGGATACATCCGTTACGGAACACTCAACAGAGGATACTGGGGGTAGCGAGTTAACCTACAGCCGGGCTTAGTAATCCCTGATCTGAGGTATGATAGCTGGATTGTATGGATTTGAATTTTGTTAATGGGGACAAAAATTAGGTGGATTTGCATTTCGGCTAACGCACCAAGTTGTCCCCACGTCTGTATTATCTGTTGGCAACTCCAAATTTGAAACACAAGGGCTTAATAGCTCATAGATTCCGAGAGAAACTACGTCTACGATATATACTACGCTGATCTAGTTCCGTTTCTTCATTAAGCCGAGCCGAAGATTTTGAATTATTAATTAATAATTAATGTCCCAACATGAATTTCCTTGCTTCTGGCACCAATTTAAATGTTATGCCCCTACCCCTGATCTTGCCTGTGAACATAAAACAAAAGATCCCTACACCCAATCGTCAAAAGTCCACTGTCGCCTCTTTCTCATAAGGTGCCTATTGAAGGGTTTCGAGTAGTTATCCAAGTTGCGAAGAGGGGCTAAGTCGGGTTTCGAGTATTTGTCCGGGTTAAAGAGAGAAATATTGCACAGGGAAGGGTACATTTGGAAGATTATTATCACACCTATCACAGTAAGCGTAGTGAGTTCACCAGCCACTGTGCTCGTAGAAGCGATTAGCCAAGAATGCTACTCCGAATGTGCGCGCTAGCGCTCATTTTAGGCTCATGTAGCAGATGCATCACCAACAACCACAACCTAAAGCTGTAGAGACTACTTACACATCATTCCCGCAAACCAGGTTGAATCATAGCTCAAGGTTGAGTTTTGGTCATGCGGAAACTGTTTAACCGGCACAGCGAAGAGGCTTGTCATGAATGATAGCGGAGTCTGGATACGTGTTCGTTAATACATAATATTCACTAACAAAGGGTATCACTGGGATATGAAATAATTCCACGTACGAATATTATGGTGACAATGGTAAACAAGAGAATGTATTTGTTAAGGTACCGTGCTGTCTCTGCTTCATCAAGGGAGGTCTGCGCTTGTTTGGTGGTAACCAAATAGTTGAGCTATTTGTTCCTTTAAATTAGCCAACCTGTTCGATCTATATGAACCCTGAGTGGTTACATCGTATTGAGGTTATCGTTACTCACTGAATCAAGCGTTCTTCTCGCGTCATCGTCAAGCAGGTTGGTCCGATCGATGAGGCCCTGGACGGCGCAGTCATCAAGAAAGCTATCACGCCTTGTCTGATCTCCTGGCCAGAAGAGCCTGGTAAATTCCGAGAGCACCCTGGATTGGGCCTCGAAGATCCGCTTCAGCAGATGGAGCTCATCACGAATGTCCTTAACTTCGTATAGCAGCTTAATCTCAGCCGCGATGTCCGGGCTTTTTCTTCTGTTGCGTTCTTCCATATATTGCTTAAACTGTTTGAACCGTATCACTTCCAGGTCGGACTGGCGTTATGCCATTAGTGGAGGAATAGGAAGTAAGATTCTGTGAATAGAAGTAAAAAACAGAGACAGAAGGAAACCAAGAACGACAAAGAACGAGTCTATCTTTCTATATGTTAGATATATTAAAATACGGACCTTATTAGCTATCTCGTTGTCAAATATGTCGAGGACGTGAGCTTTGAGCCCGGCGCGTTGGAGCTCATCCAAGAATGTAGCACATTCATACAGTATGCGCTCGATCAAGTCGTCCGGGCTTTTCATTGATTCGATGCCACCCTGGCGAATGGTATCAATCAAAGTATTCCCAGCACCAGTGTGACATCGATCTGGACAACAGGTGATAACGGTATCTAGTTAACGTTAGATACGTATTTTCGACATTCAATCTTTCTGATAGGAAAGGGTAACCAACTGTCGTCCAACTTCCAAAGCCAGAGTTGATGAACCATCAACAACTTTGCAGTGTCACCTGTCGCATGGCCTTCGGCGTCGTATTTGTGTGGGGTGGATTTGCCCTTTATGGCAGTTGTTGGTGTATCTTCATGAGAATCCACAATTTCGACATCGTCTTTGCCATTTCGTGATTTTTCTGAGCCTGTTCAGGGTACACTTCAGCCTTAAGTCCCAACATATCAACAGTTAGGACCAAGTAGTATGAAGGCTAGGATAACAATTGATCCGGTGTGCTTTATTGCTTTATATCCGCGCATCTTGCGCGAGGGCCTAAGTAAAGTGTTGTGACTAGAAAATAGACTTACCACATGTGGTACCACCCTCGTCGTCGAGGGCTATTCGATACTGCGAGAGAAGTTTATAAAACTCGTCATTATTTAAGTCATCAGCTGTCTTTTGGCTTTTGAACCATTTCAGCACAACTTGATCCTCATCTCGCTCCCGAATTCGCTTAAGCTCAAGCATATCGTAATATGAAGCGTCCAGTGTTCTAGGGGCCTGGAGGCCTTCTTTCCCCTTGTAAGGGCTGTAGCGCGTAAAGAGGTCCATCATCTTCTTCATTTTCCCGTGTGCTTCTCCCCCCTTTCCTCGATCGAGATATGACCTGGTCTCTATGTCGATAAATGGCAGCTAAAAGATGGGCAATAATAAGTAGGGTATGTCATGTTTGGATTGTCTGGATTACGGAGCCTACGTACAACAAGCGAGAGCTTCCTCTTCCTTGGGAAAGTTTTTCTGTCTTTCTCGTTGCTAGCTCTCTTTGAACCAGCTGATGAATCTCCCTCGCTATCGTCAGTGCTGTTTCGAAGCCGATCTTCTTTCCACGAGTCTTGCGCCTGCCAATGCTCAATTAAATAGTGTCACAATTATGCGACTGGATAGTCGCTTAAGGAGATCTTACATGCGGGATCCTTTTGTTTTCGGCGCCCGCCTTTTTGGTGTCTATCGTCCGCTCCCAGAAACTCCATACTTGAGACTTTTCGTCTGAGTCGTATCCTTCAGTAATGAGCCAGATCAGATCCTAACATCGAGTCTCCACGGTAAGCCGTCTCGTCAAACAAGCAGAAATGAATACAAAGTCATTCCACTTACCTTTACCCAGGTCATCTATATAGTATCTGTCTGTTAGATTGGTTACGTCTGAGCAGTATTGGTGTTCACTATGAGACCACATGATACTCACATTATTTGCTGACAAATGGATCCACCTCCATATATCTTGCTTCTCTCCTTCAATAGGAGGGTTCAACATAACGTCTCTGAACTGCTCATAGAAGTGCTGGAGGCCTGTTTTACCTTGATAGCACCCATCGTATATCAGCTTACGAACCGAGGTTGATACTGCCCACGAGTTACCACTGTTGCCCGAGTAGTGCCGAACATAGACAGACGCGTTGTCGCACACCTGCCTGTTAACATCTGGGCAAATCGGTTTCTTGGTGGGGACATTTGCCACTTTCTTTCTCTCCTCGATTCCCAGCTGGTCAACCTTGTGAGACAGCCCGTCAACCTTGTGATAAAGTTCTTTGTTATCCTTATCAACAACATCTCGCGGCGTTTTTCCATCAGCATTTTTTGCATCAGTGTCCGCACCGTATTCCAGAAGGGCGGTTGTTATATCGAGATCGCTGTTGAAGCAAGAATCATGTAAGGGAGTACTGCCTACACAAGTCAGATATAAATCTAACGTTAATCTCAAAACACTCGGACAGGAAGCCAGTCGATATAAGAATAATGATGAAGGAAGGGGGCCAACCGTAAGGGAGCTGAAGGATCGGGGAAATCTTACCGTTACTATCTTTTGTGTTTACGTCCGCGCCAAAGATGAGAAGGCCCCTTAGGATCCGGGTGCTGCTGTTTTGGTTGCCATTTTTGTGAATATCTTTCTTAGAGGTTCGGTACCAGACCATAAGGTGCAGAGGCGTCATGTCGTCAGCATCTCGCACATCTACGTCTGCTCCTATCGCAAGTAAGATTTCAACGATGTCGCAACTACCGCGGGCGGCAGCTTCATGCAATGCAGCGCGCCCATATTTATCCGCGTTATTGATGTACCAGACACATTCGGGGTGCTGGATAAGTTCTTTTACGATCATGAGATTCTCCCATTTTACTGCCATATGCAATGGCGTCGAACAGGAGGCATCGGTAGATCGAGTACTGCTCAGCTTAGCACCATTCGCCCTAATAAGTTGAATCGCGAGTGAACTATTCTCCATTTCGATAGCCAAGCAGAGCGCATCTACCAAGCCCTGGGCACCGAACTGATTGTCAGGGTCACGTTTCTGGCCTCGTGCAGCAATCTTTGCGTCTCGGTTCTTAAGCAACTGCTTGACCTCTTCGGCCGAGTTGTTTCGCACGGCATTATTGAGATCAATAGTCCACTTTTTCTCTATCGTTTTGCCATCGCTCCAGGCTTCTGTCTCGGGTGGTTTTTCGGTATTTGATAGATTGCCGGTAGTAAGTTTTGAGTTATTCGCCATCTGTGACAAGGGCCAGTAATCTGGAGCTTGGAAATGGCTTCAACTCCTGTAATAATTCTCTAGGGCACTAAGGATTCCTATGTCTAAAGGAAGAGATTCTCTGGAATTACATGGAGGATTTCTCGGTCATTATATAGACCTTCTGAATGTGCCTTAGGCGCCCAAGTTGGGCACTAACAACCAACATACATATTGGGTTATGTCTGTTGGTTACAAGTAGCCAATAGCCTTTTAGTAGGGGTGGATCTGAATCCCTCGTGATATAGCCCGTGTAACACCATCTGTATGAAGTCTCAGTCCCGATCTGAAAGAAAGGCGCGGGGCGAGGTTCATGAAGAGCTAGGTTACAATATGAATTAGATGGTAGTCTTAAGGAGCGTGCAAAAAATTGTCAAGTTTTAAAGGACTCGTTGACGAGACGCGATGTCTACGCCTTCATGTTCGATAAGGGTTGAATTTCATACTTCAGCGTCGTATCAACGAACGCGTGCCGAGTTTTCATCGTTACAAAGTACTTATTATACATATGCCGATTGGTTGCTGTCAATTTGATAACATCAACAGGCATCCACGTCGGCTGAACCAACCAAATCATGCAGATAATGCATTTCAGCTATCAGCTTCCCTCGGAAATAGGACGTATTTGGCAAGAGGAGGTCGTATCGTACAAACGAATCCGCCGCGCCTCTAAATATCTTTGCTTGGCGTCCAATTCTCCGAGCCATTTCGGGAGAGTTTGGTATTTGGTCAATGCATGCTATGTTCAACGATACGAAATTCACCACACAATAACCATTATGACGGCAAACTACTATATTGATGGCGTGCGCCAGTTTCTGCACGGTGTATTGTACTGGGTTCATGCGAGGAATGGAGTCAGCCCAGGTTGTACCTTTTATTGGCGCTGCTTCGACTTCCGGGCTTTCCTGATTTTGTAAGGCGAAACGACCCCAGGTATACCAGATGGCGTTATATCGAGGCTTGATATAGCCGCCATATATATTTCCTGGCTGCCATGGAAATGAAGTGAGGGTCTGTACATGCGAGAGCCTGGTGGGCCTTGTCGAATCATCATTCTACCCATCGTTCTGGCTTATGCTTTGCGGGTTTTCTAAACAGCTCTGCCTGATGATAGAGATAAAAGAGATTTGTAGTATCCGGATTTGAAGGCGCCGATTTGAATAACAAGGAAGTGCTGAATTCTCAGAGAAGGCATGAATCTTTTTCTATTATATTAGCTCACGCATCTGTAAGGAGCGTTTGGTCCGGAAAGGTCGATATATTATGCATGATCAATCCTGAAGCTCCCCTCACACTGCGTATCAGTATTAGTCCACCTTCATTTCATTATAATGTGATATTGCTACCAAATATGCAAATCTATGCTGAAGTGTAGACTCGCCGAGGTCATAAAAACTATGTGAGATAGCAGAATGGTGCGGGGTAGCGATGTTTGCCTTTATTAATTCGATTCAGTAACGACCCGTTGACAAATACAATGGGGGCGCAGTACCAAGACAACAACTTGCACAGCCGCAGTATAAAGCAAAACTTGGTCATTTGAAGGTTGAGGAGCCGCTGCATATATCGTACAGCCATGCAACGCATCCCGTTGTGGTTCAAAAGAAACCTTTACTTCACTCGCATTATAATCAAACAAGTTATATGAATTGCTCGCATACCCTTCATTGCATAATGGAGCCGATGTACGCTCGAACAGTCAAGCTAAGCCTTGTGATTTCTCTTCTCATAAGCCCCCGAAGAATGAGGTGATCAGCTCACAGTTCGTTGGAAAGGGGAGGTCCATCAGCGACGTTCTTGCCTCTTCCGCCAGTTGTTCGTCTTGTCTCACACTAAATAGAAACCTTCGGACATTAGAGTGTGAGCTTTACCAGATG
This sequence comes from Xylaria flabelliformis, assembly GCA_007182795.1. Classification (NCBI taxonomy): domain Eukaryota; kingdom Fungi; phylum Ascomycota; class Sordariomycetes; order Xylariales; family Xylariaceae; genus Xylaria; species Xylaria flabelliformis. The sequence continues at coordinate 82,731 of VFLP01000027.1, read as the reverse complement.
GGAGACGGCGGTTCTGTCAACCTCGACCTATATTTTCTCCCTTTCGAAGAGTATCAAAAAACTGTTTCGGCTCTTAAAACGACTCAAAAGCCACACGTGAACTCGGTTGATCTCCCGAACGGGTTCGGGACCCAGGACTTTGACGATGATCCGTACGGGACGTTTCTATAATTGAAGGAATTGATAAGGAAGAATTAGGGGTCCTAAAATTCGTTTCTGAGGATTGCAGTATAGAGCATTTCCCAGAGCAAGGTAATAGAATGGATATCCATCATCACATTCAGTCATGTCTCCAGACTTGTTTATTGAATCATCAGAACTGCAGGGATGATACCGAACCTGGTTGGCTTCCAACCCGACTGGTCGATATTAACCAAATGGCATTGAAACGATCGGCGGACATCCCGCTCCAAGGGGACCGTCGATATATTGCACTTAGTCACCACTGGGGAACAGAGCCTTTCTTACAGTTAACCAGGCGAAACCTCACTAGGCTTTAGGAAAAGGTACATTATAAGGATCTGCGGCGCTCATTCAGAAATGCAATAGATGCTGCAAATGATCTTGGTGTCAGGTATCTCTGGATCGATTCTCTTTGCATAATTCAAGGCTCCAAAAACGAATCAGAATGGCATCGAGAAGCAGGCTCAATGGCATCAGTTTACCGTAATGCTCTTCTCACTTTTGCTGCATGTAATGCCGTCAACATACACAGCGACTTCTTCGAAAAGTTAGTCATTCTAATTCTTCTCTCTGAGGTATGAAAGCCTAAAGGCTAATTGACTACTCATATACGGCCGCAACAATAAGCCTCAACCGATCCTCAATGATACCAACAACGCGGTAATAGTGGCAAAAAATTATGCAAGTCCTTTAGATCGCCGAGGTTGGGTTCTTCAGGAACATTTACTTGCTCCTCGCACAGTCCATTTTGGAGATCCGGTTGTGTGGGAATGTCGGGAGACGATTGTAAAAAGACTGCTATCGCAGCCTTTCGTCTTCCCTACGGAGCCTACTGTGAAGGTGTGGAGTCAAAAACTCAAACACTGTGATTGTCTTTCTCTTTGGTACCAGACAGTCGAACAATACTCGAGTTGTGCACTTTCCGAGCCCAGTGACAAGCTTGTTGCAATAGGTGGTTTAGCGAAAACACTTTCAGCTGTCATGCAAACCGACTACATTGCTGGGCTTTGGGGTACACATATCATTAGCGGCCTGGGAAACGGCTACGAAAGATTCAGAAGAGTGGGGCTTTACAGAGGTAAATTGCCATAATTCAACGCCGTTATATGGTGCCTCACTCTCGATAGCTCCTTCATGGTCCTGGGCTTCTGTTCAAGGGGCCGTGAAGTTTCATTCTCTTCTGGATAAGGCCGTTCCATTAGCATTCTTGGAAAATTCCGACGTCATTCCGGTCTCGTCAGATAGATTTAGAAAGCTTCGAAGTGCTTTCATAGAGTTAAGGGGTCGACTAATAATTATTGGAACGTCTGACGGCCGAGCATCGAGAGACTTGATATACAAAGACGGATTCTTGAGGGTCTCGCTCGACGACTTCCTATCTACTGAACATGGTCAGATGTATCTCATACCGCTAACGAAGATCGAGGCTAAGAAAAGATACTGGTCACTCTTAGTCACTCGAAAGCCTGGTGACGAACGCTCTTCGGTCCCGGTATACCAACGGCTTGGACTCGTATCAACAGATTTACTTGCTGGGCAAGAGTATTTTTCTGGGGGTTATGAACCTTGGACATCTGAAGACTGGTGGCCGCAATTATTCTACCCGAGGTTCCTAGGTGAAACAGTTGCGCATACATTTACCTCCGAGGACTTTGAGGGAACAGAGGTTCAGACCCTACGATTGCTGTAGGCTTTCGGTTTAGATGGTATACGAGGGCTTACGGCAACCTATACCTGCCAAAAACGTCAAACAGACTATCCCCTCGATATTGGCCATAAACCAGGGGGTAGAACCGGCGATATCATGTAAACATCATACGAGGTGATTATTCGTATATTCAACTACCCGTATCTTTTTTAGATCATTGATATGTTTGTCCGATCACGATAATAGCCTCACGGACCTAGATAGGCAGGGTCGGGCGAGCAAGAGTGAAGCTCTCGTATATTTCAACCCAGGTCGATGTCCGTGTTTGAAGGGAGGACTAGATTTTATGCCCTTTTTAACGCCCTAGTAGATTGCAGAGGCCCGTAGGGTTCTGTGACTTCTTGCACCCTGCCGTGACCATTGGCTTTTCTTTCTGGGTTATTCAATACTGACTTGCGACGATTCAGGGCCTTAGTGGCAACTTGATAGGGCGTTTACACAGAGTACACAAAGGGCAAAGTCCTCACGTGTTGCTGGGGGTCGGTTCACCACTCTTATATTATTGACTCCTAGCCAGCCCTAGCTCGTACTAACAGATCCACTAATGAGATATATACAAGTCTATTAGTACGTTATATTATACTAATAGAGCAAAGCTAAACTTAGAATTTGAACAAGGGTCACTAACTTTACCAAATATTAAAAAAAGATATGAGCTTATAATTTGGATTTTTGTTGCTTCTATATAGCTTAGTATAGAACTTTACGACTCTCCCCCGATTTTCAACGAATTATTGAAATAGTGCTATTTAGTATATAAAATGGGTGCGTGGCTAGGTGCCTCTACTTAATGCTTTGTCTACAGGTTCCAAGTCTAGTCCAATTGACTTTGCGTGCGCTTGAAAATTGTAAAACTCATAGGCTTTGATATTGTACCACTGAGGCCATCTATCCATGCCGTACCCATCAGTGTAGATGCCGGTCACGACTCTGTGGTTACCCCTAGGGTAAGGATACGGGCTGCGGAACGGCGGTGCAGGCCACTCCTCTGTCCAGCCTGCCTGTTGAGGATCTACTAAATATCAGCAACGGCTAACTATGTAGACATCCAGAAGCCATCGGAAGCGTGCGATAAAAGATGTATGATTTAGGGGTCCTCTGAGTGACATGGATCTGTCGTTAAGATTTCCCAGCACAAGACCGCTAAAGAAGATTTACTGCTGTAGGAGATGTCATACCTGGAAATATTGTCTCCATGCCTATATTGTAATGATTCGAAGAATTGCCACTGACAGCGTTCCCACAGCCAAAAAATTCATACCATAGATTACTTCCAACACCTGCGGTAAATTGATCATCATCGACGGGAGCGGAGGGTAGATGAATCGGTTCGTAATCATCCCTCAGTGGCCTATTCACTATAGGAAGTCTAGAGTAAGTATGTTACGAAGCTTAAAGGGACGGGAGACTTTAAGTTACTTACTCCAGGGCGCATTTATCCAGCCGTATCGATCTTCACTCGTTGATGACGACGTGTCAAAATATTGTTCAGGGTGACCCTCAAAATATATTGCAATCTGGTGTTGTTCAAGTGTTTCATCTGTTACAAGCAATATTTGGCCTCTATCTAGCCCTTGGTTCATGCTACCATACGCTAGATGAATTCAAATTAGAAATCCCTTTTGGCAGATCGAAGAAGTGGTCTGAATAGATCACGGTTCTCAACAAGTTGTAAAATATAAACTGTACGACGGGAAATCAAAAGGTTAAACTACAAGAACTACTAACCTTTCCAATCATAAACTCGAGCTGGGTCCTTGCGTAGGTCGTACGCCTCTATTTCGGCCGTTTGTGGTCTGGTGAACACAACGACTTCCTTTCCAAAGAAGTCTGCGATAACTTGATAGATTCCTCTAAAATGACAGTACACTATATGGAACTTGGAGTTAGTGGTTATGTAATTCATACGACAATTTAAATATTAGCGACGTAAGTAAAGAATAAGCTGACTGTCAAGAGTAGAAGAATTTACTCACTTGGAGGTCCCGAATCAGATTTGTTCACGTATAGTGCCCTCTGAATAGACATCCGGCCCCATAACTTTTCAGATCCTGGTGCCCGGGCCTCGATTTCTTGACTTGACTGTTGTTGGAGCACAACGTACATCCTATGCCGGGGATGGCTATATTGCGAGATATTTGTCAATTTGATAAAAATACAACCATACCTACATTTACTGTGAGAACGGAACTTACGCTGGGTGAGCAAGGACGTGGTTGAAATAATTCCATATCTGATATTTGATTGTAGCCCATGTTTCGCGACTTCCAGAGCCCATAGGAGGTCCATGTCTATTGGAGCTTAGTGAGCGACGTCGGTTATTTATTGGAAAAGAAGCTTACGCAAGACAATACCACAACGAATTCCCGTCCTCTGGAAAATTTACAACGCCTAAGTCTGCATCGCCAGTCGCATTGACAGCGCTAAATCCTGATGCACGACAGGCGTCAAGATACCGTCTTAGTTCGATGTACTTTTTTGTAGAATTTTCCTCAAGCTCTCGCTCAGTAAGCCAAAGGTCACCAGCCGGTTGGTATCTAGCACGAAGAATGGCTTTTTCGTCTTGATAAAACTTCGATATATACTGCGATAAATCAGTCCAATCGAGGAGAGGATCAGGAAAGTCGTCCCAAATATGATCTGGTATGTCCCTTGCCCTGTCGTCATCTCTGATATCGATGCGGCCAGTCAGGTCCCAATTTTGGTATTTGAATTGCTGTAACGTGCGGATCGCCACTTGTGGCCGAAAGTTAGTCAATCGAATTAATTCAACACTGAAGGGGCACTTCAGAGCCCGACATGATAAAAGCATACTTAAGCAGCGATTTACTCTTCTTAGACGAGCCGCCTCGGACTTCGGATTGTTTGGATGTTGGGCTGGCCCCGTTATATGCCAAACTAAAGCGATAAAGATATAAGTAGCGTTCTTTACGTCCCAGAAATCATCTCTCACCTAGTCTTCGAAAATAATCCTGCACTTTATCTTGGCTTGGCTTTCGAGGAGCTGTGCGAGTTGGCTTCGCCGCGAGCCCAACATTGTGATATGCAATCTGGATATCTCCATAATCGAACCCAGGGCGCTCTTTGGATAAATTATCGATGGTGTCTTTCATAACACGAATATACGGCCCCGTCACACGTGGATCCGGGGGAGGGCCGCCGGACAATTCAATTTCGTGGGCCATCTTCCTGGTAACGGGTGTTGATTTCGATAGCTAGCTACAATAGATCGAAGTCATATGTGTTACAAACATAACTTGCCTGCTCGGTAGGCGTATGAAAACTCGCCTTGAATAACGATAAGAAAGGAAAAATAAAGAACTCCTTTGTTCCTACAACGGATTCGGACCGTTAAGTACAAAGGCATCAAGCCATTGTTCGATGTGAGACATTTTTGCTGACCCATTAGAATGATTAACATTTATTCCGATCTAGGCATGCCAAAATTAAGTGCTGTTCAAAAATCCACCCTACCTAACACAACCTTGGAAGAGCAAAACTTTCATTGGCACAAGAGCTGCTTGAAATCGTGTAGCCAGTCTATTTATTAGGCGGATATTTCAACATTATAATCCTCATTGATTTGAATGGTGCACGAGAACCACCCAACAGGATGTGAAACTATTTGACACATAGATATCTCGTAATGGTTGAGTAGTGCGTACGAATCCATATGGGGGGGTTGACGTACGGGGTTTATGTTGCGCTCAACCCACTCACTCACTTACTCATCGTTCCCTAGCCACCCCAACCTACTATATTGTATTCTAATGCCAATTTAGTGATCAAAAATTGTCATTACGGTTACGCATACAGAAGTAAACTCGACATTGCTACAAGGATATCTATGTTAAAGTTACCCACAACATAGCGGCGTGGATGAAACATCTCATCATAAAGAAGGCAAATTTTCTTTGCCTTATATTGAGTTCTATAAAGTCTGAGTAAGACTGAATTCTTATTCTCGGCATAATTTCTCCGATCTCCTCAGTTACGTCGCACTGCAAATTTCTGTTCCGCTCAGCAGCGGCTCTGTATCAATCTCATACGGTTGTACTTTCTTCTTACTCGCTCGGCCCCGATTTCATTTCTAAGACGCTATCATATGATCTCATTATTAAATTTATCATGATGAATTTGTGAGGCCCCTAGGTTACGGACATGTAACATTTATTATGCCACCAGTTCAATAGGTTTCTTTACTACCATGTTAGAGACGTAAAAGTTGCGATTTTACTATTGTTGCCTTCAGTATTCCAAGTATCATAGTATATAGGACATTTAAAACAGTAGAATGCGGACCTCCATTTGGCCGGATAGGAATGTAAGACCTAATGGCCCCCTTATTATTACAAAGTGCAGATCTTTCGAAGCCGTTAAACTCAAGCACTTGCTACGCTTTTCGCTAGATATTCTTAACTTGTCTTAATTAAGTATAAACTCGCTCCAAAAAAAGGAATGAACAAGAATCAATGTTAAAGTAGGAATGACCTAAACAAGCGTTTCCGCAGCTTTCATGAATGAACTAGCACCTCGTATAACGGCTAACTAGAACTCTCAAAGCTTGCTCGCTGAGATTATATGAGACAGAATTAGATATTTAGACAGGAATAATATGATGAAAAAAGATTTGAGAAATAAAAAACAAAGTACAACACCGAGGATTCGCTGGTCGTCACCGACCCAACTACTAATTCAGCCCTCACCGGCTTATCTATGGGAGAGCGGACGGGATCCCGAGTTTTCCAATGGGTATGGTCGTACGTGACAGCTACCTTTGTTGTAAGAGCATATAGGTATTGGAAATCGATCTGCGATAGCGAGTGTCAAAAATGTCGAAACCAAACTTACAAGCCAAGGCTGCAGAAGAGGGAGGGAGTAAAGTCTACTCAATTTAATGGACGATAAGTTCCCACAACCATGTTTCTTGATAAGAAACCCATCATTTAAACCGTTAAAATGTATTTTTATAGCAATAATACGCTGTTGAGATGGGCACGTAGACGAGTCGTCGTTGTGCCTAGAAATTGGGTAGGATTTGGAGTGGGGGTTGCGGCTGCTACCTGGGAATTAGCCACGCGGGGCAGTGTCCCAGCTGTAAGGAACAGTTAAGGTACCTTGTAGTGGGTACACTAGCCTAACCCCACTTGACAGTTTTGGCATTCATTAACGCGCTTGCAACTTTGGAGCGCGTTGTGGAATATCTGACCAACACAGTTCACCAATTTCATCACTAAGCAACATCTGCATCCGACTTCACACTCGCTCACTCACTAGACGACTTGACCTTCCCAAATCTCCATCTTAGAACTAGTCCAAGAATCTTTAGATATAGAAATCGCCCCTAATCCGAGCTCACTTCCTTCACTATGGATGAGGATCAAGATGAGCCCATCGGGCAGTACAACGACGCAAACCGGGCCTTTCTTCAAGCCTTTCTGGCCCGAGGAACTATGACATTCAAAGAGTCACAGCCAGTTCTAGCGGCCATTTTCACAGCGCAGGAAGGGCAGACTGTCGAGTCCGAACAGATCACGCAGGAGGACTTCGACTCATACGTGTCGGCGGCATCAGCAGCTATCTCACCTTTCGACCTCGAGATCCGCAGTGCGATGCACCAGTTACGGAAGGAGCGTGTCTATGCTGTCGTCAACACGACGTCAGACCCGATAACGCAGCTAGCAACGCTACATTCAGCCGACGAGATCGCCTTCGTCAAGCGTGTCATCGACGCCATGTTTGAGCGCTATAACACGCCGCGTATGGAGGCGTTGTGTCTAGATGAGATGCAGGCTAACAAACTGCGCGTTCCGCCGCGGCCTGAGGAAAACGAAGACGAGACCATGATGGAGAACGGCGAAGGACAGAGCCAGGCACCTAAGGGGCTCAAGTCAAGCGAGGTGGAGAGCGTCATGCGGAGTATGGTCGACGAGGGTTGGTTCGAGCGTAGTCGCGATGGATTTTACTGCCTTAGCGCGCGGGCGCTGCTGGAGTTGCGGTCGTGGCTGCTCGATTCATATAACGATCCTGATGCCGAGGAGGGCGAGTGGCAGCGCGTCAAGTTCTGTGAAGCCTGTAAGGATGTCGTCACGATTGGACAGCGGTGCTCCGAGCGGGACTGCCTCGTGCGGTTACATGATAATTGCGCCGAAGCCTTTTTCAGGACGCGAAGACAACGGGGTTGTCCGAAGTGCAGCAAGGAGTGGACGGGGCGGCATTTTGTAGGAGAGAGAGCGGTCACAGAAACGGAAGCCTATCAACGAGGTAGGAGACGTAGTGGTAAAAGCGCCAGACATAGTAATGTTGCGGAGGAGATCATGCATGAGGACGATGAAGAGCAGGAGGAAGATGGCGACGAAGATGGCGATGAAGATGACGAATGAAGAAAAATAGAGAGCGTGACCAATGAAGGACGCAATTCCATGCATGGAATTTGATGGTATCCGCCATATCGGAGCAATTGGACGGCTAGGCCTAGATACATCACGATATCACGGTTTTAGCAAGCTGGAGGAAGGGATACGGCATTGATCCTAGTACTCAAGAGGTCTGTACAACATATCCTGGTTCCGGATTGTGTTATTGTACTATTTGATACCCAACAATGAAAGAAGGAATACAAAACAGTTCTACAGTTCTCACTTCCCTGTCATCTTAGTCTACATGATCAGGAAGCTAGGAAGCTAGGATAGGAGGCGCATGTGCCTGTGCAAGCTTTCGCCACACCTGAACAGAAGCTTAGTGTGGCGGTGCAGCTAACTGCATGTACTGACGTAACCTGCCAAGAAGTGTGAAGGCCTCCATCCCACTTCCCGCATTGGAATTCATCTCTTCATCTCTATAAAGCAAGCTCCATGCTTGCCAGTATATCATTACACCTACTTTCGTTCACAACAATTCCTAATCAATTCTCTCCCAACCGTCACTAATCACCAGCAACAAAAGATGCTAGAATACTTCAGCTACAAGAAAGTGAAGAAGCACCGGGAGGAGAAAGCCGCCGAGAAGCAAAAGGCAAAAAACGAGCAACCAGCATCAGGATCTGCTCCTTCAACATTTTCGCCCCAGATAATCTCAACCCCCGCCAAGGACGACGATGTCGCGGTCGAAGGGACACCTGTATTAGATCAGGAGGACGAGAAATTCCTCGAACGACTGACCTCCGCATCCCCTGGAAGCCCCGACGAGAACGAAGATGCGACCCCGCCCCCGCTCCCACCGCGTGTAAAGACGCCCGTGATAGACATCGACAGCGACGACGACAAGTCGAGCATAAAAAGCAAGAAGGAGGAGAACAAAGATGACGAATCCAAGGGCAAGGAGAAAGAAAAGGAGGTTAACAAGCCCAAGCGCTTCACATTTTCCCTCCGGCGCAAACCCGTCCTCCCCACGCGACCATCCGAAGGCCTCCACCCCAACACCGACACCGACAATAATACCCTAACGGTTCCCGAAGTGCACAGCGAAACCTCGGCAATGGCACACTTACTCGACGACCTAGACCTCTCAGCAAAAAACAACCGCGCCTTCTCCCTATCGTCCGAATCCGCAGAGATGGCGCGCCGCTTCACACAAGTCCTCCGCGACCTCGTGAACGGCGTGCCGACTGCGTACGGGGACCTAGTCAATCTAATCGAAGACCGCGACGGGGTCCTAGCGCGGAATTACGAGCGCCTGCCAAGCGGACTGAAGAAACTCGTCGCGCAACTCCCCGAAAAGTTAACTTCCTCCCTAGCCCCCGAGTTATTAGCCGTGGCCGCCGAGGCGCAGGGTCTCGAGACTGCTGCTAGTAAAGAAGGAGGAGGAGGGGGACTGAAAGACGCGGCCAAGAAATTTCTGACGCCGGGAAATCTGCACGATATCGTTACGAAGCCAGGCGCGCTCGTGGGCTTGTTAAAAGGCATAGTGAATGCTCTGAAGACCCGCTTTCCCGCCTTCATTGGTACGAACGTCCTCTGGAGTCTGGCGGTTTTCTTGCTGTTGAGTATGCTCTGGTACTGCCATAAGCGCGGGCGCGAGGTGCGACTTGAGCGTGAGGCTGAGGAGGAGAAGGCGAAGGTGGAGGCGGAGGCGGAAGGGAAGGAAAATGATACTATTGATGGCCAGGCCAGGGTCGAGGAGTTGCCGGATGATCCTATGTTAGCTGCGCCTGCGCCTGCGCCTGAGTCGAGTACGGTTCGCGATGGGGTGGGTGCGAGGGAAGCGAAGTAAGATGGACAGACAATACGTGCGGTGGTATAATTTCTTAATGATGGGTCAAAGGTTTGGGGTGATTGGTATGTTTATAGCGATGCGATACGATCATGACGATGAAATGATACCCGAAGACTTTTCTCTTTTTCCTACCTCTAATCGATTCTTTCTATTCAATTTAACGTCAGTTGAGGTTTCCATGGATATGAGCACACAGCTTTTGTCTCCAGCGTTTATAGGACGAGGGGCTATATATATAGGTACTATCAATACTACAATTACGCTTTTCGGATAACAATGGGAAAAACATGAGTAACTATCTTAAGATGAAAAATTGCCCACAAATTTAGCATTTGATTCCGGCGCTACGGAGAAATAATCAAGTCTCGATACCTACCTAAAATTACTAGGTAGCAAGCATATCGGAACGAGATGAGGGTGAGCCACAATGAATCTAGAGACCATTCATTCATATAAATCATAATTAGGTCGTTGCTATTTATCTATCTACCTTGTCAAAGGTAATATTCAGAATCAACTTACCACCTACTTAGATGGTCATCGACCCTCCGGCATGCCAAAAAAGGCTATACATCTTCCTAAGGGTCCAATCGGTAATTCGGCGCTAGAATAAACAGCTGTCCTGGGTGCGCGTGTGGTATGATGTTGTGTATACACGGCATGGATTAAGTTGCCATGCTTTTCCCAGCAATTCACGACTGGGAGGCATAACCTGAGCCATCGTGCATAGGTGAGAGGATGCAATACCATAAGAGCTTTGTTTCCAGATGGCTAGGATCATATAATACCCGTATTGCCGGTGTTGCGGCAAGATCATCATATGTCGTTAACATCCATATCATCACGGGTCCTTCAATGAGGAGACATGATAGACAGCGGAAGTAAACTTTCAGCCATCAGAGTTGCAGGCCAAAGATCCTAATCATCCTGAACCAACTCCTTGATCTCCTCGCTCGCTGGCGCAATACCAACCGGCTCGGCCTTCTCGTCGCGACCGCCGGTACGATCGAGCACGCGTGCGCCGTCTTGCATCCAGAAGTCGACCTCGTCGACGATGTCGGCCACCACGTCCTCGACGATCTGCTCGTCGTAGCGGTCTGCGACGGCTCGCGTCTTATCGAGCTTCCGCTGCTGTTGCGGCGTGCCCACGCGCACCGTGTCCTCGTCGTCGACGTCCATAGCGTCCGCATCTGTCTGGGGGGATGATGATGCATAGCCGGGTGGTGGGAACCAGAAATCGGGTCCGAAGTTGGCCTCGACCGCGCCGCCTCGAAATACGCTGATGGCGGGGTAGTATCCGAGCATGCCATCGTCTTTGCCTTCTCGTGCGCCGACCTGTACCTGGGGCTTCGAGGCTGGCGGGAGGAAGGCGAAGAGATCAGTGAATGCGGTACCCATCGGCACTCCATTCTTGTACACCTTGATATAAGAATTCGGCAATGTCCGTAGAGCGGGGACAGCATGATTCGGGTTCGGCTTATCCCCCTGTCTAGTACCTGCGTGACCAGACGCTCCTACTGGCGAAGGGTTCATTAAATCTTCCAGCTCTTTTGTTGTGTGATAATCGATCTTCTCAAAATATATATGTGCCTTGAACCGGATAGGTATCCGGTCTCGAACAATGTTGGCTGCCTCGACGTGCTCCTCCTCCTCATTCAGGTCAACGGCAGGGTTGTACTGTCCTTGGACGATCTTTCTGTGCAGATGCTCGGATGGTAGTCGGATTTCTAGTCCTATCACATCGCCCTCTTTCATGTCCTCACCGGAGGGGAAGAAGTCCTTGGGTCGGGACATATGTACTTTCTGGCCAGCGACATCTCGAAAGCCGTAACTGTAGGCATCGAAGCCGACGGGGGCGTCCAGTGAAGCCTCCCGCCTGGCGAAGCCTATGCGCACATGACCGTGCGCTTCGGGTTGGTAAGCTGTGTCCTTGCTATTGGTCGCGGTGTTGCGATTCAGAATCCCTCTCGTAATTTTGCATTCCCAGTACCATGTCCCCTCGCGCACCGCCACGTTGGCTCTTGCCATCCGAAATCCCTTGTCGGTCGTGACATGACGTCCAGACTGATCAAAGTACATGTGCGTAGAGGCATCTTCATAACTCATGTGAGCGCCGTAGGGTTCGGGCTCGGTCTGACGGTAGTAGAAAGAAGAGGGAAAGACGGGATCAGCGATGCAGTGAAGGTAGTGGTAGTTTTTCTTGTTGTATACACTGATGATAGAAGTCAGCACGACGCGAGAACGAAACGCATAGCAGAAAAGACCAAGCCTCACTGTTCCGAGGTTTCGTAGAACTGGATAAGAGAGCCATCGGGGGCGGGAGCTTCGTGGTGATGAGTGAATATGGGCGCCCGTGCGGGATCGAAGTCGGCAGGTTTGGGAGGGGCTAGCTTGTATCGCAGAGGCGAAGATTCGCTAGGAGCCGGTTCCCTGGTTTTGGGATCGGGCGTCGCTCTCGAGCTGTCGATACCACCACCACCGGCTCCGACTCCGGCCCCGGCACCAGCCTTGGACTCTCGCTTCTTTAGCGTGTCCTTCTTGGTCCTCGTAGGCTTGTCGCGGGCCATGATGGCTTGGTCGTCGTGGAACTGGGACTGGGACTGGGACTGGGGATTCGGGTTTGGGTTTGGGTTCTGATTTGGGTTCAGCGGCGATGGGATGGGCGGTGCATGGTCGTCTTCAAGAACTCGTTTTTGAGGAAGGATAGATATTGGAAGTACCGGAGCCGGCACAGGCGTCATCTGCCTCTTGGGATTGTCTTCGCTGGTAGCCATGGTGATGTGGTGACAGCTCAATCAACTGTTGCTATGGATTCTCCCTTGCAGTCGACATATTCCAGTTGAAGACGGCGCGGCGTTCGATGTATATCTATCTCAGTAGAAGCAGCAGTGCAATTGAAATAATAAAAGTAAGTGGGTTATGTAGAAATGAGATCGAGGAAATAAATTGATTGGAGCTATGGGATGGTGGGAGAGGGATGCGGGCAAGTAGGAAGTAGCTGTCTGAACAATTGCGACAAGAAGGTTATTGAAGCTCTAGCTCCAGCTCTACCTTGCTTGGTTTGGCGGGTCGGGGCGGGGCGTGTCTGTGATGCATGGTACTAACTACTAAAATGCTAACCCAAAGATGTTGCCAAGTCTGCACACATAACAGAAAGAACACGGGATTTGATAGTTACACAAAGTGAAACATCAAAACTACAATTCATTCGCCCAAAAAAACGAGCTTGAGCATGTAGCCGATCGCATTGCATCGATCACGGGACTCGAACCCGCAACCCCAGACTTAGGAGGTCTGTACGCTACCATTGCGCCAAATCGACGGTCAGACCCTGACCATTGCAATCTTAGGTTAGGACCTTGCAGCAGAGCATGGGGACTTGGCATGCAAATCAGAACCCTACAAGTTTTGATCGTAAAATAAGTTTGCTCATTGTTACTTGGATTCATTCGTGAGAAGGGGACATCCGTCGGGGGTATGAGGTAGGTGCTTATAATAATTTTCTTGGCCCACAGAACGACGGTACTGACGCGCTGGTGTGTAGTGTTCCGTAAACCCCCCTCTGGATGTTAGAAGTATAAAAAAGATATTGAGATCCGTGGGGATCTAAGAATTTAACCGCATGCTTCCCGTCTGCAGAAATCTATTTAATTGGTGGTACTGATGTCGGGGCATGTGGATATCGATATTGCAAAAGTAAGGGCCTTCAAATAGGTGCACCGTCCCCAGCACTTGGCTTTCGGTGCCTATAAATAAGGCAAATATAGCACATGGTCTGTGCCTGTGCCTGCAGGCACAAGGAACTAAATATAGCGCCGAAGGAGATAAATAACCTTGAACCCGGGTAAAGCTTTGGAAATGCACATTAACATTAGGTAGGTAGTTGGGTATTTCGATTCCACTAGGAGCATCCTAGGAGATAGCTTAAGAGTTGGATTAACCACCTGGGCAATCGTCTATCCGGATGAGAAGGAGGCCTACAATAATCTCGAAGACTGACCTACATCCCGCCATCTTAATAATAGAGATGGCGAGGCGAATCGAGACAGGGGATCCAGGCCCGCGTGTTGAACCGATGGAAGCTGGGAAACCTCTCCCCAGCCAATTCCGGCCAATAGAACAGACATTGTGCAATTGAAGAGAGCGAGTCGAAGATTTTGCCAGATTTTTGCAATGTGCAGTTCAAATCATGATTATTAATGTACGTCGGCTAGATTGAGTAGAGTAACTTCGCTGCACCTACAAACTCAATAACGGGACCGCGAAACTTCGAATGACTTTGTCTAACCGTCTAACCCAACAATGCGTATAATGGATTGATTCGTTTCCCCAATCGTCTCGTCGTTCAAATAAGCTCGCGCCAAGCCATAAACCAACCAACCCCCAAATGAATCCGTCCTTTTCATCCTTCCAGATCCCCACTCAACTTAGCCCACCAAGGAAGCTGTCGGCGCGGCGCTAGAGCTGGGCGTGACGGTGATGGTGGTATTGTCATAGCACTTCGCATCGATGTAGCAGTGGCAGCTCTGCGAGCACATGGCGCAGTACGCCGGGTCGGGCGGGTTCGAGTCCCATGAGATGTTGACGAAGCCGCAGCTCGACGACTCACGGCGGCAGTAGAGACATCTGTTGCATTCTGTCAGGTCGAGCGGCGCTGGGCAGCCTTCGTTGCAGTATAGTCCGCAGCTCTTGCAGCTTGGGTCGCAGGATGGCCAGTCTGCGAGAGCTGGGAGGATCGCCATGGATAGCGTTAGGAGGGTTTTGGCGAGCATTGTGGAAGAGATGAGTGACGGTGATGCTGGTGGATTGAGGCTTGGGTTTTGTAACTTTGTATTCGTATATAGCTTAGATGCCGACGGTCATGTATGTGTAAGTATGACTGCTTGGATAGACTTATATATGGAGAGAGCAAAGAGAGCCGAATATCTCAAAGAGCCAAGACGACGGCTGAATTAAATAGATATCAATCGAGCATGTAAGTCATTGCCTCCCTCAGGTTAGGCATGCAGGCATACGGTAGATTACACCGAATCCTTCAATTCATTCATTAATCCCGGACTAACCCGGACAATTAAGGATAGTCTCTAACCTAGTGTAGTTGTAAACTAGTGTGAATACTTTATCCCGGGGCCGTTTCAACTACCTACTGTATGTATGTATATCAATTGCAGATCTCGTTTTTTCAGCTCCGATCCACTTTCGGCCATTTAGGTAGTCTGGATGAAGTCCCTCCCCCCCGGTTTTGTCCCCGGATCCGAATATACCCTTCACAATTGCCCAATTTCTCGTAATCGCTTAGTCTAATGTCTGCAGTTCAGTAATCACCAGATCCTATCAAAAAAGAGTTGGTCGATTCGCCGTTGTTCAGGTCTGCTGTTTATCTCATGTTCGAGCACCGATTAATATCTGCACCGTCAGATAGGTGGAAAGATAGTCGGTGTGAGTGAGCTCAGTGAAATCCCGGCAAGCTAAACGGTCCGCGACGTTGCATCCATACTTCGACTGCTGGCTCGATACGAGATCGACCATCGAGCCCCCCACCCACCTTATGGATTAGGACTACCTATTCACAGGCCCAGTTTAGCGGCATACCCGTGCCCGGTACGGATTATTACGACCATAATTCGAAACTTCTATTGTTATCCAATGACAACCCCGGACATATATGACAACATCAACTTAGTCTTTCGTATCGTCTTCCCAACTATCTCGACTGTAGTGAAATTTAAGTCGGTCAGCCGCATTCTGTTGAATTTTCCTCCTTACGTTCAATAACTCTCAATTGATAATGACTCATCCCCTTCCTTGAACTCCCTCACATCAATTACTGACAACTCATTCGATTGCTTACAAACCTCCGCTTGTAACCGCTATTTTACAAATATATAGCTGACAGCTGAGCTGTTTAGAGTCTAACCAGAAAACAGGACCCACCAAGGCCAGCCACCTACAAAAACACTTATACTATATCTAGATAGCGATCAGCCTTGACTTTTCACACAGGGGACATAAGCTATATCCGTAATTAAGGCTGACAAACTTTTTTTTGGACAAGCGTTCGCCTTTGTACCCGTTCTAGCTACAGAAAGAGGCTAAGAATCTTACGTCTCTGGCGTGGTGCTAAGTGGCGCACGGCTTAGAGCGGTGCAAATCTATAACCTACCACGTTAACGTCCACCGTGACATATAGCGGTGAGTGAAAATCGTTTCAGCCGAGGGTAAGGCTTACACCGTATACTAGGAACATGTTCTCAACCTTACGAGTTACATTGCTTAGCGCTTGTGCTGGGGGGAGAGAGAGCAAATGTGTTTAAGTAGCTTTTTTAAATGCGAACTGATTGCCTCTTTCGTGTCCAACAATTGCTGGTGTAGGGCTGATCGTAACTTCTCGGGATGGTAGCGTCTCCGCAGGGATTTTTTGTCTTCTATCTAAATAAAAAATCCCATAGCTGCATGGATGAATGTCCCATAATGGGCATCGTACTGATTGATATCTTCTCCGCAACCTTCTTTAAAGTATCACATATAGCTAAGACTGGATCGTGAAAATTATCGTACAGATTCGAGACTTCAACTTTCAGTTTTTCGATATTCTACTAGTTCCCTATGCCCCCTGAAATGGAGATGCACAAAAGGCAAGTGGCAGATCAGTCTCGCTGAAAGTTTAAGGGGTGATCTCATAGATAAGTTATGTTGTTCTATTGCTATAACGGTTTGCACAACAATTATCTAGATGATCAATCTAACTTGACAATATAGAGAAAATAGGCAAGCAAAGATCATTCATATAAAATTAAGAATCCGGAACTAGGTTGATCCGCCCCGTCTAGTATAGATGAGTTTCATATAAGTTCCCCAACCTCACTTACGATGAGCTTCGTGATAATCTCTCACTTGAAAAAAGAAGGGCTTGGTACTTCAATACTTGCTTAACTCCATAGAAGATGATCAGATCAGCAATTCAAGTGTCCTTCCAAATTCTTGTTATAATAAGCCACTAGCAGAGACAAACATACTCGCGTACTACTACGGATTGGAGATTGTTCTTAATCGTCTGTTCTTTGGGGCCCCGCTGCGAATTCTCAGAAATAACAATCATTATCAACCAGGTTATATGTCTCGCAGCATCGAAGCAAGGACCACCAACCGTCGTTTTGTCGAGATGCACATGGCGAGTTTTCGGTTAACTGAGAACCCTGAAACCCCTGAGACTCTGCACGAGAGCAATACAACAGTTAAGACCGTGGCTACTGTGAACTGAATTTATTAGTGCTCATGTCTCCGGCCACATAGGCGAAATTGAATGAATGTTAACAGTTTCCTTTAGAAACACCTCCCCCCATTCCCCACCAAAACTTTGAGAGCAGTACGGGGCCCTCGAGAAAAGTTTCCTGATGAAGCGGTCAGCGAACTGTATTTCGATATGGCAATATATTAGGAGGTCTAAGTACTATTAAATAAAGGCCGTCTCCTTCGAAGACTACCTGAAAGTAGCTCACTTTTACTTCTGAATCGTTGGGATTTGGGCCGAGGCACGCATTAAATAGACTTCTAGGTCTGGGGTCACCCCGTTCTAGATCATTTCACAAAGTATAAGCCCGTTTTCGTTTGTTAGGAAGTGCTAGCTGTATCTATTAAGAAAAGTTGTGTTAGCCTACCAACAGCATTGAAGGGGACTTTCTCTACCCTCATCAACATCCATATTTACAATGTAGCCAAACCGGAACCCATAAATAGGACGTTTATTCAACAGCCTTTTGAATAGTACAATGGGAGTCCTTGTTGCATATAATATCATGGATCCCGAGAGGAAAGTTGATAGCTGTCCTGTTTACGGACGTCAAGCTGTATTTTGAGTTACTCGTATGGACACAGACCGGAATTGAATGTAACTCTCGTCTTCGGCGTTGATACAAAGCTTTTCTGTAAATACGCTCTGATAAACTTACAAAATATTTATTTCTCAACATTCGTCCGCGGAATCGTAAAAGCCTAATGCTGATTTATCTCACCAAGTACAAAAAGGAACTGTGCCTGGGCTTTAGGAACAGACGCAACAAGCCAAAGAAAGATTTAAGATCTAGATTTCTCTCAGAGGCAAGCTTAGAAAGCTCTCAGAATAAGCAAGATCAATATCGTCTGCTTATCCACAGGCCACTACCTAGATTCCCAAAACATTATATGAATCCTTGCAATCACCTTCATTCATGATTCCCTCAACTTCCGCGCAGCTTACAATCAATGGACTTGAGTCGCGTAACTCGCCTTTCACTCGCACTTTCAACATTAGACAATCGCGAATTCATTCCACGCCGAAGCGGCTAATTGCATTGTTCCACCTCATATCTGCGTTCGCGTTCCTTGCGCAAATGGAATCCAAATGCGCCCGCTTCATCGCCTTTTCAAAGATATTATATCTCATAAGGAGGCTAGCTGCTTATGGTACGGGCTATAGTAGCATAGAACATTTAAATACCTCGACCACCATGCGAGATACTTGCTATTTATTAGTCATATACTTTCGATGTCTCCGAAGATTCAAATTAATTACCCGGCATGGGAAACCTATTGGTGTAGTTGATGCAACTTAGGCGACGGATCATAGATTTTTGTATGTAGAAAAAGTCCGCGCGTGAGTATGTCGATGCGGAGATTTTAAATCCGTCGGCTGTTGAGCAAGACTCAACATGATCCAAATCCGGCCCCATCCTGGATTATCCAGAGGACTTCAACAATATTGATGCATAAGAAAATGCTATCCGATAATATATACCTTTACACACTACCAAATTCAGATGCAGTATCAGAGCACATCAATTTCCTTGAGTGAAGATGAAAACTTTGAAATACGACTAAGTAGATGGTTCTGGGGATTAGCCGCGAACCGCATTGACATCTGTGCGATAGCATACTGGTCACAACTTTGAGTTAAGCCATTAGAGAATCAGATCAGTATATCGAGGCTCACAGTTGTTGCAGGATATTGGTATAGTAGTTAGAACCAGTGAATTCACAGCCGCTCCTGGTCATTCCGGATAGTATGTTGCAATTTCTTGTGTCAGAGTGACATTTTGTTTTACCTCAAATACTGCGGTATAAGATCTCTGGGTACTAACTCTCAGCCTTAATAAATCTAAAGTTCCTGTGTGTCATTTCATCCTGGGTATACCCAGTTAACTCTGAAAAACTGTCAGACGCATATTCCACAGGTATGTCAGGTATCCAGACATCTGTGACGACAATGGTTGAGCCATGCGTGTCTACTGAAGACCACGATCGAGACGATCCATCAACCGCTGAAGGCTCCAAATCTGCCGTGGTACCCTAAAAGAAGATCACAGAGCATCTCCATGTGCATGTACGCACCAAATATCAGCTCAGGAGCTACTTATAGTTTCACGTCCAAATGTTGTTGTGGAAACAAGGCGCACAACAATCAGTCACGCTCGTAGAGCTCCTGCAGTCTGATCTTTATCCTAATCGCCATGCTCCAATATGAATGGACGAGTTATCATGGAACGGAATCTGGTTAAAGCTCTGTCCCGAGGCTAATCTATGCGGAATTTGGAACGTCGCGAATAGTGCTCGGCATCTTAGCAGCTGCTCCGACCGGGACGACCTTCTTCAGCTTGAATTTTGATCCCCAATGCTGTCAACGGCCTCGGAAAGATGCCCTGAAGAAGTCTTAGACACTCAAACACAGGGCCACCGCTTCCAGGCAAAGATAGCATTTTGTGCTAGAATTGGCGATACCAACCCTAAGTTGCATCTTGTGTTAGCACAAGTCAAATCCACCTTTTGCAGAGACAAACTAAAGCGGCACGACAAGGGACGCCGAAATCCGTCCGACTCTGTTTCCAGCGACCTCGATCAAAACATGTAGTTAAACGCAAGAATAACAAGCAAAGATAATAACCTTTAGACGGATGTGCCTCTCTAACGACAAAGCTAGCGCAAGAAGAGGGACTTTGGACAATCGACTGCGACAACTGCCAGACGCGAGTGGCGAAAAGGTCCGGTCGGCATACGCAATCTCTGCAAGGGGTGTTAGCTTCGATGGGCTAAGGCGACGATGCTGGGAGCGAATTAATTGTCATATTACCCCCGGAACCCCTACGTTATCGCAGAGCCATTCTAAATACACCACCATGTTCGAAAAATTGTAAAAAATCCAAAACCTCGTGAAATCAGTTTATTCTCTTTGAACAAGTTAATTCAATCTAATGGCTATTGTGTCAGCTTCAAAAGTGAGCGAATAAGTGGTGTAGGTGGTGGTTTTGGGGTTCCGGAGGTAATATGACAATTAATTTGCTCCCAGCCTCGGGCGATAAGAAAACGAAAAGGAGCCGCAGGAAAATCGGATGAAACGGCGCCTTGAATGTTGATGTTTCATGGCCTAACAAGTTTTCTGGTGTTGTACGAAGAACGGTGCTTACAGCTACCCTTGTTAAGTGGCGATTTACCTCCAATACTTGTATGACGTCGCTGCAATGGTAACGAATCGCTTTTTAAAGACTTCAATAGTGTTGATTTACGCTCAATGACTTGATTTCCTCATTGCCGGCGACTAGTTTTTCTTTCTACTTAACTAATTTGTATGCAATCATAACGTGTAATGAATAGTTAGCGAGGTGGTGTTATTTATTCTCTCGCGTACTGTACTTTGTCTTCTTATGGATTTTACAGTTCGTGACTGTTCTATTTCTCTACGGGCGAGGGTTGAAAGAGAACCTAAGTGTTTCTGGTTTTAGTGCACGATCCAGGCGGCTTCTAGACTTAGGTAGTTCATACCTCCCAGTGTTAGGGTACGACGCTCCGGAGGTAAGACACCTATCTACCTAGTCCTAAAGCGGTCTGGCATCATATGTAGGTTCGGTAGGTAGCAGTGGTTCTTCATGCCGTTCCAATGAGGCGAATATTCATGTTTCAGCATCACTACGCTACTTAAAAAGGGGACAATGACGGGTTGATCTTGACTGCGACACTCCGTAGAGATCTAGATATATGGAACCAATAAAACATTTATCTGTGTAGTTTGAGAGATTCATATTCGGATCTGAATACCTAACTAGTCCGGGTGTTTAGTCGTGGTGTGGCTGAGTTGTGGCCTGTGGCCAACAGCGCTCGGTCCGCACTGGGGCTTCGCAAGTCTAGACCGTCCACCGTATCGATCTAGGTAGGTAACTAGTGGGCGGAATCGCGGCGTTGGCCTCTAAATCGCACGAAGGCACTAACTACAGCACAGCAATTCCCAGCATTCCCTCCCCGAGCGCCCACCCGCACTACTATTAGCTAGTACTTACCTACCTCTGGCCCTTTGGCACGAGACCCCGAGTGGCGGCCAGTTCTCGCGCTTGAAGAACGTGCCTTAGCATGCACCTATCCACACAATGCTCACACACAATGCATCCAACTTCCAGCTCTATCCTCATGATATGTCTCGTATATGACCCTGGAAGTTGAGGTAGGTAGGAAGAAAGGCCTTGACCTCGTGCCAACATGCGTCACACATCTGAATTTGGCCGCGGACGGGAGACACTCAGGTTCGCGCATCTCCATCTTTCATTGTCTCGCGATCCATTCCTCCATTTCTCTCTATCCCTATCCTATAGCATTGCGTGCTTTACAATGTCGCGACTGGACAGCCTGGGCAGCCTGGGGAGTCTGGAAACATTTCAAGTGACTCCTCGCCTCAATATGCCTTCATTTGGGCCGTGTGCTCGTTCCTGTGCCTCAGCCGGCCAGATCTGAATCATCTTTGGACCTGACCTGTAGCTGACGCTCTCTTCTCGTTCTTCTCGGCATTTCCTCTGACTAGGGGTTGGTAATTAATCCTTACTTATATGTAGATATGAGGCGTCGAGCATTGAGGCGACCATTCGTTACCATCAGTCTCAGCTCTTATCATCGCCGCCCAATACCAACTTTGCTGCCGATCCTGTACTAACATCCCTGGCCCAGCTTGCCGCTGTGAGGCTTGATGCAGCCGGCGCATTCATATCCTTCTTTGATGCTCACCATCAGTACATACTTGCTCAAGCCACACAGCTATCTTCTATTATTGAGGCCCGGCATGAGGACGACCCAAAACAGTGTGGCCTGCTGGGTAAATCCATACCGCGTCCATGCGGCTTCTGTGAAGATGTGCTGCTCGAGTTTGGCATAGACGGGACTAGCTTGCCAGACAAGGGCGAATGCGGTCGGCTTCTCCCCGTCTCTGTCATACCCGATATCACCTCCTGCCCTCTGTCCTCTCGACCCAATGGGATGCCTGGCCTGCCCAATGCACGATTTTATGCCGCTGTGCCCGTTCGGTCCCCATCCGATGTTAATATTGGTGTGTTTGTTGTCTATTGCTCACAGCCAAGAACAGAGGTTGAACCTCGCCTAATCACTTTCCTGCGGGATATGTCAGTCACTGTAACTGGTCATCTCCAGATGAAGCAGACGCGGGCAGCTTTGAGGCGCAGCGAGCGCATGGTGCGAGGGCTGGGGAGTTTTGTTGAAGGGGCTGCTGGCATGTCATTCAACTCGACCACTTCGAATATTGGGTCTTTCCAAAACGAAGGTTTTGAAGGAACCTTGAATCCGGCGCAACAGGAAATCCAACGCCTAGAGAGGGAGCAAGAGTTATCTGTAGCGTCATTCCAGCCTCTCTTCCGCGATCCTCACGATCAAATGCATTTCGCCCTGCCACCTTCGCCGCCTAGTTATTTTTCACGAAGGCCAAGAGTTGACTCATCTTCCGAATCGCAAGAAAACCAGGAATTAGCATCTCCTCCGTTTTCGCCCTTTACGGAAGCATCGATAAGAAATGTGGAAACTTCTGAATCAATTAATGGCGATGAAGATGAACACATCTCTTCTACCAAGTCGTTGTTTTCTCGAGCAGCGAACATTATTCGAGAAAGCATCGAAGTCGAAGGCGTGATCTTTGTTGATGCCAGCTTGTCAACATTCGGCGGTCTTGTGGGCACTGGCAATCACTCTAACTCTGCTTCGGCACATTCTAGCAGTGAAGAAAGTCTCATAGATAATCTTGCTGATCATCGAGACGATATTTGTGATATTCTTGGTTATTCAACCACGAGTTCTTCCAGCCTTGATGGAAATGCAGCAACCCCGTACCAAGCTCAAGTTCCTGAGAAATTTCTCAAGACCTTACTTCGGCGACACCCACAAGGAAGGATCTACCATTTCAGCGAGGAAGGATTAGTTTCAACATCTGGAGATTCTTCGGGGAACGAAGCTACGATTTCTTCTCTTGGATTCAAATTCAAAGCTCCAAGCAAAGGTGCCCACTCCGACAGAGTTGGTTTTGCCAAGTGGTCCAGGCAGAATGAGGGTGCTTCTCGTGAGTGCTGCTTTCAATCGTTTTCTTATTGAATCACTGTTTGGAGTCAGGTTTCCGGCTCAAGGCACTATATCTGTGATTACCTTCGCAGTTTTTACCAAGTTTGCTTCCGAGCGGAATGACTAACCTAACACGCCGCAGTACTAAAGATCTTCCCAAACGCCAAGAGCATCGCGCTCATCCCTCTCTGGGACTACAAAAAAGAAAGATGGTATGCCAGTGGCATTGTCTGGACCTGTACACCAGCCCGCGTGTTTACAAAACAGGGCGAGTTGAGTTATCTTCGGGCCTTCGGAATGAGTATCTTGTCGGAATTGGCACGCTTGGACGCTCAAACATACGACAAGGCCAAGTCCGATATACTCGGGTCTTTAAGCCAGTGAGTCATTCTCGCTGACATTATCTTTTTTTTTCTTTTCTTTCAACTGGAAGAGCACAATGCTCTTCCAGGCTATATGCAATATTCCATGGCTTTGCCTGGTCCCCCATTCATATAACCTTTGCTTATATTGTGGTATAGTGAGTTGAGGTCACCACTGCATGGTGTTGTTGCAGCCACCGACCTTCTCCATGATACGTCTCTCGATGCCTTCCAATGCGATGTTCTTCATTCTCTGGAGTCGTGTGGTAGAGTTCTACTGGACGTGTTGAACCATGTAAGCCCTAGAATTATTTGCCTTGTTACGTTGTAGCTGACAGGACCCAAGCTACTCGATTATAGCAAGGTAAATACATTCATGCAGGATGATAGAGCTCACAAAAAGGCGCGGAAGAGCAGAATCCCAGCTTCACCTGGTCAGCGTTCACTACGCCGTGATCGTTTGAGACTCTCAGCCAATATTCAGCTGGACTCTCTACTCGAGGAGAGTATCGATAGTGTGTTTGCAGGTCATATTTTTCAGAAGCTTTCTATCGCGCAACTCGACCATCGACCAAAGCTCAACGTCGATGCTCTGGTGTTACAAAGGAATGATACAATCGACGCGGTCGAAAGTTTTGGTCACCAGACCGGATCCTCGGGCAAGTTGAATATTCAATTAGGAGATGTATGTGTCTTGGTCGACATAGATCCTGATGTATCTTGGAGTTTTCGCGCACAACCTGGCGCACTCCGACGTATCATTCTCAATATATTCGGCAATTCTCTCAGATATACCGATAGAGGTTTTATCATCATCACACTTCGACAAGAGAAGAACCTTCCGAGAAGGATGTCGCACACTGGTACAAATCTCAAACTTACTATCACTGACACGGGGCGAGGCATTGGCTCTCATTTCATGCAACATCACCTCTTCACGCCCTTTGCCCAGGAGGATCGTCTCTCCCCCGGAACAGGACTTGGATTGAGCCTTGTCAAAAAAATCGTGAAAACTTTAGGAGGAAACATGACGATTGAAAGTCAGGTCGGCGTGGGAACACGCGTACAAGTCACAGTGCCATTATCAGTTGCAACAGACGAGGTACACGCTGACGGAAACTTTGAGGAACACAAAACTGCCTTATCCGGCCTTCGCGTATCTCTTGTTGGCCTTAGCAAGAAGACTCAGAAAACGCTCAAAGATGAAGTATTGATGTCCGAGTCCGACCTAATGCATAACGTCTGCTCTAAGTGGTTGAAATTGCAGATAGTGGAATTGAACGACGGCGAGTTCCGCCCTGACCTAATTCTTTGCGGCGAACTAGGAATGGACGAATTCTTGAAAGACACAGGAAAAGCTCACCGATCAGCCCCAATTGTTGTGATCTGTAAGGACGCTATCACGTCTCATCAACACAACAAGTCCTTTGGTGCAATGATGGAGCATCGTATTCTCGAATTCATCTCTCAGCCGTAAGTTAGCTCTGTGTCTTGCTGTTGATCCTGAACATGCTAATTTTCCTAGAATTGGACCGCGGAAGCTGGCGAAGTCGTTGGATATAGCCTTAAGTCGTTGGGCAGAAGTTATACAGGCAGAGACATTGACTGTCTTCGAGCCAGAGACACCCTGCTTAGAACCGTCACATATCCCATTCTCAGGAGAACCCAAAATCCATGAATCTAGCCTTTCTGAGAGCGATGGAAGCGTAGACGATTCTGTTACCAAAAAGACTGTATTCTATACCGAATTGGCCATTGAAGAGCCCAAGGCTGAAGAAGTCGTGTTGCTCGAAGAACGTCAACATGAGTCTGCCCAACATCCGCCTAAATCCAACGATCCCGCACACATTGAGGCGAGATCTGAGGAAAGATTCTTGAATGGCCAGGAAGTCAGTTTGTTACCTGAAACGATCCAAGGGCAGGAAGTTCTGTTGGTTGATGATAATAACATCAATCTGCGGGTATGATGATCAACACCCGAGGTCCACTGTCCCTGCTAACTACTAGGTGCTCAGATTCTTGCTTCATACATGAAGAAACTCAAGAAACCTTACCGAACCGCCACTAACGGCCTGGAGGCTCTTGAAACATTTACCGCTAGCCCTTCGAGATATAGCTGCATTCTGATGGGTAAGTGGCTAAGATACTGCGTGACTGAAATATAGAGCCGTCAACTCACTGCGATTTCTGAATAGATCTTTCTATGCCGGTAATGGGGGGGTTGGAATCGAGCAGAAAAATCAGGGAGTTTGAACGTTCCCAACGATTGCAGTCCGCCACAACTATCGTCGCTCTCACTGGCCTTGCGTCATTGGATTCGCAACAAGAGGCATTTGCGAGCGGCATGAATCTTTATCTGACGAAACCAGTAAGGTTGAAGGAGGTGGCAGACGTAATAAACCGCAAATGGTTACGATGAGAGGTGAGAACTGATTTTTGAAGTTTGTAGGGCGTTGGCATACATACACATTTAAGCGGGCAAATCAGGGATACATATGAGAGATACCCAGGCATATAAATAATAAAAGCGCCGTGGTTTTTATAAATAATCACAATGAATTAATTGTGCGCCATTGACTACTGACAACATTTCGAGTTTCTTGTACGGATTATAGCCCAACCCTTGTATAGTGTTTTCAGCACTGGGCATTGAGCTTAAAACTGATGAATGAATTGCGCTCGGTGTAAATTCAAAAATTTATAGGTTAGGTACGATATATACTTGTCTAAGTGCTGATGGCTCGAGTTTCAAATCACGACTTTGCAACTTCCGACGAATCGTGCGCATCAGGTACCTTGGCCTAACCTTGAAAGCTGATTAGCATGACGAGAGGAAGTAAGTCACTCATGCCCATTCGATTAACGGCTCTATAACAGATGCGCAAATTGGAAACATGATAGGTTCATGTAATGTGTGTCAATTTCAGATAACTTAGTATATTGTATGTAATATTAACCACGTCGAGCCAGAGCTTTGCACACCCAAAGGACTGGACTGCAACACTACCTCAATCAAAACCTGAATGGAAATATTTATGCTGAGTGTTTAACATGAGAATGCGCTAGGATGATAAAGCCCATTGTTTCTACTCTTGTCCAATAAACTCGAGTAGAATATCATTTAGCTCGTCGCCTTTCTCCTGCATGATCCAGTGTCCGGAGTCGACAAGCAGCTGCTTGAACCCAGCTACCGCCCATGGCTCCAAGGAAGCTTTCTGCAGATCAGGCGTCGCAATTTGGTCCTTGGACGAACCCACAGCTAAGACAGGCACCCGGAACGTGCGGTCCTCGTCCGTGAACACCGCTTCTTCGGCTGCGTGAACACCACGCAACTGTGCTTGATAGTAGTTCAGCGAACTAGTGGTGATGTTTGGCTGGCTCCAGATACGAAGCCATCGGTCTCTGTACGCAGGTGTCACCCAGGAGGGTAGCTCTGTCGTCTTATTTGCTGCAAGCCAGGTGCGCGCGACTCCGATATCGGCAAAGTTAGTTGCCCACGATGATAGATTGAGGGGCCAGCCGAGAGAAAAGAAGGACTCGAGCTATGACTTTAAGGTTAGCACAATTCCGAGACTAGTATTATTAATGGTGGTTTCAAGGACGAGGTTCTAACGCACATGATGTGATATGATACCAGCTGTATCATAGCTGTTGAAGAAATACCAGTATCCGAATTGGGCGTACCCGCGCGTCTTGAGACTCTGCGCATTAACGGCATCGATGTCAAATAGTTCACCTGCCGGAACGTAGGGAACAGTCACGAACACGAACTTGGTAAAACGCTCGGGAACCCACGCCGCAGCCCTCGAAAGCACGACGGCTCCCACGTCATGGCCCACTCCCACGACCTCCTTCACGCCCTCTGCATCTAGAATTTCTGTCAATTGGCCGACGATGCCCTTCAGATGGTAGGCTTCGATCTCAGTGGGCTTAGAAGTGTCACCGAAGCCCAGCAGATCGGGCGCTACTACGCCGTACCCTTCTGCGGCGAGGGCAGGGATCGTGTTTTCCCAGTCCTGGCGCGATGCAGGATACCCGTGCAAGAGAAGAATAGTAGGTTTCGATGCGTTTGTGGCCGGTGTGTAGTCGTACGTGTAGGTGTAGCCGTCAGTCGTAACGAGCGTTTTGGTCAAGAGAGTACTATTGGTAGCTGGGGTGAGAGCACATGTCACCCCGACCTTCGACAGAACGACCGCTTGCGCAAAGAGATAGAGTGAGAAATGCATGTTGATAGATAGCATGAGACGAGAATGATGTGCCAACATCAATACTGAGGAGATGGTGCTCAATCTCGCTTTTTATACTCGCCATCGTGGTTACAAATCAACTGTAGGTGCCTTGCTGTAATAAGTGTTGATCTTCAGGGACTAACAGGTATTTACGTAACCTAGAGGGTGAGAATTGCTTACTTAAGAGGTGAAGATCATCTTAAACTACGATAGGGTTAGCTTGGGAATACTTGCCAAAAATCCGATTTGTATGCTTGCTCACTTGCACGATGAAGACGTGCATTTTATACGGAAATCGATCTTCAGAACCATACCGGTGGGTGACTTTCGAAAGCCAAGGAGATTGACTAGCCCAGAAACCTGCCAAGAAGCCCCACCGTTGTCAAGTGTTCACGAGATGAGCAGTTGCCCAGTTCACAACGCTGACAAACCAATATCCTTATGGTGTGCACTTCAACATAAGGCGTGATCGAAGCTGACTGTATCCCCTTGAGAACTGTTTCGGCGGAGTGACCCTCCAATTAATCCGAAATGACCCACAGTACCCCTGCTAACAGCAGTAACATCACACTATTCAACGTCCATTTCTAAACTCCTTATAATTACTACCAGAAATAAAAGCTATAATGAATTTAAATAAATCAATTAAAAGATTATGCTTAAAACTATTTATAAGTTTATTTTTTTTAGTAAATTTTGTTAAATTTTAGCTATATAAGTTATTTTAATAGTTTGCTTAAAGTAAATAAAAAGCTTTAAATATAAAAAGTTAAAATATACCTGCAGCTTTTTATATCTTTAATAGCTGCTAGTACATCTAGCACAAGCAGAATTAGGTAGTAACCGATATACCTTTTAAAATATTTGATCTAATTGGTTCATTAATCCTTGCTAGTGAAGTGGCAAAGTCACTCCGCCGAAACAGTTCCCAAGGGGATAGCATACGTCTCTGCCCTTAAGCCAGGTCTCATCAGCCTTCTTTACTAAGACTTGATCCTATTTATAAGCCGCCAAGGCGAATGATGAAAATTGACGCATTTGAAGAATTTGCAGTACTTTGAGACGTTTAGCCTCACTCCAAGGCTCGGATATACTTACAGTAGGCTTGTATCTTAAACACTTGATGGCTTGGACGATAACTCATGAGCTCGCCCGGTTTCGGTGACGTCTTGCGCAGAGGTTTCGAGCAGAACAATTGTGACATAGATTTCAGACATTTCTCTATTTGAAACCAGAAACCCGGGCCTCACCAGTTCTGCATTCATACGAAAAGGTTCTTGGCGCTCAGATATGCCGTCTAGTTATATTGCGTATGTATGGTCGGTATGAATACTCACCCTAGAGGACTAGGAACTAATGCTGCAAGTCTGGCAGTGAAAAAAAGGGGAAAAAATGCGACATGAGCTAGTCAAAAAGTTCAGCTGTCGGCCATGGGGAAGACGTGAACTGGGCTGTCACTGGGATGTGATCTTTTCGCAACTACTAGGAAGGATACCTCATAGGCTTTCCAAGTAAGGCCACATAGCTCCTATACGGTTCTCGGGGCAAGTTAATGTGATTATACTTTCATTTCGTGACGTAGGCTAGAACTTATAGCTATTATGCCTATGAATGGTAAACAATAAGTATCCTGAGACAAAAAGTGGATTTTAACGGCAAGGAGAAAGCGAGAGAATAAGACAAGGACGTGAGACGTGTAATCATTCCCTACTGGCACTCTTATCTTGAAGTAGCTCTACTATAGTATGGTGGCCCTTATCTAAAGCTAGCGTTAAAGCTGTTTTACCATCTTTATCCGAAGCATTAACGTTAATACCATGATCTAATAGTAGCTTTACTATAGATTCGTGGCTATTAGCTGTAGCGCGCAATAAAGCCGTTTAACTATTTTTATGCGAAACATTAACGTTAGCACCATGATCTAATAGTAGCTTTACTATAGATTCGGAGCCCTCATCTGTAGCGTTCATTAAAGCTGTCCAACCATCTTTATTCGAAGCATTAACGTTAGCACCATGATTTAATAGTAGCTTTACTATAGATTCGGAGCCCTTATATGTAGCGCACAATAAAGCTGTCCAACTATCTTCATTCGAAGCATTAACGTTAGCACCATAATCTAATAGTAGCTTTACTATAGATTCGTGGCCCTTATCTGTAGCACGCATTAAAGCCGTCGAACCATATTTAAAGGAAGCATTAACGTTAGCACCGTAATCTAATAGTAGCTTTACTATAGATTCGTGGCCCTTATCTGTAGCGTTCATTAAAGCTGTGCTGCCAGTCTCATTCGACTCGTTAACCCTAGCACCACGGCTCAGAAGTAGCTCAGCAACAGCTTCGTTCCCCTTGTCTGCAGCTTCCTGAAGAGGTGTCGTGCCCCACATGTCTTTTTGGTTGATTTTTGCGCCCTTCTTCAGTAGTTTCTGGACAATGATTTGATGTCCATTTGCTGCTGCATAATACAGTGGTGATCTGCCGTTCACATCCGTCCGGTTTACTATGGTAGGAGATGACGATGACAATCTGTCTCTTAAGATCACCATGGGTTTTGGTACTCGATCCAGGAGCGACTGGACTATTGAGTGATATCCCTTCTCACTAGCCCATGACAAAGCGGTCCTATTAAAGCCATGTCCTGTTGCATCGAGATTTGTTTCCCTCTTTTGTAGAAGAAGGTTGACCAAGTTGTCTAAGCCAAAGTAGGATGCGATAAGTAAGGAAGTGGGGAGTTCAAAGGAAAAATCAACGAAATAATCAATATCTTCCGAATGCTTTTTTCCATACACTACTACCCAATAGAAACACGAAGGAGAACTAGGGTTGCAAAGTCTCATGGCCAAAAGTTCTAGGTTTGTACCAAGTGTGTTGTGCGCTTGACGATAATGGTCTACCCAGTTGTTTGCAGCATAATCCAGGAAGACAAAACCGAACATGTTATTAATCACTAACGTGGATTCATATAAGAACCGATCTCTTTTTCTCGGAAATGGCCTCTCGAAGTCAGCGAGGAGCAGATATCTCATACATATCTCTGAGAGCAACCGGTGCGACTCTTTTAAGTCAAGGGCGTGTTGCCATTCCAATGAAGGAGAGCGCGTTCCTGATAATTTCGGCGATGATTGAACTAGGAACTCTCTAGCCGTTTGGTGAAGAAGGTAAACTCGCGAATCTTGGATAACGATAAAAAGCCCACAGGTCTCTCGGATCGCAGTATACAGGCGATCTTGTGACAGTATGTCTCGATCGAGATCCTTATGGCATCGGTGGCTCTCGCCTCGGAAAGCAAGCACTACAGCCATCTCTGTGAGAAGCAGTGGTTTATCTGCTGCAACTATGATTTGTAGAATCTTCTTGGCCTTATCAGGGTCGTGACTCTTGCGAAGGATGCTGTTGTATGCTTCCTCGACTGTGCGGGGCAAATTGCGGAGATTAGTACGCAAATCATCTTTGGTGAGAAAGACGGCTTCTTCAATGGCAGCAAAAACTAGGTGGACCCATAGATATGTTCGGTGACGAATAGCAGCGAGCTCATCCTTCAATATATCTTCTTCTTCCTGGGTGAGTTGATGCCTTTTGCTTAGTTTCTCTGTGCGTTGCTGAATAACGATGGTGATTTCGTGCGCAATCTTGTCTACCTCTTCCTGGCTTTCTCCGCTGAGATGGATAGTAGGCTGAGACTCTGTAAGGTCTTGGAAGTCTCGCTGAATTCGAAGGTACGGGCGGCTGGTCACGAGGAACTTGAGCGTGGATGTTCTCTTGCCTTCGCTATAATGCTCCGTTAAAGCCTCAACAAGGCGCGTCTGGTCAACGCATTCATCTAGGGCATCTAGAACGCAGATGATCTCGCCATGCTTGTGGGTTTCTGTCGCCCGGATAAGTATGGTCCAGAGTTTAGAGAAAGATGCGAAAAGCTGGTTTCCTTCTATTTCGAAATCTTCGAGGATCTTGTCCGAAAGCAACCCAGGATTCTGAGTAAAGAGCTGATGTAAGATACAACAAAGAGCACCTTCTAGTACTTTCTGATCATCGAAATCATCTTTGAAGAAGAAATAGCATGTTGTTCTGGAAGCGCTTTGGGGCAAGAGTTCGTCGACTAGATATTTTGCCAGGACGGACTTGCCACAGCCTGGGTCTGCAGAGACCCAAAGAAGCGCCGATGTCTCCCTGAGCCAATTTTGGAAGAGAGGGTGAGCGGTGAACCATTCGCAAGTGCCGTTTGCCCGCTTTGGGTTCCTGTTCTTACGGTCCTCGTACGGCGAGGTAGAGAGTCGTCGAAGAAACTCGGTGCGTACTTTCGCTTGGTCCGCTTCGGCGAGGTGGCGGCGAGAATCTGCGCAGTCGTGGATGGTCGAGTAGCTGTCCCCGATGTGGACGCTCGCGTGGCCATCAGCTCTGATAACTCCAGCGTAGTTCATCGTTCGGTCTTGTCATCATTCGCGTTGTCGTTGATCGATATTTTTGTTGAGAACATGTTGTGGTGCGGGGAAGTCTCTGTCGCTGGGTAGGATTTAGCTCAGCCACATACCGTTCATACACCAATGAAACCTCGCCATATATAGCGTTGGCATGCACATTACCTCATGTTAATGAGACGTCCTATTACCTGCCTACTTAGGTATCTAGTGAGCAACAAGTGTCAGCCGACCCTTTACACTCTTTTGGCCCCCTTAACACCATTAACGGCCGTTCGGTAATAACGGTGTAAGCAGTTTGAACGCCGAGCTACATGATCATCATAAAACAAGCATGCCCTACCGAGTGTAGGTGTTCTACGTGCTGGAGATGACAGTCGAATCGAATTACTTAACCACGGTGGATTGGCACGTAGTATATCGTCATAGCTTCACACAGCCATGCCGTTCTCCATTACTTTCTGGCCTTTATGGTCGTAGGATGTGACGCTGAACGCCTCAAAGTCGTTTTTGTCTCGTAGATCTTCCTCGTTCATTTCCAGACCTTCGAGAACGCCCTGTCCAACCTTCGGCCAGGCCGGGGGGATCGACTCGACTGAAGACTCGCGCTCTGCCTGGCCCCGAGCCTCGGTAGAGCCTCTCTTCGTCCGTGACTTCCCACCTCCATCTGCGGCTTTCGCATCGGGTGTGGAGACTGCGCTGATAAAACTCGTTGGACCACTGAGCTTTGTGTCTGCTCGTGGGAGGGTGCTAGTCGTTGTGGATCCTGTGGATTGTCCCTGTGCACCCCGTTTGGTGGACATCCCCGGCTCCTGACCGGGGAAGATTGGAAGCTCCGAGTGCAGCTCTATGCTATACATTAAGAGGTTGACCAATTGAGAATGCGGTAAGTTGGTGAGATATGTGCGCTTCTACAAATCAATCAGTACGGTTATCCCGTAGATACATGCCACTGATTGAACTGACCTGATCCATGCTTTTCGAGGCCCAGCTAACGCCCCTATGTTCCGACAGAATTCTCTTCCTGGCGAGAGCCTTTTCCCGTTTGGCGAGGCAGCGGCCACAAAACCATGAACGAGTCTCGTTGCTAACGAAATCATCGTCGATGTAAGGATCGTGGCACATCTGGTGCCAACAGAAATTGCAGCCGTCGCAAAAGACAATCTGATTCATATTAGGGCTAAGTCCTCTCGTGCATACCTTACAAAGAGCCTGTTCCACGGTACGCTTGCCGTAGTGCTTTCGCTTCTGTGAATTTGCGGCGTCTGCGGGGTTGAAGTGTGACGGTTTTTGAACCTGTCGGCCGGACTTTGTCATAGTGGCTGCCGTATGGGCCTTTACGTTGCCCTCACTGTCTGATACATCGCTGAGGCTTGATGATGTGTCCTCGTTACCCTTGCTTCGCTTGCGCTTCGTGCCGCGCACCGCCTTTCCTTTCTCCTTAGATGGGAGAGATTTTGACGCTGCTGGTTTTGTGAGGACAGGCTTCGCCGTTGTCGTAGCCGACCCTGGCGCTGACGTTCGAAGCTGAAATGAGTCCCGCATAGAGCTTGAAGGTTCTTGTTTCACAGTTGGCATAGGCATCGTCAATGAAGTGTTCATGTTCATGACCAGGCGTCTCTTAGCGTCCTCGAAGGCGGACTTCTCGATGCTTTTGGTTATAGATGATGCCGATGACAGAGCGGCCGAAAGACTACCTGGCTTGCTGTTGATGCGAGATAGTATCAACTGCGTGGAAGCCGAGAACTGAGGTACATAAGGTCGTTGTCCGGTGAAACCTGTGGAGCTCGGTGGCGGACTCGGGACCAAACTCGGGACAGATGGCGCAGGCGGGTCGGCCACAGGAGGAGCAGCAGCAGCAGCAGCAGCAGCAGCAGCGTTTGCTGCGGTGGTATCTCCATTTGCGTCTTGTTTTGGGTCTTCCGGCTGATTCTCCATCTTGTGCTTGTGCAAGTTAATGAGTAATGCAGTAGTACCTAGGAATTGAAGGCGCTGGGGCTGGGGCTGAGCTAGTGATGGTATCGGGACTGGCCGCCACCCATCGTGTTATCGTGAATGCAACGAGTGAAGAGTGATGATAAACTCAAAGGTGCATCGTTTAACCGAGATTCCAAATGCATGTAACAAGGTAAATTAATCGGGTTGATGAAATGATGGAAGGTGTCGTGAAGGGAAAGTGCAGGTGGAGGCATAACACGTGACCTTCACGTGATCTGGTTTGTTAGCTAGCTACCTTGTACAACCCTGTTTACGGCGATTGGAAGCCGACAATGATAACGTTGCAAAAATTAGAAATACAACTTGTGACAGATCAACTGTATGAATCTCTAGCCTATTTGAGTCACATGCAATGACCGTGGCAGGCAGAGTCAGACCTAAATGGCCATCAAACTCCATCAGTTTTGGGTCTGATCACGCGTCCTTCTAATTACATGAATCGAATAATTGACCGACTTTGAAATGAGTAGATCTAATGAATCTACTAAGAGTATTTGTGTGCTAACAATGATGATTTAAGTATTTCTAGTGGTACACGGCTACCTAATGTAAAAAAAACGGGAGATGGATAATACAGTGCGAGTACAGTTGCAATGTCAAACTAGGTTGTTGAACACTATATCAAAATAGTTTAGCATTAATCATTTACTAAACCTTATTACAACGTCTAATAACATGTGATTCGAACCTAAAGACAGCGAACTTGATTTGTTGGGTGGCCGCTGGTATATACGTGCTTTCGTCTGACATGATGACAAGTACATGCTGGCAAAGCCAGAATGAGTTGCCATCTACCTAGGTGGTGTTATTGGGATACTTGTAACACGATCCAGCTCCAGGTAGGGCAATGCAACTACCCGTATACCAGGGTCTGGTCGGCGGTATCCTGTACTCAATCTGCGGAGTGGTGTTTGGTATATCAGCCACCTGTACCTATTCTTAGATATCATGTTTGCTATTATCATGGGCTTAAGCAAACACGATAATCGCAATATGGACCTGAATGATCTGGGATGATCTGGAGTGATTTGGGTTCGCAAAGGACGAAGATGTCCAGGCTTCCTTAACGCCCAAGAAGATTATTGCAATATTGAATACTCTTCCGAGCCCTAGTACTCTAGTCCTTGTGACAATACTCTTCAATCCCGTTTCTATGTCTCCTTCGTCGCTTGACTATATTCATACCATGCACGCGCCTATCACTATCCAGACTGCGATCATCTTCTATGTATCCTTCTTCCCTTCGCCTCCTCTTTTTCCCTGCATTCAATCCTCCTCTCTGAGTCATCAAGTGTGCTATTCATGATGTTATTGCCTCCATAAACTGATCCAGCAGTCTGAAGTTGATCCGTTGTCACACAATATCCCAAGGCCGTTCAGTACCTGCCAACGTCATTTAATCTCCTCCTATGCATAATCACTTCAATGTTGACAGGACGATTTCCTACACGCGAGTGAATGTGGTTTAATTCATTGTGCATAATACAACGATTTTGGTAGCTGGCGCAGCTTTTTGAACATTCCACACTCCCCTGAATCAGTAGCGGACCTGGAAAAAGGTCAACGTGTGCTTGAAGTCAATTTGAACAAGGCTCTTTGCCTCGCCATGGGAATTGTAGAGAGGTTGGTGGTCTCGAGCTCCCGGGATTGATTAGATTCATCGATTACGCCGAAATAATCGACTCTGCATGAATTTGAAATAAAACTGCCCCTCACGAGTTGAATGTCCAGTGTTTCTGCATTTCTGCATATTTCGAACGTCATCGCGATTTCTAAATCGGACTGATCTATAAACTGTCTTAACACATATGGCATTCATCTATACTAACCTAGACCGGTCGGAATCACGGTATTGGGGAAATCAACTCATTTGCCATAAGGCTTAATCCATCTAGGAAGAGAGTCGATGTCGTAGTCACGGAGTTCTTTAAGAATTTGAAGTTCCTTCATATTTGCCCCAGGTCGCATTTGCGAATTCTAGTAGAATATTCACGACTCAGCATTCTTTTTGTTCGGTGAACACATTCTATTTTAAAGACATTCGCTAAGGCCGTAAGTCCTGAGCGGCACTGACTATTCTACAGTCAAAGTTCTCACTAACATCTGACGTATGCTAAAGGACTTAATATTTTAGTCCTAGGCCACAAAATGATGCCCATCAGTAATCTAAGCCCTGCACACGTGCATCATCCCACACTAATATTGAAAGATTCCCCACAGTATTCAGTATGCTACTCTCCAATTTGGTGGCTGTTCGCAAGCTTATTAGGTGAGGTAGGCAGACTCTGATTATCCGCGACCTATTTTTCTCGACAAGGTCATGGTCCTAAGCCCACTCATTTCACGACGCGCAACAGCTTCAAGATCAAAATAGCGATTGATGTCATTTAGTCAGCTAGAAATATGCCTCCGAGTGGATTTGACCGATTCCTCAACCAGCGCTATGAGAGTTCAGCTTCTCCTTCCTAATATGTTGACCTAAATCCGGCACTCAGTAGCCTCTATAACAAGGGCCTGATATTGAGGACTTGGAAGGACATTTGTAATACAACTAATCTTATGAAATCAAGCGCGCCATACGGGTCTCGACCCCTACTTAGCTGAGTGGAAGATGTGTCATAGCCGCCCGACTGTCCGCAAACTGCGTAAGGAGATCGACGATCTAACTTAGCCCTTTTTCGTGTCCTGATTTAGCCAGAGATTCTAAGTTGCCGAAATTACAAAGACTTAAGTATCTGCTGCCCACTTCTAAGATTTGTTCGATTCAATTGGCAATGCATGCATTTTCATGTCGTATAGCGAAGCTGGCCATGGCACAAGAGTTTTCTTCAGGTCAGCAAGAGGCTCTGCTTAATGGACCCGCGCTTGCACCACCCCCGGGTCATATCCCCAACTTTGCTAATCCGCCTAACCTCAGTGTGCTAACGCATGTTGTGGTTGGCCTGGCCTTTGGCACATGTTCAATACTCATCCTTGGTCGCATCTGCGTGACACTAGAGTGTCAGAAAACATTATATCTCGCGGATAGTAAGCGCTGTTCAATACATAGCTCGTTAGCTTAAGCTCATTTGAGAGAACTAACAGCGTGATGCAATTACAGCTATTCTATTATTTGGATTCGTGAGTTACTTCTTACCCAACTCAGACGTCATGGGAAGCTAAACTATTCTAGGCCACGTTCATCGCACACGGCGCTTTAATTATAGACTCAACCAGCCATGTCGGTTATCTGATTCATCAGTGGGATGTTCGTTTAAGAGACGCGATCTACCTACTACATGTACGATCCATTTAACCACAGTAATACATCGCTGATTACGAATAGAATTTCGCTATTAATTACAACCTCTTCGCAATTTCAAGCGCTACAATTAAGGCGGCAATCATACTAGAGTGGCTCCGCATCTTCAACCCACCGCATAAGCGCGGAAACTTCTTCTGGGCGTCACACAGCATCTTATGGACCACCCTCTTGTTCCACCTCGCAACATTAATATCGTTTAATGCCGCTTGTAGGCCGTACGTGAGGACCTGGGATCCATTCGTGCATGGGACATGCTATGATAGTCGCCCTGTCTACGTTGCTTCGACTGCTTCCTATCTCATAGTTGACGTTTTTATCTTGCTTCTTCCTCAGAGAATTATATGGAGACTCCACATGACGAGAAAGAAGAAACAGGGTGTAGCGGCATTCTTCGGGATCGGTATCTTGTATGTCCCACACTAAGATACTTTCTATTGTTGGTAAGAATACTGACCAATAGTTATTACAGGGCTATCATCTCAGTCATAGTGAGATTAGTTTTGAGTGTCCGACTGTACGCGACTGCTGATGAGATATATACTCTCTCTTCTCTCGCTCTCCTAAGTATCGTCGAGATAGCATGCGGTATAATCGTTTACTGTGTACCATCCGCCCCAAAAGCATTGGCCTTATTCAAAGCCAAAGTTGACCGTGTGAAAGGGGTCGGAAACTGTAACGAAAGGGGCAGCGCCAGCTCATGGCCGACATCAAATGATAGGATTTACTCATCAGGACAAGGATATGATGACGAAGAACAGCTCGCGCTTGCGCCTGTTGGCGGAGAAATCGTGAGAAATTGCAACTTTGGGTCTGCGTCTACAACACGAGGTCAGGAGCAATATGGTAAGTCGGAAAATTTTCGCACGACAGTATTTACTGTTGCATCGAACGACACTATGAATCCCCATCGAGAAAATAGTGACTGCTATCACAACTAAACTCCACAGTTTTCGATATAAGAGCGATTTTAGCAGCATTAGATGATGAGAACTATATTAAAGAGTAATCCTTAACATCCAGGTTTTTCGCTTCATCTTAGATCTTAGTAGCCGTGTAAATGTCTTCGAGGATGAAAGGTGCCTGCAATTCATCTTTATATTCTTCCTTTCACTTTTCAGTTGGCGCTCTCCTCCCTAGAACCCCTTTTTCTCGTGTGAAGAGTATCCAGTGACATTATTCATCTTTTTCAAAATGGCCTTCTCCATCTAGTTCGTTCTGGCTCTTCCACAAATCGCGTCAATCCACTGCGTAGCATGAGGTGTGAGGGCGTCTCTGTTTTCTGGGATTTCCCCGGTAGCAGAGAGATGTCTTCCAGGAACTTTATGTGGTACAGATGCCAGTATACAAACTCATCCACCATATCTCAGGTGGTATCACATAATCTTGCAAGAATGTACAAAATGCAATCTAATAGGTCGCCAAATAGGGGGTTCAGTCCTTTACAGCTGCTGCACCAAGAACGATTGCTAATTGACCCAAAGTGAGAACCTCTTCGAAAATGTAGCGTCGAGGAATCCGAATACTCGTGCCATACCCCGCTATGAGCATTAACGATTTAGAATAATAGTGATAATCTAACCTGTATAAGCTGTATGTTCACCTACCTAATCTAGACCCCTGTGCCTTAGACCTAGTTTCTCCTGCCCCCTTATTGGCCTAACAGGCTGACGCAAGAACCACACTCTACTAAAACCCCCTCATTTGTGTTAGATTGACCAGAGTTTATATATATCATCTACGCAGCTACTTGCCATTAGCCCCAAATTGCTTCCGAATTCTCTATTAATTTGTTATCTCGGGATCGAAGTTTTCAAGCTAAGCGCTCATGTGTCTCAAGGTCGCTTCTATCACAACACCTACTTTACGTGATAAACTACCAAGCTTAGATTCCAAGGATCCTAGTAATCCTACTCATCATAACTGTAGTGCGGACCTTCATACGCCGCTTGAGACTCCTGAACACCTAGGCCCTTTCCTAAGGGCACAATTCGATGGCTGGAAACCTCATAAAGAGCCCCCAGACACACTGATTGAAGACTTGAGTAGGTGCCGAAATGCGGACTACTATATGCGGGGTTTTGTTCCTCAGATGAGGAAGAATATCCCATGTTTTCTAGAAGAACCGAAATGCTATGGGCAGTCGATGGTTATGAACGTATTTAAGTACTGGTACTTCTCGGGCATACGATCCTGCGACAATTTAACATGTAAAGCCAGGAAGAAAGTGCTCGAAAATACGGCGCCCAAATGTGGCTGGACTGCGTTTCGAGATGTTATTCTAACATATCTCGCATGTTGGCAGCCCGTCGGTGAGGTACTGCCCTTCGATATGACGCTTCCAACAAAAGATGAGAACATGCAGCCTCCGGAAGTGTTCTGTATCGACGTTCGAGGAATTATTGATCTATGGTTCTGGACTACTCGGCTTGTTTCTGGACCTATAGTTCTTAGTTCAAGAACTAGGTATGAAGGGTAATTTCGACGACTCTATATCGACTCTGGCAGGCGTTTAAATCCGAGCATAACCTCCGCGCTATAGAAAGCTCACTTAAGTTCTACGAACACGGCCTTTGCGTTAACCGTCTGTGGAACGTGTCGTTTCAAAGTAAGCATGGCACGGCAGATATCCTTTATATAGTCGAAAAAGCTATTGAATCCTCAGCCCCTAAATCCGAGAGCAGGCATACCAACTGCACTGAGGAGAGCTGCTTGATCGCCCACGAGAACAGCACACTCGTGAGACAAGCACATAAATGCCCCTCTGGATCATGCACCGGCGAGCTCACGTTCCCTCCGGTCGTGCTGAACAAAGCATTCAGTTACGATATATCTACATCATCCTCGAAAGTATGTCCATTTGAAATTACCGCGTGGCGTATTCCGGAACTCGGCCAAAAACCGTCTTTGTTATGTACCCCTAGTGATAATTACGTCGCTATCTCTCACGTATGGTCTGATGGCACCGGCGTTGGGATGAAATCAAGTGCAGGCAAGGTTAACACCTGTCTTTTCGAATATTTTTCAGATATTGCCAAACGAGTATCATGTAATGGTGTTTGGTGGGACGCAATCTCCATCCCGGCAGAACGTCACGCCAAGGCTATTGCTATGGACAGCATGCTCGAGAATTATGAGAACGCCAAGGTTACTGTAGTCCACGACCAAGATTTAGTAGAATTTGAGTGGAAGGACGATGGTAGTCCAGCTATAGCAATGGTTCTATCATCATGGTTTACGAGGGGTTGGACAGCAGCCGAATTGTGGGCTTCGAGACAACACCCTGTGAAAGTGCTATTCAAGGATCCCAACGATACGACGGGGCGAAGACCACTGATCAAAGATCTGGATATAGACATCCTGGCTGGAGATCTGTCCCGCTAGTTCGACCCTAAAACTGATAGATACCAGAGTTCGTATAACAACCGCGCATTAGCTCCGACGGACACGCTTCCGGATTAGCTCATATGATTGCAACTGATATTCTAGCCCTGTTTCGCCGGACCGAAGACCAGAAAATTCCAGATCTGCAAGCTCTTTTACGTATGCTACAAACGCGAACAACATCGTGGGCACGTGATCGTACTCCGCAGTCCATATTTGAGCTCGTCCAGTGGTCACCGTCAGACGATCCTATGGGGGACTGGTCTTACATTGAAGAGGATAGTAGCATCAAGTGCGAGTTTCTGGCGTATGAAATCCTACAAGAGGACGTCATTACGGAATATCGTCACCACCCCGCTCTCGCAGCTCGGATCTCTGTCGCTTTATCAAGAAGACAAAGTTGCTTACTGCTGACAACGCCGAGAATTCAGCAAGAGAGTACGTACATTCTGTTGCAGCCCGTTTCCGTTAGCGCTTGGATGGTGATAGGGAGGTGGATTGGATGTGTTTCTTTGAAAACTCCATTGGGGACATCAAGACGCCACCTACAGGTCTGGAATACATATTCTGACGGCAGAAATGTCATTGGAAAGAGCCCACCTACTTATGTACTGGGTAAAAGTAGAAGTACCATCGGGAAGTCGTTGCCTAGCATGCGTTTCGATTCCACGTTTTCAGCTCTTGACGCTCTGAGCCGGAACAAATCCGTTGCAGTACCGAGGACATGGTGTCTATCAACTGGCGACCGTAAGGTATGCACACTTCTAAGCCATCGTGCGCCGAGATAT
Organism: Xylaria flabelliformis; assembly: GCA_007182795.1. Classification (NCBI taxonomy): domain Eukaryota; kingdom Fungi; phylum Ascomycota; class Sordariomycetes; order Xylariales; family Xylariaceae; genus Xylaria; species Xylaria flabelliformis. Next base: position 40,796 of record VFLP01000027.1, on the reverse strand, counting down.
TAACATAGCACTAGGAACCATCACTTTATCAGCCAAACCAATATATATCTATAATCCGGGAGCCGAGACGTTGCTCAACATTGGAAGAATGGGGCCAACTCACCCATCCGGTACGATCATCTTCAACACGACGAGACCTGACAATTGGATACAATCATCCTTTTTGTCGGGACTCATCAATGCTCTTGGCTTGAAAGGAGTAGAAACTTGTCTTGGGGGTCATGATAGCTGCGACGGCGTTGTTGCAATCACCTGGTCTTTTGTTCTGAAAGCGACTATTATGCGTGCTGGGCGGTTGTGCCCCGGGTTTACACATCCATGTTCCACGTCACCTCTAGCGTAGATGCTGACTGGAACAATCACGACATGGTCATCGGATCGAGCACTTTTGAAGGTGATATAAAAGCGCATTTGGTCCATAATCTAAGGAGAGGAACATATTTGCAGACGTGAAGTTTGTGTGGAAAATGCGATATGTGTGTAAGGCAATAGGATGATCATTTTTGAGTGATCCAGATTGAAATGCTAATCTACCGGGAGGTCGATAAGCCAAAACTTTGCTCCCATCAGTTGAGTGCTTTTAGGTGTGAAGGCAATTCGGAGCGAGAAGTTATTTCAATTAAACAACTAGATACTGAGTACTTCTTGTCGGACAAAAACTGGCTCGTTCAAGCTGTGTCAGGGGCGTCCAGTACCACGAACACGGCAACTAATTTCTCCGCATCGCTGAGGCTTACATAACGAAGGATCTTACTATAAGGAAACTGAGTTCTGTTTTCTTTTTTAATTGCTTCGTGAGCACCAATCTCTTTTCTGTCTTTAGTTTTCTGAAGAAAATTAATTCTGTGACATCGCGATCACGGATCAACCCGCACAAACAAACCATCCGGCCCAGAAGATCTCAATTCCACTTGGCGCAGAGCCGAATAGCATCGTGTTTTGAGGTGCGAATGGCAAGGAGCGCACTGCCAAGCTTCCAGAACGTCCTTTACCGAGTGCAGCTCCAAATAGTATCGGATGCGAGACGAAAAGGGCATATAACACAGCACTTACCTCCCGCAGGGAACTGTTGCATGCGGCTTAGGATCACCTAGAAAATAAGAGGTGGGATGAGCTTGCGAAGTTAGCCCCATACAGTATTAAGCGGCTATCATCATAATGCGTTCTCGCCTTGTTCACCAATGCCAACCTCATTAACAAATCAAAAATACGCTCCGGATGATTTCAGGAGGTTTCGGGAGAATCGGGATAGAGAATAATCGTTTTGAGGCTCTTGCAAAATTCATGGGCTGTGTAAAAGACAGAGAAGAGCACGTCGCTGTTTTAATTCTTTGCAGACCAATGAAATGAAGCTATGCGGTATTCGTTTAGAGTCCACTGTAAGTCTATCATGCGGGCTGGAAGAACTAGAGCTCTCGAATCTAGTGCCAAGAAGAACTTCAACGAACTACCTAATACTAGTTAACCCCGACTCCATTGTCTGTTCTTCTATGTCTATTTCCCCGCCGAAGCATATTGATCATCTAACACTCAGAGCTTCAAAACTTCTGGTGAAATTTTTAAAGAAGGAGCAATTCAGTTCATTGTACAAGTGATGAGTTTTTGCAAAACTTCTAACTGTCAATCTCATAAGGAAAGAACTTTAGGTTTATTATTATTATTTATCGCGTCTACATGATAATATGCTGTGACGGCGGGCAAGGTAGAGAATCGAAAGATTTCTTAAGCTCGAAGGCCCCAGTTAAAATACTGCTGAGCTAGTTCTCGAGCTGTCGATTTGTTGAAAGGGTATCAGGCAACGAGAAAGGGGTGAGTCGATAAGATAGATGACCAGCTTATTGTGGTAAGACTTAGGCACCCTGCCTCTTTCTACTAGAGGCCCCTTTCTATCTAGCCTTCGTTTTTAGGTTGTATGGCCATCCATGCAAGCCACGTAGACCACACAAGCCACATACATAGGTCAAAGCAACGAAGGCCGCCCCCCTGCGGGACTAGCGTACAATGGATGTGATCGGCATATACCTACATAAATAAGCGAACGGGGTCATCACGCCCATTGTCCCAGTACCTAGTCCGGCCTCGCCCTAACCCGACCGCCCGCTCTGCCGTGATAAGAAGTACACTTCGCGCACGCGGCTTCGCTCCCTCCTCGGCTGACGCCTGGGAGCTTCCTTCATTTTTAGCGTAGTCAAAGTACGGCGCTGTATAACAGCCGACTACCACTGAGACTACTGTACCGTCGTTGTCATGTACCGCCGCGCTGGCCCTCATCATGTATAATGCCTTGGGTCTTCGTGGCTTGGGTGGTCTGGGTTTTGAATGACCGGTTGTACCCGTATGCAGGCGATTAAAGCCGAAGGTTGTAGGGATTCCCAAATAGGAAGGTTGAATTTTCTATTTGAGATCATGGGAAGTCTTTTTTTGAGGACCATAGGTAACCTTAGTTTTTGCTTAGTCATACTTCCTCCGTACAATACTGTCCAAAATCTTCTGGCAACAACAATGTCGTGACTCACTCAAGTCTCGTGTATCTAAGAAACCATAAGCTAAATACTTCATGCAAAATTGGAGTTCTCGAACTAAGACGATCTGCTTTATTCGTTTTACATCAGTAAGCCTTTTAGTCGTCCGTCTTCACAACAAATTTTGGTAGATCTGGTAGAATCAATGTCATTTATTTGTCTATCCATTCCTGTTCTATCTGTTTATGAATCTAACTATCTATAAATCTATAAATTAGTCGCTGGCTGTGCTCAAGGTTGTATTCAGATCAACTGCTCACTTCCCCATGGTAATGCTTGTGTAGAAGAGAATAAAGAACGAGAGGTCAGGTAGAGTCTGTGATTTAGGCATGGCGGAGATACGGGAGTAGTGGACAAGAAGCGTAAACCTATATCTGGACATCTATGTGTCCCTTACAGGATCGAACCTGTGTTGTGCCCTCGATACTGATGTCGTATTGGCCGATTCGTTGCTCGCCTCCACCACCAAATTAGCCGAGCCTACAACATCTATCAGCTTGCAGTTGAAGGCAGAGTCTACATTATATCGGCTTACCTGCAGTCTTTGCTTTATGTGCCTTGAACACTTGGGGCATACGCCATTGAATTGCCTTCTCTAAGTCATCGCCGGGCAGAGGTATTTCCTCCTGTTTGAGTCGTTCTTTGACATCATTGATTAGACTTTGTTGTTGTTGGGCTGGAACATCTCGCCAGGCTGATTTTGTGCCTAGACCGGGGGCTTCTTCGGTTGTAATTATCTGAGGAGGGCGAGTGAGTGACGTCACGAATGCAGGTAAATCCAAATATCGTCGTACCAGAAACCTTTTCCATTGGATGTTAGAGTATTGCAGCACCTCCTGCACTTGGCCGGCCGGCGACTTGGTTGTTATCTTGATTGTACTTTCGGTCATGGGGATTACTTGAGCAGGTACTAAAGAGCGGTGAATGATTGAAGTTGTAGAGTGGGAGATCCATGATGGTTGAAAAAAAAAACTTATCCTAGACTGCAGAGAGCTATCCTATTGTGGTCAAGGCCTGTACCTGCATACGCGTCACGTACAACTCTGCATAAAGCACCGTGCACGTGTTGTTTCAGGCTGGTTATAGTCGGATGGGGCGAATATGTCGGACGGGTAGAGAAGAGCAGACCGGTCGAATAAGTCGGACAAGTCGGATGATGAGTTGAGAATACTAGCTTCATTTGTGAGCAGGCCCACGTTATAGCTTCTCCGGATCTACCTACACAGTAATTTAATGTCTGACCACCTTCGAGGTCATACAATTATTAATTGAGAGTCTCCACCACCAGTTGACCACCACAATGGGTAGTGAGAACTCTCAATTAATAACTGCATGCACTCGCCCTTCTTGCATTCAGCTGCACAGTACAATTCCATGAACCCAACCCATACCCGCAAAACAGTTTACCTACCTACCTAGCTCACGCGCTTGTGGGGCTGCCTATTAGCGTGCCAAGCGTACCTGATAAGGCAGGTTTGCCAAGCCGAGTTCAGTAGGATAGTACCTCTGAGTAACTTGGGTGTTAGGTAGGGCATTTATAATCAGGTTATCGGCATAAGGAGTATGCGCCCTAGTAGTTCAATAACAATACAAGCATTGAATTATGCACTTAACTCTATAAATGTATACGTTTATTTACGCCCGTGACGTTGTATAACTTGGTACCACGGAATACAGACTTAGGAAAGCATCTGGTTGCATTGGCTGCATAATTGAATGTATATCATTTGTACAGGTGGGAAATTGGTGGCATCCCCAGCCAAAAAGGAATAGTTGGTTTCAACGAAGGCATTTTGATGCTGATTAAAACAGCGATGCACGTAACCTACATTGTGTTATTCGTACTCTAGATATTTTTCTAATTAATATCACTTCTCACAACTTTTTACATATAGTCAGCAATGCTTAAGGTTAAAGCAAAAAGATACAAAAGCACATATTGCTTCACACCGGGCAAGTTACAATCCAGTAATTTGGATAGAAATTTAAGACAAAGTGGGTTGGTTATACGAGATGGTGGCGCACACCTTCGTATTTAAGGCGTCTTGGTAACAGGTCTAGAGCTGCGGAATGTGGGAGCAATACACCGCGAAACCCAATTGTTGACAGTTACATACCTTATCTAGTGTGGGATAGCGCCTGTGGGAGACGGGAGACACAGTGCTGTAGGAACGGATGCCGAGATATACTCCGTGCCGGGTGGTTTCAGCTTTAGCTTGAATCTATTCCTAGTATCGGCTTTTCCCGTAGATCAGCGGCAGTGCTGATTTTAGTAGCTGGTACTAGTCAGACAGGTCGGTTCCGGGCAGGGCCGTAATACAAAGAATTGGATAGGTACATGCAACTACAGAAGCTAAGTAAATTGTGATATCACGACGATACTAGGTGCAGTTAGTGTAGGCAGCTGTGGAACTAATGTAGCCTCACCTTCCACTTAGTTGTATGGTTACTCAGAAGGCAGAAAGTGTATATGTAGATAACTACCTACACTGTTGGATATATAAAAAGGTGGTTACACTACATTGCTTCCAGCGGTGCGCACGATTCCTCGGCTTCCAACAATTCATATCCTCTCGTATGCGAAGCAGTAACGAGAAACACAAGAAAGGATCTTCTCGCCATGGATGTGCTTAGTGAGTAACGAATCGTTGTGATAATTCTCTGAATCATTGCAATACTTCATGCGTGTTTCTCGCATCATGTCATATTTTCTCTCACGCGTCCACTACACTTGGGCTCAACTACACGAATGAAACTAATCAACCATGCTGTAGCTCCTCCGAAATCTACGCAAGACCTCGTACAGAAGTTGAGACCTTTCTCCCTCGGTAGCAAGAACCTTCTGACAAAAGGGGGGAGCTGCAAAAACAATAACCTTGTTATCGAACCCAGACATGATCAGCAGATGGTGAGAGTAATATAACCATCTTGTTACAGCCACACACTGACCAATTATTGCTGATTAGTTGTTGTCAAGTTTTTATTTGCAGCGTGCTTCCCATCCGAACCCCAAAGAAGACAGCGCCACATCCACAACCAACAATACTATCGACTCCCAATCGGCATCAATCCAGAGCAATGAGCCAGAGACTCCTACCGTTCCAATCGATAAAGATCTATACAATGAAGAGTCTTGTGATAAGATTGACGCTGTCTGGAGTCAGGGCCTAAATCTCCCGAGAAGGGCAAAGTCAGAGCCAGGCCATCTTTTATACGCTGTTGGAGGAGCCTCACATACTGCGCAAGAAGCCACCCAAGAATCGTTCGACGGTATTGTCGGTCACGCGGATAATCTCTGCGATAGGAACCACGGGTGTGGCATTACGATCCGTCAAAACTATGCGCGTTGGGATGAGTATACAAGCAGCGAGCCTAAAACAGTGGCGAAAGAGAAAGTATTTCACTGTCTTACACAGGCGTGTGGTGGAGATGATATCAGGCATCTCCGTATCCATACAGGACACACCGAGGCTGTTTGTCGCTGGCGTCCCGGTTCAATTATAAGATACAGCATTGATTACAACTCCTTTCTGAAGGGAGGACGCAGCGAAGATGATGCCGATTACGCTCTAAGTTCTCTACAAACCGCACTGGAAGTATACAATATGGTCAATATTGGCGTCGAGTTCCAGTTTGTCGAACCGAACACAAGCCCCGTCGTCTTTCAGCTCAAGTACAAAGACAAACCCTGGGGTTCCGATACGCGATACTTAACACTCGCCAGGTCCTTTTTCCCGAATGAAAGACTTGCAAGATGCTCTCCACTAAGGCTTCACGTCTTCGCTGCCGCATTCGAACCTTCGTTCCGTCCGCACATGAAGAGGGTATTCCTTCATGAGTGTGCCCACATCCTAGGTGGCAGACATGAAAATGCAGCTACGACCGAGCAAGGCGATCCGTCTATTCAGCTTGGCTCCCCCAATCCTGGGTCGGTCTTGGTTAATGATCGCAGCCCCAGTGCTATTTCGCTTCATTGGAAAGATATCCAGTGGTTCTGCTTCCTAATGGGATTACGCGAGGGGGAAAAAGTCGACGGCTACCCTGTCTGCGACATCGCCCCCGAGGAGAGGCCGTGCCATGTCCGGGGAAAATAAGAATGCTCATTTAATCAGGAGTCACCGTGATTCGATTTGTACCAATACTGTTTCGATGAAGCGCTCAGTGGAGTAAGATCTTGGTTTTATATGCAGAAAATAAGGAAACTAATGAAAAAGGTATGATTAAGAAACGAGACACAACGGAGCACTGTACGCAAAAAATTATATCATATTGATAAATAGATTATTTAAACTACGCAGGCATTACATCTTTATTCCTTCATATGCATTTCTTAGTTACAGAATATTTCTTTATGTAGTTGATAAGCTTTTCTGCCCTACTTATCGCCGCATGTATTACGTTACAGCATTTCTTGTGCATTGCCAACCACACTTCGTTTTCTCAGGTATTAAAGCGTCAACGGAGTGAATAATATTTCGTACTTATTCCAGCCCAAGCAGCAGCTCGTATCTCTACCATGAGGCCCAACTTCCCAGAAAAGTCAAACTTGAATAGTTTGTGCAGTCCTTTGACATTATTGCATACGCCTCTTTCATCGCCTCAAGAGATGAGGCGGTATCGCTACGAAAGTGATGGGGTACGAAGGACAGTTAGTTCATATACCATCAATGACCCCGCATTGTCAATTGCCTCCATCTATCTTGCTACTCCCCTGACATTAGCTCACTTCTTAAGGTAGGCATCAATGTTCTGATGTCAAGAGTCCCGGTAAAGAATGTTGTAATTGAGCTGTAGGAGAGACAGTGTCTAGATTAAAATTCCGCACAATGCAATTGCTACTTTTAACTATCGCTCCAAAGAATACTATATTAACTTGACACGCAGTGAAAGTAAAAGCAGTACTACGTTTTACTAGCTTAGTTCTCATGCCAACTAACGATCGGCTTCTGCTAGTGATCTAGTTATCGAACTTACTGATGCGGGCGCCTCATAAGTTTAACAATAACGGCCTGAGTACTTCGTACCTGAACAAGCTGAGTAAAGAATTTGTTGACATTGGTAACGGTATTGTTGCTGTGGAATACGGTAGTCTATGACGTGACAATAAATGGCCCACTGCGGCTGGTATTCACACAGTAGAACTATGGGTTCTGTTGAAACGCCGAAACTTACTGCCAAGCTCCCACTATCGTAGAACTAAAGCTAACAAGACGCCACTAAACTGAGATACAAAAGCGGTAGCATAACAATAGCAAGCAGTCGAAATGGATTACTTCCTTTGGAAGGAAGGATACTCCGGGAGCCAGGCGATGCAAAATCGCGATCTCATTGCTGTCAGTTCGCAGTTTTGGGAGTATCTCTTTACTAGTCCTTGGTTTTTAATACTAGCCATATTCGCAGTAATAAGAACAACTACTCTGTTAATCCGACTGAGTTGTCTATTGATGAGGCTTCCCAATTACGAATAAGTAGACCGTGTCATAGTTCGGAATTGCCGTTGAGCTATTGAATCGGAAAAAATGGGATATGATAACTTGGAGCTAATCGCATTGACCATACCTCCTAGAGCGCGACTTGATAACAATTAATATATAAAGTATAAGTAGTTCAGATGGTGGTGTGAAAGTGACTTAGTGATTCACTCCATTCTCTATGGCGCATGGAATTGGCTCAAAACTCTGGCAAACGCCTGCTATCTACCTTATCATTTAGTCTCTCCGTCAAAATAGCGCCAGTAGTCGGCCCAGTTCCGGTCGCCGCTATATGTTCACAGTCGAGCAGCTTAGTAGTCAGTGAACTCAAATGGGCAGTTGAAGACTTGTGTTCAGACTTTTGAATATTTCACATACCTTCCACAAACTACTTAGATTACTCACATCTTGTGTTTATAGCTTGGTTCATGGCGAGGTTTATTGAAAGTCGCTACAAGTACTTTGTAGCGCCAGGCAAGTTCCAAGTCACTAAAATGGAAAGTTTTACCGGTGATAAGTGCAGCTTGCCATTTTAGATATGGTGAAATGCGTAGCATTTCAGTTTTAGGTTATCGGCTTACATATCCTTGTAAGTAGAGATTATGGCTTAAGCCACATATTATTCCACACTAAAATCTCTGTTGTCCTCTTAAAATAAACCGTGTGCTAAGTATTGGGTTTGCACATGCAAGTCAGTAGTAACCTTAAAGCTGACGGACCGCTAAGAGAGCTGGCATAGCGTTCCACTTGTAGGTCTTTAGATCAGGGCCGCTAGCCTCGCTATATCTATAGCGCACTTAGTGCCTTCACTTTGATGTGACTATTTTACAGACCGTTGGCGGCCCGAAATACTGCCCGCCGAGCCGCCAGACCGTACGCAGTTTATTTCATTTGCACTATAAGCTATTGCCGAGAAATTGTGGTTAATTTTAAGTTCGACCTTCGTATATGCCTGGTATTTATGTATTATTGCTGCTGGTGACTATCCATTTGACACTATTACAGTACGAAAACCATATACTTAGCTATATAGTTAATTTAATCGCGAATATGTTAACTAGGTATGGTTAATGCCTTTTGTAGAGTTTGACCAGTTAGCTCGTAGAAAAGTGTCATGCTACACCCCTGGCTACTGCTGGCTACTATTTACCAGCTTACTTATGTATACTATCTTCATACAGGCTTCGTATCTGTTTCTTCCCTTCTACAAGCTTTAGTCTTGTATGCTACATATCATACCTACTATCAAGACTATTACTGTTATACCTGACCTGAGCCCTTCCCGCTCGTGACAAGAAGATTTAGACTTTAAGGGGGTCATCGTCAGAACTTCTTAAGCTTCACTTTCCCTTACACTTAAATATCGCTGCTAATACGTGCTTGGGAAAGATAAAACTTTCTAATTAGAGTGTTAGCATTTTTGTATGACACGGCGGAACTATTCGAGGCCTCGATGAAAAGGGAATCTTAGTGTTCAGAACTCATATAACATCTTAGAGTCAAGGCATCTCAATCTGCGATATTTTCTGGCGGAGCAATGAGAGGGTGCGCTTTCATCTTGTCGATAAGTGGAACTTAAGGATCATATCACGCATCGCGGTGCTAGTAGCTGGAAATTGGCATTTTGGGCAAAGGTAGACATCTTGAAAGATTCGCCTTCTATCGTTCTATAGCATGATTAACTAGAAATTGAGTTGACACTAGTCTTACCTACCTTGATCGTTCTCTTTCATTTTCGCGGTGGGATTCATGGTTGATGTAACGTATAGCCCTCATCGCCTATGACAGGGCTGCCTAACATCCATGGTTTTTTTTTTTTTTTCCACTTTCTATATGATTGGATGGAAATTGGTGTTCCAGCATAGCGGCAAGCAATTGCTTATTCGTTGGAAACTGGCGTGTGGGCCTGCGAACTGATACTTGAGATGAGGCATACTTCGCCCGTTCGAACCGTGCCCCGCTCTTGGATTCGATATACTGCACCCGTAAATCTCTCGAATTCCCAGTGACATAAATACCCTGTCGTCGCTTTCTGAATCAACAGCGATCTTCTATTTCATCCATCGTTCAGTCGCAACGTATCCAGGGACTAATCCATCGTGCCATACGCTTAATGCCCACAACTCGTATAGAAATTTTCAAAGCTCTCCCGCCCCTCTCACACCATATTATCTTATCTATATGTCAGAATGTCAATAAGACCCGGTAGTGCCAAGCAAGTCGTCACTAAAATGGAAAGCTTTGCCGGCGAAGACTCTCCAATTTGACACGCTGTAAATCAAAGTGCAAGGCACTTCGATTTAAATTCTAGTGTAGACTTCATATATACCAGGGGAGACCCTCTGGGACCCCCCTTCGCCTGCGGCGGGCTTTTTGCCTGCGGCGGCTTTTGCCTACGTACGATGCGATGATCTGCTTGTCTATGCTGCCTTTTGCTTACTATTTTCATACGTAAGCCTAATACTTCGCACGCAAGCCTCATAGTTAAACCTAGTGCAAATACGTTGTAGTTAATTTCTTAAATAGACTCTAACTAATCAAATTATTGCAGAGTACGTCTAAACCAATAGGAAGCTATCCCACTTTTATAGAGTTTTGGGGGGTCTCAAGTTTCACCTTCCCTTACACTTAATTGTCCCTGTCAATACGTGTTCGAAAAGGTAAAGCTTTCCAATAATACCCACCTCCAATGTTGAAACTTCCCAGAGACAGCACGACTTCACACTTTTCGAACAACGCCAATCGAATTTCCAAGAGCTCTATCTGGAACAAAGAAAAGTCCTGCGACTGGCACTAGTTTAGGAATAACTGTAGGTCGTTGAAATAGGTCATATACAGGGTATATCTCTAAGTCTCCCATAGTATGTGACATATCTCTAAATCCGCTTCAACTGGGGCTCTCTAAGTGAAATTAGAATACTGAAATACGTCTCGATTTTAGGCGATTCAGGATGTTCAGGGGCAAGCCGTACGACTGAAAGATCTCTATTGAACAATTTTCGCGATATTATACGTGGGCCTAAGGTGATTGAGGTGATCTAGCTATTCTTCGTCTATGACTTCGCCTTCATTCTTTAGTGGATCTTTCCGCTCCCATCGCATGCCTACCCCCAAGGCATATACTAAGGAGCTAGGCCAGTTGTACCGCCAGATACCCATATTTCTTTACTATTTCCTTAGCTGGCTCGCTAAGCAACATGTGGGCGTAGGTCGAGTCTCTGGTTAGACCCCGTTGTATTTCTGCATCAACTTGATGCCCAAACTGGTTCTCAGGCCTTGACATAGTCCTTCAAGCTGTAGCGTAATCTTTTGATCAGCGATAGGTCTATTATTATCATTACGTTCTATAGTGGCGAGGGAAGCTATCGATACTGCGAAAAGTCAAAATGACAACCTCTCTTGTTCAAACATCAATTTTTAAGCCTTTGTCGTGTCCGATTCGAGAATTCCTTACCCTCCATGAGGCTGCCTAATATTCTTGGGCGTAGAGGTTTGTGCACACTTGTAAATTAATAGAAACTGTAACATAGAAAGCGGGAAAACAGAAGAAGGGGAATTTTTAAATAAGAAAATTGGATTTATATAAGGCAGTTACTAGCTCGACTACCACTTAGAACGAATTAAATTGCAATGGTCATAGAGGTCGCACACACTCAATACCTAACCTTTGGCCCTGAGGTTTCACAAGTTTCCATGCACGTCCAATAGACAAGGCACGAATTAATGTGCTTAAAAGTGCATAAAGTTCAATGAAATACACAGCGAGAAAACTTTCTATCACGTCCACTAGCCTAATCTTCAAGATTAGAAGCAAACATGCATGTATTTACGGAATAATTATCCAAGCGCTACCTAACTGCGCCTGTATCCTTCAGCGCAGAGATGGCGCCACTATCCAAGCCAAGCAAATCACCTAGGACTTCATCTGTGTGTTGTCCGAGAGTCGGCGGCGCAGTTCGTGCGCCAGGGGTACTATGACTATACTTGACCGGCGTATTAACCATTTTGATCGGCCCGCACTCATCATGGTCCAGCTCAACCACCATGTTCCGCGCTCTAGTATGCTCATGGTGGAGCGTGTCGTGGACATTATTCACAGCGGCATAGGGCATGCCCTTGCCTTCGAAGACCTGCAGCCACTCCTGCGTTGTCTTTTGCACGCTAATCGCCTCTATCGCCTCCTCGAGCTCATCGCGGTTCGCGACGCGCTGCGAGTTCACACTATACCTAGGGTCCGTCTTCCATTCGGGTCTTCCGAGCCCGTCGCACAGAATCCCGAAGAGCCGGTCATTTCCGCCCCCGAAAAGCACGTCGCCGTCCTTGGTCTTGAACGACTTATATGGCACGATCGATGCTACTATGGTGAGCTGAATGGTCTTGAACGAAGGATGGATTACTCACGATGCGCGGTTCCCCAGCGCCCTGAATCTCGCTTCCCGCTGATAAGACAGCTGCTCGCAATGTTGGCCAGCGTGGCGGTTTGGCAGTCGCTGAGGGCCACGTCGATGTACTGTCCCTGTCCCGTTCTGGCGCGTGCTAGTAATGCCGCCATAATGCTGTTACTCGTGTAAAGACCCGTCGTTAGATCCGTCACGGCAACTCCAACTTTGACGGGCGGCCCATCTCGGCTCCCTGTAATGTGCATCAGCCCGAACTCGGCCTCGACCATGACGTCATAGCCGGCCCGTTGAGCGTAGGGGCCTGTTTGGCCGTAGCCAGTGATGGATGCATAGATAAGAGCTGGGTTGATCCTATTTATCGTGTCGAAGTCTAGGTTGTACTTCTTTAAACTCCCCGGGAGGTAGTTCTCTACAAGAATGTCGCATTTCGCGGCCAGCTTGTGTAATATCTTGACGCCATCCGGGTGCTGGAATGAGAGGCCTAAAGACTTTTTATTGCGGTTGACCTAAGATTTCATTAGTATGAGATATAATTTAGCGATGTAGATGCTGATTCCAGTTGCAGGCATACCCCTAGGAAATACGCAGACTCACCGGGACCCTCGTGAGCGGACCCTGGTTCATATGGCGCATAGGGTGGTCCCCAGGCACGGGTGTCATCCCCTCGAGTAGGATGCTCGATCTTGATGACCTCTGCACTTATGGTCGATGAACGTCAGCATCCATGACCATCGTGCCAACGTAAGAGCTAAGCATACCCTAAATCGCCCAGTATCTGGGTACAGTACGGCTGTAGGGAGTTGTTAGTAAGGTTTCTCTCCTCAATTGAACAATCGGGGTAACCTACACCGGCGAGAACCCTCGTCATGTCAAGAACACGATATCCAGCTAACGGTAGTTTCGGGTTCGGAGTCGACCCTGTCTGGGCGATTGAAGACTGACAGCGAATGAGGCATGACGATATCTCGTCCCGCCTTGCCGCAAGCCCGGCCCTCCGGCCGACTCTTGAAAGGGTTCGATTTAGGGGCAACATAACGAAGCCCGTACCGCACGCTCTCGAGACCTCGAAACTTGCTACGGAACCGCCACTGACATTTACCGAGGTATGAAGCCTCGATTAGTATTCACAACTCGAGTTTAATGAAGTAAAGATGCGAGATGACGTTGTGGCTATTTCCGAGAAGTGCGGCAGCTAAACCATTAGTAGTAATTCGTGGGTTGACTCCACCAACTCGGACCGGACCGGCTATACATTTCCAGGGCTACGAATATTTAGGTTTAAATATTACTACGTCCTGTTTTCACGGAAAACATCTTCGTGCCGACGACATTGCATAATATGATGTCTGCGCAATTCGTTGCCCTTTTTTTATACAACTGAAGTGAAATTGGCGGTTCTAGTTACGGATTTTATTTAAAAAGAAGCATCAGCCTACAAGAGAATTACAAATCATAGAACTAGCTGACTGCCTATGTTGCTGACCGGTGTATTGTTCTAACACAGGCACGTCCTGATTGAAAAGCTGCTTGTTGCGGCCTAATCCACAACAGGTCTTAACAGGGCTCCTAAATCATTACGACTCTGCTTTCGGTCTGTGATTAAATAGGATTCTTTCCAAGACACATAAGAATAAAGCATATATTGGTCAGACAGTCGTGTAGTTGAAAAGGCCAGGCTTCAGATGATCTGGTCGCAGCGTTGGGTTAGCATAATATTGGATGACCAGCGATGTACTTTCCAATCTGGGTTGCTGAATTGATCGCCTCCAGACTAGATTGCAAGGCAACTAACGTTCTGAATATCTCTAACTAGCTGCACCAATAGAAGACGAGTATCGGAGTAAGACAAGCGCACACGATCTAACTTGGGTGGCTGCCAGTAACATATGTACAGAACGAGGCACCATGTCCAGTTATCTCTAACACTTCAAGTTCCTGTCAAGATTTGTGTGCTCAAAAGAAGACTCAGTTGGTGGCATCAAGCCTCGGCTTCAGCTGATTAAGAGCTGAAGGAAATCCGTGAGAAATCATCCTCCGACAACGCGATTTCAAGCTTCGAAATTTAACTAGAGTGAAAGAATTCCTAGAATACAGATACTTCACAATAGTTTCTCTCCTCTGTATCATATTCTCTTACAGTAGGGGTTCGTTCACTTGTTGAGATATCAGATATAACTCTGCGAGAATCTGCTTTAGCCATTGCGATGAAATAGGCGATTATTCTAACACCTGTATCACCAAAATCACTGTACATGGTTGGGCCGCCACAAAAGGCAGCAGCTAATATACCACCATAATCGCTAGTCTCGCACTAGATATTCACATCTGCACCATGGTTACGAGAAGTTTGACGATCTTTAGCAACCAGTGGTTTGCTGCGGCTGCAACGGGACTGCCATATCTTCCGACACGCAGATCCACAGTAGCACCTGGGCACCAGCGGACGACTTTGAATGTACGACTTTCACGAATACAAATGGCGGTACCTTCTCAGCGTGTTCGTAAGATAAGGCGCTGACAGACATTATTTCTAAGTTTTGATCGACATTGGAGAGAAAACCCAGGGGTCCAGGAGTGATGTAACAGAAAGCTTCAAGATATACATAAAAAGTATAACACTGTTTGGATTCATATAGTTGATGTTCTTCTCGCTTTCAACTGCAATGTTCTAAATGACTTCCAGTGAAGGCAACATCAAGCACCTAGTGTAGGTAACTACCAATATTTGAACCCGGATAGGCAGAGAATTTAGCCAAGCTTGATATCAATGTCTTCTGGCGCTGATACCTCCCACATAGGTTCCCATATTGTACCTAATGCCCGCCTGCAAGCAGTATCTTCTTCCCAGCGGATCCACAGCACGAAATAAAAATCGAAAGTATCCTTCCCGTGCAGTTCTTCACGGGTCATGACGTCTCCGAAGGGGTGAATGGATTGAGCCCCTGAGGAATTGAATGTCGCAGCATCTCCACGGTTCAAAGGCAACGAGCCCTTGGCAATACGAATTACTTCGCATCTCTGCCCAGTAGGTAGAGCCTCGGTTTCGTGCATGCCTACTCTGATAGAGCCGGCCCATTCGGAAGATGTTGTGAAGAGAGGAAGGTCAGCAATGTAATAGCCGCCATCCTTGTGATGATCGGCTCGCTGAGATATACTATCGTCTGGAGCTCTGAACATGAAAAAGGCTTTCTGGACTGTGGCATACAGATACCGTGCTGATAAATCAATTGGTGTAACATTGCGGTACCTCTGAAAAGGCGGGATAGGGTATCGAAACTTCCTGGCAGATCCAATGTGATTGAGGTTTTGTCCGTGGTACACATAATATGGGTGGTGACCAGACTCAGAACCACCGTCATGCCTCTGCCATCCGTCAGGTGTAGGGGCGCCCCTCTCGAAGAAAAGCTTACGTACTTCAAAGCAAGTATAGCTAATATGACCATCCTTTTCCCAATCTGGGGACTTGTACCATTCCGTTACTGGGGATATTGCAACTTCATACGGTGCTGGTGGGAGCTCCATGTCTGTGTTACAAGTCCACAGTTGGAGGTCTAGAGCCCCTGACCATCCAAACCACGACCATGTGGGTAGGAACCCTGTGTCGGGCTGATTGAAACGCGGCCGCAGCCCCCTTTTGGGCTGCCAAAGCAAGCAGATTGTAAAGTAAAATTCGGGTAAGCCGCCGTAGAAGCCTGCAGAAAATCCCATACACATCTGCAATAAGAGGCCGCCAAAGGCGTTTGCAACGTCGGAGTTATATGTGAGATTTCGTACATTGTACTGCTCGACCATGCTTGCATAGTATCTTAGTGATGGCCAGTCTAAAACGAATACTTTCCCATCATCCGAATGGTGTTCGTCTCTGGTGCGTGTCAAGGAATGCGCTACGTCTGGAGAAAGTGACACAGCCTCGGTCCATCTTGCTGAAGCACATACCCAATTGACGAACTTGTTAACGTAGAGTAACCTGCGGGAGAAGACATGTTCCTGAAAGGTCCAGGCTCGACTAGACCATACCGTGTCAGACGAGAGACTATCTTTGAGGGACCACATGGTTCCTCTGATAAGTGGCTTGGAAGGGAAGGGTATAAGATGCTTCTGCCTCTCTTCCACGCCTTGACCCAGCCCGGAGAATCCATGATTGACATCACTGCCCTCGGCAGCTACGATTGTAAAGTCTGCTGCGGCGTAGATCCAAGCCATACCCTGAAGATACTGCTGTTTAATCGTATAATTGTCTTGTATAATACACACGCGATCGACCCAGAGGTATCTGTACCCAGTAAGAGCGCACAATCTCGTCGCATCGCGAATTGTTTGGGGCACAATTTGTGAGCCTGATAACGATAGACTTCCTGGCCGCCTGAGGCTGTCTATGTTACTTTCCAGGCACTGAAGGGTATCGACTACCCCCCATACGTAGCTGAGTGCTACATATGGTACTTCTGTTTCAGGCGTGGTAATGCACTCGAGTTCAACATCAATGAAGTTGTTAGTAACATCGGTTTGACAGCGCCAAGCCTGGGGTACTAAGCATCTATTCCCGTGAAAACGATTGCAGTGCTCTAGCCATTCGCGGATCACCGCGGGGTCGCATTGTTCTGGATCAAACACGCGCGGTCTTCCAGCAAGCCATGGATCCGAGTCTGCATGAACATCTCGATCCGTCGAAAACAACGAAAGTACTCCGAGCTGCTTTATTGACTGGCGCCTTTGAATGGGATCTATCGATTGAGAATGCAGCGAGCCAAATGCGATGCAAAGAACAGGATTGTGGTCCATTAAATGGACGCTGAAGTCATAATCCTCAGCGCACATGGGAGCCTGGGTTTCTGAGAAGCCTGCGCGGTCTTCCTCGGCGCAAGAGACGAACGCGCGACACGATCGACATCTGGTGCTTCTGGCAATCAGCTCGGATTTCTTACCCAAGTAAATATCTCTGGCACCTGTTGGCCCATTCGGTGAATGTGGCTTTGATTCGTGGGAACGTAGGGTGACGTCGATTTCGCAGCACAACGCGCAGAAGTCTGTCTGCCCTGGTTCACAACTAGGCAGAGTCAGAGCCCCGCCCATTTCGCGACGCACTCACAGAAAAACCCGAAGAAATTAAGTATTGGGATTATGCTTAAGGATAAGACGCAGGTCTTTTATCTGATGTTTGATCCTCCATCTATGAGAGTGCCTCTAGCTGCCGGCCTGTTGATTCAGCTGACGCTGCCAAGCCGTCAAGCCTTCGCTCCCTTTTGGGCAGCATGCTTGCTATTCACATTGACAGGCGCCAAATACCTACAGCACAACTACAAATTGTAGGTCAGCTCGAACTGTTATTGAAAACAAGTTCTTTTATGAGTCGCACATATTGTGGCAATGCACGGTAGCCAAATCAGCTTGCTACTCGTAGTGACATTGTCTTGACAACTCCGTGCGGCCGGCGCCAGCATACGGGGCGCGGAACTCACATTCAGGCGTAGCACGCCGGGCGCAGAGTATTATGACCAATCGTAGCTAATTCGGGTCTTGCCCAAGACTGTCGCAAGCGAAGTACCTAGCCGGCAATAAAAAGGGCAGACTTCCCTTTCTTCTTTTTTCTAAGGCATGCTTGTGAGAATGCCCTTGGAGCCTCGCCGGCTAAGCACCCAGGTCAAATGGCTGCTGGGGTCCCGATCGCCCGCAATGCCTCGTGTTCCCATCCCCCACAGCCACTCCCGATGAAACCCGCCGAACGTGTGGTTGGCCGAGAATAGCACTAATAATGTCATGATGGTACCCAACGTGCATATCCCGCTTCCCTGTTTGCGAAAACTGCGCCGCTGAAGATAGGCAAAGCAATGGAAGGGCAGGTTGCCTTCAAATTACTGCAAGTATTGAAGCGACCATTAGTGAGGTAGGTAGGTTTAGGTGAGCGTTCATATATCCTGCATCTTCCCCGCTTCCCCCTTGCTGTCCAGCAGTCGGGACGCTCATCATCGATAAACTCCCTGTTCTCCAACAATTGAACTCGGACAATTAGTCCTCAGGATGGGCGTACTCTATATTCGCCGCGATGAACTCGCAAGTCACACAATCGTCAGATCCAATTATGGACCAAATCAAAGCATCAACGGGGATACTACCGTAGACCCCTGGCTGATCGTCGTGATTGTTGCCGGCAGTCTCATACTCGTGACGCTCGCGGGCGTCTTAGTCGCGCACTACATCAGATCGCGACGGAGGCGGGGAAAAGGGTCGTTTCACCCGGTGGAGAAAGTGCGCAGCGTCTCGTTTCCACGAAAGCGGAACTCAGACGCAGCAGCCGACCGGCAGAAGATCGAAGACCTGGAGCGCGACTTGATGATACGGAAGTCCCTGGCCAGCCGTCCCGCGAGCGCTAGCTTTCCTCCTGCCTCGCAGCCATTGAACAATGAGGACGATCACCCGGAGCCGGAGGAGGAAGAAGAGCTGGGGCGGGAAGAGATGACTAGTCTGAGAGAGGATTGGAAGGCGTGGGAGGCGCGCGTTCAGACGGAGAGAGGGACTGCGCATCCTGGTGGTGTCGGGCTTGATCGCCATCCGGCTTTCGCGCCGTATCTCTCAGTACCACAGCCTACGCGTATGATTTCGCCGCACCGCAGTGTCGGGGCTCATCCTTCTTAGGCTCTCCTTTTTTTTGAGAATTGGTAGCCATCTCATTTCATCGGTGTGGGATGGAGGTTTGGGGGCCGTAATACTACGTTTGCTTGCACTCCCCGCATCTTACGGCAGGCTGGTTGATGTTGGAGTGGCCATTCCTTTTCTTTCTTTCCCTCTCTCTCCTTTTACTCTGAGATTATGCAAGCGCGGAGTTGGTGATTGGGACATGGTGTTTTCTTGGCGTTTGTATACTTGTGGTTTGACTATCGCAAAATCGCATCCTCATCTTTCAGGTACAGAGTATGTGCATTCTTTGATTGAATAACTTAGACATTGACCTCTATATGACAAGCGCTGCATCTGCAACATCCATATCCATTTGTAACGATCTTTTTTTGGTACATGGCCAAAGTCAAATATCATGGATATCTCCCATACAAAGAGAAACATATTCTCTTTGGCGATGTGGTTGATGGTGTAGAAACAAATAAAGGTAGCATCTACTGGTGGGGAGCTACAGTTAAAGTTAAGCCTTGTTAAAAAAACATCAATACCTGTAATGTGAATTGTCATTGTTGTTGTTTGTCAACATCTCACATATAAACTTTGCATTGAGTCTGGCACTTGCCAATTTACAGCATTCATCTTACAGTTTTCGCCACCCGTATGTACATCCGGAGGACGCCGACAACGTTCCGGCAGAAAGTAAAATAGGCCCCACTTACCTTAAGTAATCAACAGTGCTTAGATCACCGAAACACGTGCTTAGTCAAATCTTCCAGACCTGGGTTAACCTGATCTGACTTCAGCTGCGAAGGACTTTCTGCACCATTCCTTGCGCCTGTCTGCCCTGTTCTCTCACCACCTCTTCTTCTTCCCAACTCCTAACTCCCAACCTCTCAACCTCCCACCTTTTACCACCGAAAACCGACCCTGTTCTCCCGCGCTCTTATCCATCGACATCGTCATCGCAATTTCGGTCATTGTCAATCGTTAGAATAGGTCGCCACCGCTACCGCCGCCGCTGCCCATCATGGCTACCGCAGTCACCTCGCACTCCGATGCCTTCATCGCGGCCCAGCAGAGCGCCAGCGCCGCGGCGGCGAGCGACGAGGCACAAAAAGAGCAGCCGTGGCAGCAGAACCTCAACGAGATCATGCATTGCCAGGACTGCCGCGAGTTCCCGCCCAATCTGATCGAGGAGTTCTCGTCGGGAGACATGGTGTGCGCCTCGTGCGGACTCGTGCTCGGCGACCGCATTATTGATACGCGTTCCGAGTGGCGTACCTTCGCCAATGACGACCAGAACAACGACGACCCCAGCCGTGTCGGTGACTCGGTGAACCCATTGCTCAACGGCTCCCAGCTCGAGACCAACATTGCCTTCGATGGCAAGGACGCGCGCGAGCTGCAGCGCCTGCAGACCAAGGCCGCCAAGAAGAACGAGAAGGACACCAAGCAGAGCAATACCGCTCTGCTCGCCGCCTATCGCGAAATCTCCAACTTCTGCGATGCCATGAACATCTCCAAAACCACCCAGGATGCCGCCAAGCACATCTTCAAGATGACCGACGACGCCAAGTATTTCAAGGGCAAGTCTACCGAGGTCATCATCGCCGGCTGCATCTTCATCGCCTGCCGCCAGTCCAATGCCCCACGCACCTTCCGCGAGATCTTTGCCCTCACTAAGGTGCCTAAGAAGGAGATCGGCCGCACCTTTAAGATGCTCGAGAAGTTCCTGCAGGACGACAAGAACAAGGCCTTTGTACGCCCTATCAACAACGACGGCGGGCCACCGACCCTCAGCGCCACCAATGCTACCGAGTTGTGCGCGCGGTATTGCAGCGGCCTGCGCTTCAACAACAATCATCTTATGGCCCGCCTCTCGTCCGAGCTGTGTGAGAAGAGTTCTGCTGTCAAGGATCTGGCTGGTCGCTCGCCCCTGTCCGTGGCTGCCGCCTGCATCTACATGATCTCTCACCTTATGGGAGAGGGCAAGACCTCGAAGCAGATTGCCGGAGTGGCAGGCGTCAGCGATGGCACGATCAAAACGGCCTATCGCTTCCTGTGGCAAGATCGAAAGACCTTGATAGAAAAAGATTGGCTGGCCAAGGGTGGGAGTCTCGACCGATTGCCATCTAACTAGAGAATGGGACTACGGTAGAAATGTTGGGGTTGGGCGAGGACGAGCGTTGTTGCGTTTGTCGAGGCGCCTAATGAACTGGGCTAGGCTTGACGACTACGACAACTGAAGCGAGGAGCAGAATACGAATCCTGCGCCTGGTTGTCACAAATCCTGACGTTTTGGTACAATTGCCTTTTCAGGACCTTCCATCCGTCCCTCGGTTACTCAGTGTGCACTTTGCAGTGACGGCTATAACGAGATTCGTCGGTATGAAAGTTTGAAGCAACAGCGTACTCGCCGCAGGGTGATTCCATAGGCCGCTTGCGCTTTTCTTCTCTTCTTCTCTTTTCTTTCCGCCTGCGGCTTCTGTTATCTTTTGCCTAGGCTCCTCCAAAAACAAAAACTTGAGCTCTTGTTGGAAGACGGAGCATCAACAACCATACGCACCCTCTGTCCGCCATAAGAGGTACCTCATGGTGCGTATCGGTAAACCTCTCGCCATCACGAGGTTAGACTGATCGTTTCAACGAGACGACGAGATGTGTGCGCATGTTCCCATGCGAGTTGGCGGAAAACACCAGGCATGGGAACATTCATCGTCTTTGTATGGCATATGGAAAGGCTCTTCAGAGGGTATACACGTTCACTTATGAATGGCAGCGACATGGAGGCTTAGGTGGGGAATTTGTTGGTTTGTATTATACGGTCGCACGTGTTTACGATCATATACCAATGTGTTTCTCTATTGAAGCTACCTCCCGCCTGCTGTTGCTGTTCCTGTTTCAAGGTGAATGCATCCCCCCTTCTTTTCTTTTAATACTCTACCTTATTTGACTATGAGCCAACCCACTGATTGCGCTGGCGCCCTTAACGTGATATTTTCAGCAGTGATTACCAAGGCGATTGCATTTTACTGTCTGTAAATTCCTTTGGACCATGATCAAGAGACTTTTGGTAGTTGCACCTCTTGCGCTACTAACTCCGGATATCCAGTGTACTGAATCTTGATAGATGATAATAATAATATGATATAGAATACTTTGGCTCTTTATATTATCTTTACTTACTGTGCTAGGATTGCAGGGACTTGATTGGTCAGGCGCTCTACTGCATTACAATCCTTACGTATAACTATTGCGATGTTTTTAGTTTTCGATATCCCTCCTCGGTCCATTATAGAATGATTAATCTATTCCCTACCTAAGTTCTTCTAATTTAAGTCCATACGTTCGAGATGTGTTGAGTAGGTTAGTAGTATTATATATAAGTAATTAAGTCCTCGCGCAGTTCGCCAACGTCACGTCAACTGCTTCAATTTGTCACACTACCTAACGGATATCTCAGACTTTAGGTAATCACATTGTATCAAAGCACCAATGTGCAATGATTGTTATCATAATTCGAGGTAACATAGTCGGGCATTGCTCTCTTATGTTCGTGCTCTTATTTTTCAGGCAATTTGCACTGCTTCCGTCGCATATATCAGATCGTTATCAGTCGATAATTATTATAAAAAGTCTACTGCGTTGTTACAGATCTAGAGGAAATTTGCTCGATAACTTGGGCCAAAGATTTTATGTGAGAGAAGTTGTTCCTACATCAACATCAGCTCTCCTGCTTTGGTCATGCAATGCCTTTACACTGTTGGCATCGTCAAAATTTGAGTCACCGAGCTTAAGTAGTTGGTTGGATGAATTTTGAGAGCTGTGTCTATGAAACCTCACCAAGGGAGGCACATAAAGGAAACAGGCGATATGGATGATGGTGACAAACTCTCCAACTCTTGAGGACGTAGAGTCGATATTAGTACGATGCCAATGTAAGGGTTCCTGATTATTTCTTTAACTCACCCCCAGAGACCAATCGGGGGTTAAATGCCCGGTCAGATCTTCAGATTGCTTCAGTAAGACGCTATGATAGAGTCGAGCAATGCTAGCTACTAAAGATCTAGAAGTATCAAACTGTCAGGGCAAACTAGTGTTTACCGTTGCTACTAGATTCAATTGATACCAACCTTACAGAACTCCAACAGCGAAAATAACTGCCAGGTTAAGCTTCCTCTTCAATGGCATTTGCAACTTGAACACTGATAACCATGATCACGACGTCTGAGATAAAACTGAGTGCTGATGCCGAGGCAATAACATCCCGTGATTGATGCAATGGCCGTTAAATGTCGGATTCCGTATCTTTTCCCTTGGAATACAA
The DNA here is from genome assembly GCA_007182795.1 of Xylaria flabelliformis. Lineage (NCBI taxonomy): Eukaryota > Fungi > Ascomycota > Sordariomycetes > Xylariales > Xylariaceae > Xylaria > Xylaria flabelliformis. Next base: position 17,461 of record VFLP01000027.1, on the reverse strand, counting down.
GCTAACGGGTAGGCATGAGTAGTAGCAAAATAGGAGGCGAGGTTGGCCCAGATGAGAGCACGAATCGCCTTCTAGGTGCAGCTTTCCCGACGATGGTGAAAGGATACGGACTCAATCTATTGAAGATTTACATATTTTGCGAAGAATACAGTCGGGTCATAGAGAAGCTCTCCGACATTTCCGTACTAACAACGACTTCCCTTGTCAGTGTCGTAGGTAATAGAGTATATATGACATAGCGCAATTATCATAAATTGCTTGCCAATGGAATCGATCTGAATTGAGAAACTGACACGTTCCACTGGTGTTTTCTATGGCCTTCGAGGCCCGCTAAGAAAATCATGACGTTGAAACCAACACGCCCAGCCTACGGAACATTGATATGAACAGAAAATCCAAATTGTGGAAATCAATCATGTAATACTTACAAATGCAAGCAAGACAACGCCTTTGACAATGTTAACATAGATAGCATAAGTAATGCACTTATCCCCATTTAGGCAGACTGTCTGCTAATCAACTTACATATAGGGTAAAACTGGTAGTATGATGCAATATGGTCATTTTCTGACAGAAAAAGTATGAAAATTAGATAACGAATTGCTTACGACGATTTTTCTTCTGCTTCTGGTAGCATGGAATGCAGTAGTTTCAACTCAGTCCATAGGGCCATCTTGCGGCAACAACCGCCCCATCGCCGGCCTTTCATGTGCTCCATAAAGCCAACACCCAAGCCACAAGCGCAAGATAGACAGGGAAAAAGAGGAGGGAGCTCAAAGTCTCAACACAGAGAATCACCCTGATTGGTGTGTCACCGACGTTACATCTATGCAAATGGTCTCGCGGTAAATTGGATATGCTATCATATAAAGGAAGTGAACCAGTGCACTCTCCGGATGGTGTCACAAGCAGCGTATTTAAATAATATAAATATTAAGTTCTAGTTACAAATAAAAGGAATTACAGTCATGCAACTTATATTGGAGATCACTTTGACTCCGTTCCCTTACTAACCTAGTGGATCTGTTCACATCCACTTATCCGTGACACCTATGACATGCATCTGTAATAAAGCTGCCTGTCATGTAGTTTTACAAATACCACTTCCCTTCGACTGGGGTTGTGACATCTTCTCCCCTAGTTGCGAAACCGAGAGGTTCATAGTCATGTTCGTTGTACCATTCAGGTGGCATTTTGAGGACGCCCCATCGTATCTCATTCCTTGCGATTCTCCGCAATTCATCAGCTAAATTTTCGGGCTTATCATTCGCGTCATTTGCTAGGTGGCTATGCGTGGTGTTGCCTTCGAGTTCCCCACCTCTTACCTCGCTGCTGTGGGATTCTTCAGCTTGCAAAACGTCGTATAGTTCTCCGTTTCCGGTGCTATCATATTCTTCTCCGTCGTATGATTCCAAGGGAAACCGGAGCTTTGTTAATTGTAGCAGGCTGTCCGTGTCTTCGTTCCCTTCCGTATCACGATTTGGGAACGGATGAGGTAGAAAGAAACTTTGTTCGGACCCTGCGTCTGGAGCTGGGGCGGTCGACCTTTGGTCAAGCAAAAGCGGCGAGACACGGCAAGCCATGGCGAGTAGTAGAGAATTGGTCGCTCCGGGCACTATATGTGGAGATATTCGCTTCAAGCTGAATAATAAAGGAATCGTGATCAAAATTGTTGCAAGTACAGCTACTATGAAGAGGGACACTGGAGAGTATCCTAGGGTGGCTATAGCATCGTTTGGTAGACTTGGGTCTGGATGGTAATTACTATCATAAATGCCTCCATTCAAATATCCTTTGCGAGGTTAGCAAGTTAGATAGCCATACGAAGCCTCAGAAGTGCTACATACCCCCAATGGACACAATGGTGTAAATGGTATTTGACAGTAGCCAGTGCAATAATGCACTTAGCGTAATGAGTGGTAAGCTGTACCTATAAGGTAATTGAAGTCTGTAGGTCGATTTTTGCTCGCCCTAATTGCGTTTTAGCGCAAAGAATTTCTTAAATAAAATGCGAACGTACCACGGGGTCAGTTACTCGTAGTGGCAAAAAGTCTTTGGCATATTGTTCCCATTCAGCGACCAGTCGAAGACGCGTGAATAGATTATTGAAAGAAAAATACCAAAGCGATAGTACGAATTGAGGAGTATTTGCTATTAACACGCATCCTAAAAACGTCGGGGCGTTTATACCGAGAAGGGGGTTCCGGTTGTCCGGTAAAAAATATCCAAAACTATGGATTTGTCAGCGCATATCGAGGTTTGGGACAAGCTAAGCTCCGAACTTACAAGGGATTCCCTTTATTATTGAATGCAGAGAATGCAAGCAGAATAGGGAAGGCACCAATTGTGAACACAAAAAGATGGTAGCTTAAAAACCATGATCGATGGGGAATCATGGACGCCCGTCTTTTGGCGTGAAACTTCCATTGGTTTCGCCCAGACAATATATAGCCTTCTCGAATATTTGCTAGCGCAATTGTAGAGAAATTTAAGATCTTGACATCAGGGCTCTCTATAAACGAAGCCAAGCAGTCTCCTAATGTTGCCAAGGGTCTTTGGTTTCGACGTCCGAGGATAACTGTCACTAATACTGCTATGCTGGTTTTGCAAATAATACAAATAAGCACTACCAATAGCAACAGTGGCGACAATCCGATATGGCAAGTGCTTTCAATAGTTCTGGCTAAACAATACTGAACAGACAAGTTGAATGTTCCGGACTGCAGTCCAGAAGTAAAGCCGTTTTGATGATAGGAATAAAGATACCCGAAATTATTATCACTGGTACCATTAACGTATGCGAGCGCGGCCTCCGAGAAGAACGAATATCCAGATGGCCATTCGGATGTAGAATCCGAGTCTCTACCCCCTAGAGCAGAATAACAGGAGGATTTACAGCCACCTGAACCGAACCCTCCAAATTCGCCATTCATGGTGCATGTAGTATAGTAAAAGAGCTGGTTAGGTTTGTCCGGTGGAACGTAATAATCCCAAAAACGTGTCTGGTTGTCCAATAGATGCCACATCTCATTTCGTTTCCAACCGGCTGAGCTTTGGGCAACTAGAATCACGTCGCGATACCTCGTTAGACCGCTGCACGGAGCCCCGTACAACCCGAATTCTCTTTGGCAGTCAGAAAACTCAAGCCTCTTGAGCTCTTTACCATGTAGAGCAGCGTCTGAAATATTCTTTTCCACGTCAGATCCGTTGGTGGTGTATTCGGACATGCTAAATAGGTGGCCAAACCCATCTAAAAGTGGCGTCGCAGAACGTTCTGAGGTAAGGCCATCGCCCGACTTGTATCCGTCTGCGGTGAGAAGACTTGCTCCAGGCAGGTAATAAGATCCCCCATTCAAAAACTCTTCCGTGGCAATTATGACCGTGAAATCGGATTCTCTGTCTGGTCACTATGTCTTTAGTACGAATCATGCATAGACGTATGTGGTAAGAATGGTGTTAGCTGTTATACTTACATTCGGTGCTGAATACTGCAGAATTAAACAACAAGTGGATTGGAAATGAGGTTATAGAGAGGCAAAGCCAACACCAGGTCTTGAATTTGGAGACGATGAACAAATTACGCATAGAAGAAACTCCAATCTCTAGCCATTTACCTCTACGGTGGGCCACGTCTAGCTCATCCCTAGAAGGCGCATTCAAGACTTGCATGAAGAAGTTGCTCGATGCCAGCCTATTCCAGTGTTAGTTAGCAAGCCTGCTCATAGAATCGGCACACCTGTAATGTAAGACTTTCCCCCCTTAGCTTTCCCGGAGACGGAAAATAGCAAAAGGAGAGAAGTAGAGCAAGATGTCGAGGACCTGAAACCTGCTTGCTAGTGGTTTCAGGTATATGAGTGCATTGAAAGAACCAACTGAAGACTTACTACAAAATGAGTTGTTAGTCAGCAGATTTGAACATTCTACGCGCGGGAGAGGAGCCTTACCACGAGTGTTGATATTATGTTGATTAGTAAATGCAGAAATAAGTTGAGGACCGGGATTGTTAGATTATCGCAGGGTGCCTCATAGAAATATGCTACTCTCAAGATGTGGCTAGCTCTGGCAGCTACGATAATTGAGAGAGTCGAAACGATAATACTCATGAGGGTGAGCAGGGCGCAGTTCACTTTCGCAGCTTTTTTCCAGCCGGTTGAGGCGCCTATGTATCTCCCCCATAGGTTAAATACTGTCATTGTGGAGGATTATGATGAACAACAATGTGATAATTGACATATGGTTCGTTCAGCGACGGTGTGCAAATTCACTGGCCATTGGTATTGGCAACACATTAAGATAGGGGATGCGGCCACCTAAGTTGAATCGACTGATTGTTACCGTAACACAGAAGGATGACGTGGGCTTAGACGGATCGCTGACACAGGACTTCATCAAAAGACGCTAAACGCCGTCGTACGAATTCTAGCCTCAGTAGGCGCCCCCTTAATACAGCGCCCACCAGTCAATTAATCCAGCCCAATCTCAAGTCATCGCTTATATCGTCTCTTTCTAAAAAAAAAAGGGCTAGTATATGTTAGTCTTGCGTAAGTATGAGCGATCAGACAAGCTGAAGCTGGCTACGGTCATCCACAGAGCATACTTACTAAGAATTGATTTTTAATCTATGCCTACACTCCACAAGCACAGTGTTACCTACTACAACCCACATAAGCGAAATTGAAGCTCAGCAACAAAGAATTTTCCGTCTTCCACACGACGAAAAGCTCGAAAGTGTTGTTAATAAACTATTAGGTCTAGACTTAGGCCTCGTGAATCTAAGAAAAGAGGACATACAGGGTGGGCGGCCTCACGCCGATGAGGGATTTTCAGGATGCTGCTATAAACGCACTTTTCTTTGACTGGAACTTGCAGCAAGTATTTGACCCGATCAATGAAGAACCTAACGACATGGCGGCATGCATCATCAGAACGGCTCTCGATCCACGACAGACCTTCCAAGATGAGCCGCTAAGAGTGTTGCATCAGATGAGAATCGGTAGCCAGCCGGGGTTCACGACTGGAGACATGTAAAATCGTCGATGAAAACTGAAAATACTCGGCAGATAATAGAGATGAGAGTTAGTGCAAATGGATTGGTCTTGAAGTCTTTAAGATTATAAAGCGAACTTTGCCTGTTGTTTGAGGCTAACCTTTACATCCAGGTCTTCCTCAGGTCTAACCCAAGACTGTCAACGAGGCACGAAGGAAATCAATGCCCCCAAAAATATGCCAAAGTTTCTCAAAAACTACTGAAAGTACCTGAAAGTACCTGAAAGAATTGGTGCTGTGGCTCATCGCAATGGCTAGAGAACTACCCAGAGCACAATCAATACGTTAATACACGCCTAGGGTTCTGCATGGAGGTCGCAGGTGGTCTACCCCTTCTTGGCGGAACTCGTCGGCGAAACTGCATCGGAATTGCCGTCGGAGCCCGTGATGATTTTGAAGGTAATGATATCATGACGCCTTCAACAACTTTATGATATTGAACGTTTTGGCACACATGGATTCTTTAAGACCACCACTCGATGGAAATGGGATTATGGCTCAATTCGGTCTTAGATATGGCGGACGATTTTTGAAACACAACATTAATGAACTTGTTGGGATATAGTATATTGGTTTTGGACCTGATGCTGAACTGTTTACTGTCAGTCTCAGAAAGAGAAGTTGGGGATTCCCTCAGTCGGCTATTGAGTTATGAATTTAACGCCAAAATACAAGGGGGGAGGAGAACTTCGAGTCAGTAAGGGCAAATTAGAGAAACATCAGGCACTTAGTGGAATTAACCTTCTATCACACTTTCGTTCAAGCTAAATCACCTATGGTGGCATCAAAACGGTTGTGACCTACCTTCTCCCATCATCTCATGACTTTTCGTTCAATAGGGCTTGACCCACGTCTGAGTCTATAATCTAAGATTGACGTTCGTTTAAGAAACTACGCAGAGTTAGGGTTGTGATTAGTGGCGAAGGAAAGGTGATCCAGAGCAGCTGTTATCCTAAAGACAAAACTCTCATATAATTATCGCTCACGCAATCTTGTTCCTCCGTACAATTGGTCGCGAATTTCGTGAATATAGAGAATGTGATCAAGGTGACGATACAAATAGCGATAATAGTCGGTGCCGACTAACAGTCCGTTTAGACTTCGAGTTTACTATCCGGAGTTACCGAAACCCACGAATCAACTTGCGGCCGGGGACCTACTTCTGAGTCCGCGATATCCAACAATAACGAGCTGCTGTATTGTTTCCAAGACATTCAGATGATCCTCTTTCATGAGAATCCGATGGTGTCTGTCATGGTTGTAGTCGTGACGTAGGTGGGGCCATTTAATTAACTATTGCGATCCGTTGGTGGAACAATTCCAGCGCCGGGGAGATCAATCATTACACTTGTGAATTTCCCTTTTGGGCCATGAGAGATTCACATGTGTTCGACTATAGAGAGTATTGATGTTATAAAAAATATCCCGAGTATAAGTACTGTAAAATGTCCATTCCTAGAGCCTGAACTGTTCATCGCGCACGTTCTTATTTCTATTTCGCTAGGTTCTTGAAGACTCGGCCAGATATTCACGGTTTCGTCATATGTTCAAATTTTGTTCGTCAAGATGAAGTACATTTTGACCAACCTGGTTTCCTTGGCCGCTTTAAGCGGTGTTCAGGGCCATGCCGTGATGCAATCGCCCGTTCCCCGAGGCGTATGTGCCAGTCCTTCCTTTGTAAGCCGATAGTTTAACACAGTATTATAGACAGGTCCCAAGCAAGAGGAGTTGTGTGGAAAACTTGTAACGGCAGTTTTAGAACGAGGTAACCTAATTTCAATCAACTACACCGCATCCCGAAGTTTTGACACTTGACAACTGACTCGATGGGATAGACCTCGCAGGCCCGATCGAAAATGCTATGAACGCCGTAGATTCGAGCTACAAGTGCAACGCCTACTTATGCCGTGGGTATCAATACGAGGATAACGTAGATAATGTCCATGCCGTCAAGGCGGGCGACGTCTTGACATTTCACATTGATCTTGTCGCGGGTCACCATCCAGGATACGCGGTGAGTTGCATACACATTATATGCACAGGCATCCGACGTGTGGCTCAGGTGCGAAATATGACACTAATTTAATTCCCATGAGCCAAGAATGTCTCTGTTGTAGACCTAGCCTCGAATACCGTGATAGGCGAGCTCGTGAGCTGGGACAACTGGCCGGATTCGACATCCGGACCGCCTCGCAACGACAGTGAGTCTTATCTCCTTCTTCTTCTCACCCTCTCCAGATCACCGTTCCTTCGTTTGATCTTGGTAGGCTTGAATGTAGGCTAATTGCTACAATAGCCGACTTTAAAGTCACGATCCCGAATACCCTCTCCACGGCGTGCGACGAGGGAGGCAAGTGCGCGATCCAGTGGTATTGGTGGTCAATTAGCAACTCGCAGACATACGAGAGTTGTCTGGACTTCTACGTTGAGTAGCTGGTAGACGAAGATTGGCACTTGGGGTTGTTTTCAACAGCGATTTGCGACAGTTCGTTTCGGTGGTAATATAGAACATACGGCCGGGTTGAATTTGTTCTTACAATGAAATTTCTTGAGCCTCAGCTTAACTATTGCCATACGTTGTGTGTATGAGTGAGAGGCAGGGCGGTTACTATTTAGCAAATCTGCACTATCAACACTGCCTTAGCTTGCGACTTTCTGAGGTCTCTAGTATGTATCGATTAACTAGGGAATGGGGTTGCAAAGTGTAGTCATGTACCTCGCCTTAGTCTGCGTGTATTTATCGATTATATCAGGATCTCAGGTATGTTATGAGTAGATACTGAACTCCGCCCGATCCGGCACCGCATCGATCACGCTACCAATCTTCCCCTTGAGATCTGGAAACGCCTCGCAGAATCTTGCATACACGACTCTCGCATGGCTGCGAACGACGCGGCATTCGTCTTGCGAGCCGAAGATGAAATTCTCGGAATCAACGACGACAAACCCATGCGTATTCGGCTTCAGATACCTATAGTGGCGAACATCGACACCGGGAACCACGACGAATAGCAGCTGGCCCATTACGAGGCCTTCTAGAAATCGACAAACGCTCTCCGGCGGCGCAGAGAGCAGCGCATCCCACCGCGCCCAGCGGTCAAGCCGGAAACCCGGTTCATGGAAGAGTGCTGGATACGCCACGAAGTTGAGGATCTGCACTGCGAGATGACGCACGTGCCGGGCCCAGGGTGCGCTGCTGAGCGAGACAAGAAGGGGTGTCACGTCCTTGTCGACGATGTAGAACATGTCATTCTGAGCGAAGGCGAATTCTACCGTCTGTCTGCGAAGTTCTTCTCGCGCGGCCGTGGCGTAGATGGCACGAAGGGAAGGGGGCTGAGAGTTGTCCGTCCCTGCTTCGTCATCATCATGGTGATCGATGAGGCGTCCGCGCGCGTCAAGAAGGCTGCTCTGTGGCTGCAGATTGCGCGTGTCGCCCACATTAAAGAATTCCCGGAACACGTCCCACGACTCAGCGCTTACCTTTGCTGCCGCTAACGTGTTGTGGCCTGGCAGGCCGCTGGCTGCATCTTGATTTGTGTATCTGGGCCCCTGTGGCGTCGAGTGGAATATATGGATTTGTGTTCCGTGGCAGTCTGTGAAATACTCTCGCCAGATCTCGAGGCGGAGTTCTGTAGGAAGATTAGGGAACTTCAAGAATGACATTGGTGGGTTTGGCCTGATCCAACCGACAACAAGCAAGACACAACCTCGCTCATCAATATAACCGTCAGATGTTAAGGACAGTAGAAAATTGATCTCAGCCGAATGTACAGTCAAGGCCCGGAAGGAGACTGATGCCAAAAGTTAAATGAGATGAGAGAAGTGTGAGTGAGACAGGATAAAGAAATCTTGGACCTAGGTAGGCAGCAGTTTGTTTAATGCATATATCTAAATGCAATATGATAATATGTATTTAACGAATTGGTAAAAGATGTTGATTTCGAAGTTAGCTTCATTTCTCACAAGTTATAAATATTATAAGTATGCATGATTTACTATTATGGGGATCCAATTTAGTTGATTTGTGAAGCGCTGTTCGTTAAGTTGCAGAAGCAGTCCACATGGCACTATGGGCAGGCGAACAGAGGAAGTGGCTTCCACACTACTAACGTACTTCATCTGGGACGGGATACCACTTCACCAAAATAGTATACATAAAGTAGGCATAGACATAGTAACTAGCTAACTTAACTAACGATTAATCGTTTTTGAATCACTGATGTAGGAACTCATAGAATTTGACGTTTCTTACACATAATGGGGATTTAAAATATCTAATAGATGCGGGAATAACAGCCCTTTTAATCGTAGATCATTCTATAATGTAGTGAACGTGGCTCCTTGAGACACTCCGGGCAAAAGTCGTCAGGACGGAGAAAGAGTTGCGCTAGATTCGCTTTCCTTTGATAGTACTTAGCGACCAAGTTAAGTAGGTTATATATACCAATCATCCGTGAATCGACCCTTCCGATCAGTGCATAATAATTTGATCACCTACATAGTCACAATTGCCCTTGACAGACAACTCATTTTGTTAAAACCCAGTGGCTAGTATACATCCGATCCACTCGCAGTGAAAGTACATATATCAACGCTACCCTATTGGATATAACTATCCTACATAATCCAACGGGATTCCCAAGTAATACCTTTGACATATTTCCCAGGACTTCTGCTGACAGCTTCGTCATAACATTACATTCTGGCATTCGATGCCATAGATTCGAAACATCGTCTCCTTCTCACTTTGACCTATGTTACGATGCTCCGCATTGCCACGCCTGAGCGACAGTAAGAGCCTTTTGGCAGCCAGTATAGCGTTCATCCAATATCATCTTAAACATTATTGAATGATGAGCCTTGTGTTCCGCTTCATAGAACGGTAGGGCAGCTAAGTCGTGCACGTCTTTGATCTCCTGCATACACATTTCAACCTCGGTGCGGAGCGCATCTCGAATAACCCTTATTGACTGCGCTCGTTTCTCATCTCCCAGCATTACAGACACCCGCTGAGCATCTCGTAGCAGATAATCCAAATTCTCAGGGTCCCGAAGCTCACATCCCCTTGGATGGCAGATGGTATTTCTCAACGGCGGGAGACGGAGTAATGCGTGGTAAATGTCCCGGCATGGATATCCGTTATGGAATCTCCTAGAGTACTCGAATGATCCCATCCATCTAATCATCTCGTCTCTTCCTAGACGCACGAGATTCCGGTTGTCTTCAAAAATCCAACTATGCCACTCGGGCATACAACTTTTGACGTCCAGTATTGCTTGTTGTGTCATTTCGAATGCTTCGCGAAGAGACCTCAGGCCACTCGTGGGATCGATATACACAATTTCATTTCCCAGGTCTAGATTGTCATCCAACCGTGACCTTTGGGCTAAACACTGCTCTACTGGGTTGCTGACTTCTGTATCCGCAGTTGAAAGAGCGGTCTGGGACAATATAGAAGAGGCAGATGATTCGAGTTGCGACTCCTCAGAACACAACTTGTCCTCGTCGACGAGAGTGGTACCCCAACTATAGTCGGACCTTAGCGACTCTGGCTTAGTTTCCTCAACGGGTACGTTCCAACAGTAGTTGGAGTCTATCGATTTGGGTTTAGCCGGCGGTTTCAGTCTTCTGAGGTCCACTCGATTTCTTCTTTCCATGCTCTCCTCATAGATCTCAGACCTACGCTTGCAGCTAGCACTCGTGCCATTCATATAGCTTGGGCGTTGTGTCCAAGCGTCTATGGTAATCACGGGGGTGGGCACACCGGCTGCATAGATGTGACGTCGACCGTTGATTAGTACGGCACGGTGGGCTTTCTCGTCGTTTGTATCGAGCTTTTGCAATGGCACGGATTTACCCTTGCCCCGTGATGATACCGTTGGTTGAGTGTAGTGTTTATTGTCATTTGATACAGTGGGCTTCGTACGTGGCTTTGCTGTCGGTGATGATATTGTCGCCGTCTTGATAGCCCTCAAAGCAGCGTTCTCGTTTAGCAATTTAGAACGCTCGCTTTCTAGTTCTTTAATTCGTTTATGGGCCTTTTCTAGGCGATCAGAGTACGCGCTCACGTACTTCATGTTGAAGTCCCTTGTAGTGTTTATGACTCAACCGGGGCTTGTGTTACGGAAAGAATATAATAGTTTCGTGATATAGTGCTGGAATTCCGTTGCTTGACAGTTTAGAAGAACTGGTTGAAGAAGAGATAGTAATGTAAGAAGAGCCAGTTTTCATTATTTATATCCGTATGACTGATGTATTTGTCTGCAATGTATAGTTAATACGGAACGTCTATAATATGGTTAAGCGTGCATTCACTGCTATGAAATATAGCGAACGCCATGTTCATCAAGAACAATTATATATGAGCTCAATGGCCGGTGTCTTTTGGTATCTGCTATTCACTATTTAATATTCACTACTGGGTTCACAGCTTATTGGTTACTGTTTGCTATATACTATTTGCTATTAACTCCCTCATTTATCTATAGGTGTTCGGAGTTACTATTGGACTGGGATTGGTTCATATTGTATTGAATGAGATAGTGATACATATGTAATTTCATCAATCTAGCAACCTGTCATGTTACTAAGTAGTATCCATGCCACAAGATTGAGGATCAACTTGTTGTTATTACAATATTGCCACAGGTACCCACAAAAATGTTTCGTCAGGAAAGATATCAGGTAATGTATTGTTGGTATTATATATTGAAGTGACTAATATAAGGGGGTTCTTTGGGGCAAATCCACTTACGCATACACACCTAGCAATTTTCGTTAAAGTTTTCATGGAGACTTTACCAATCTGTACAATTATATTGCGCAGAATTTAATCAAAGGGTACTCCTCCATTCAGAAAGGTAACAGTTACTAGCTGTGGATGAGAGATGAGTAGATTTATCTGTCTGTCTGCCGCTTGGGGACAGGTAACGCACACGGACCATTTTAATATATCAAGAACAAATGAATAAACCCCTGAGCGCATAAATCTCGGCCGAAGACATCAGGAAATCGTTACTCCTCTTATGCTCCCCACTCCCTTTACCCAACGATTGGCAAGTAAGAACACTGAGAAAAAGACAAACACACGGCTGATACGTAGTGATTGTCATATTTAAAATGAACAGACAAACGTCCGTCAATTTTGGAAGCACACCAATCCCTTGGCACAGCTCTTACTAGCTGTTTCACTAGGCGGGATTACTCTGTAGAGCTCACTTTTTGTTAGAAGGCCTGACTATCACATGGAGTCTGTTTTTGTCCCGCGCCACAATCGTCAATCATGTAAATCGAAACGACATCCCGAAAGACCTCTACGGTCGCACTATAAAGGCAGCACAGAGAGGTGTCAAAAAAATCAAAACATAACACACGCGAGGATAGTGGTAAATCCGATTACCGCTTGTGAGATATACACCTTTTAACACAGTCTTCGGGTATCAGGATCTCTAGTATTGGGGCACACATAAGCCCTATTGTTGTGCGAATATATCTCTCTAGCTATATAGACTAATGCCATTAGTGTTAGCAGAATCTATCAACGTCGACTTTCCGTCGACAGAATCCTCTACAATTCCACTGTGATGATATTGGTCTACAGGTAGTATTGTACTTACCGCTTTAGCAATACACACCTTCATTTCAAGACATCACCGCTCTTCAAAACCATGCCAGGCCAGTCTTTCTGCTATTAAAGCGCCACCTAAGACTGACGCTGATCTCCTTGTACCCTCCGTCATCCTCAAAATCACATTGACTCCCTTGAAAGCTTCTTACTACATTATTTCTATTCTCCTCTCAAGCAGCAGGCCTTGTAGGTGATGAGTCTCATCCTACTGTTTACAAACGAATAAGGGAACGATAAGTCCATAATCGGTCAGATGATCAGCCTGCCAGTTAAGCGAAATCTAACGTAACGCTGTCTCCATACCCACCCCTCATTTGTTGCAAATGATCTGCGAATTAAAACTAAGTTAGAAACGCGTGGCGAAAACGGTGTATATTATGAAGGCGTAAAAAGGAGTGGCGGGCCGTGGCGACGCGGGCTAAAACACAGCCTTTGATAGATATTTACCAGAACAACACAGCGAGACCACCAACGACATTGCATTCCAAAACCTCTATTCGTCGTAGTATAATTCCACACCCGTATATGTGACCTTTCCTCGATTCACCATCAGTCCATATTCACCAATCCGGCCGGATTCTTAAATACCCGTTAGAATTTATATAGAAATGCAGATGGAATCACTCTACGTTGACCGTAGCCCCAAATTCTAGCAGTAGTTTCACAGCCACCTCGCTTCCTGCGCCAACTGCGACCGATAGTGGTGTTTCTCCATCCTTGTTTTGTCTATTGAGCAACGAAGCATTCCCACCGCAATAGCTCAGAAGCCGTTTCAATATCCTATGACGATTATGTAACACAGCCCAGTGAAGCGCCGAGCGATGAGCACTATCAACATGTTCTATACCAGCCCCATGTGACAGCAATAATTCTAATACCTCTTCATGGCCCCCAATTATCGCACACAACAGGGGCGTTAGGCCAGCGTTGTCCTTCGAGTTACAATCAGCGTTATGCTCGAGTAAAAGGCGTACAACTTTGCTGTTTCCAGTCCGCACTGCTCGATGAAGCACGGTCGGTCCTGCTTGTACTTTATCAATTTCGTTGCTATCGGCAGAGTCACTGGGGTTGCTTGTCGTACAGTGCACTCGGCAATCTTCTGGCTCGGAAGGGATGACAAGGGTGGGAGAGGCAAAGGTGGAATCATCAAAGGGAACTGTCTCTCTCAGAGTCGACGTCCAGAAGTCGTCACCGCCTTTGTTAATCCCGTAGTGGTCGTTGGGATCCAAAAAGAGGCTCCAATCAATAACATCATCTCTTCGGCTCTCCTCGTAACGGTCTATTGAGGACTGCCTGCGAATCGTACACACTGTACTGGAAGGTGTCAACGGGGTGGAAGTTACCGGGCTATTGTCGTCTAGGGCATTTGATGCACTGTGTTGCTGATGTGATTGATCTTGGTCTGGGGCAGCTTTTCGTTGACGATGTTTCTCTATAAAGCCCACGGGTAAACAGAAGGTCAGTATTATTAACGTGTTAGGTTGGGTCGCTTGACTAACGTCTGAATCGTTGCTGTGCCCGACGATTCTGCTCGCGACGGCGATCCGCCGCCGCCGCCTTTGGTCCAGTAGAACCGGATTCTTGCCCCGATGTTGGAAAGCCACAGGAGGTGCATAGCATTATGAAAGCAATAGCTTGCGCCAATCTCTGTTGCGTAACCACACGAATATACGATAAATTGTGCTTGTTAGAGTACAACTCGTCAGGCGCTCAGCTGTTACCTGGTATATTGATATAAAGCGACAGCGCCGCACACGTAGTAGATGAAAGTTATTAAGCATGCAAGCTAAAGCCATTAAAAGAGAGATATAATACGGACGAGAGCCTCGACCCGAGATTGATTGTAAGTTGCGTCAAACCGTCACCCCGCAGCACACCACCCACGCTTGCTACATTCACAAATGACGACAACAAAAATGGGCCACAAATACGAGTCATAAATAAGTTACTACGTCTTTAGGCGTTGTACATTTCTGTCAGGTATCTCTGCCCATAGGAAAGTGGTACAACAGAAGGTGGTCAGATGTTGACGTTAACCCACAGCTAAAGTCAATAATAGGGCCTCCTCGGTTTCGATAGATACAGGTCTTGGCGCCCGAGCTGTCGTTCTTATTAGCTCGTATAGGCTTCTGCATATAGAAGCAGCTAGTTTTCGCAGATTCCTACCACTACACCATATGCATAAGATGAATTTTATGCACACTCCCCAACAGAAGGTTGAATCTGACACATCTCCAAACCGAGAGATCCGATATCATAGATTACGGAAAGTCTTAATACCCTTCCATATGGTAAACTCGTGGGACTATGAGGGCTACTTTCCTGTCGGCCATTTGATACATTATATGCGATGACCTCAATATACGCATGGCCAGGCTTTCTAATTGCTTCTTGTGAATCTTGACACAGGCTCTTTTAACAGAAATATTCGTATGCTTCAACCTAATTTCTAAGCGTAGCCTTATACGAAGATTTCTTGATTGTTTCGGTAGCATGCAAACCTACGACATTTAAATGTTATGATAACTTTTATTGCCAAGGCAGTAACGAGTAGTCAAACCTGAACGTACAATATATCGCGCTTCCCCTTTAGCTTTTGCAACACAAACCCTCCATTTTAGAGGACTAAGCCATAAGAGGACAATATACATCATACGTTCTGATGAAGGTATCTCACTAGTAATTCTAGGCGCGGGCACCTATAAGTCCTAGGTAACAAGCACATATCGCATAGCGGTGCCTCTTCCGACGGTGACTATAGTCGTCCTATCATCATATCTACTGATACGGTTCACCAATCAGATTTTTCCTCGGGCCGGCTGCAAAATACCCTAAAGTCCTAAAGTCTTGGGAAAAGATGATCAATGATCACGTGAACCTGAAGTACGAGCGAGTCAACGTATTTTGCATTCATATCAATAATCAAATGGAAGCTTTTTCAATCGAGGTATATACGATCTTGTCTTCAACGCAAGGTAGCGTGACTACATTGAAAAAAAGCTTAGTTTCTCATTTGACTCAGTTTGATTTAGATCATATATGACTAAAGCTTGAAAACAACGAAGGACAAGCGTCATGCATTCGAGTAATTACTTGGTTTCTGATGTGTAATGAGTCAATAGCTAGTTCCGACATTGGGACGCAATATTTTAACTGAGTTAAAATGGCTAAAGTATACGCTGAGACATTTAAATCATCTAGTTACAAGATTTGATTTTGATTAACGACGGCCAACTTGCACTATAACTTACGCAACGCGGGCAAGAATTGTATGTAGGAAAAATTGGAACTTCAGTGGAGATGGTTGCCAAACAAGGCTAGGTTGATTCCATCGTAAATATGTGAGATGTGATATTAGCTGACTGCAGAGCTTAGGCTGCAGATCTTAGCGCTGACCGCAGAGCCGAGCCCCTTGGTCTTTCTATTTCTCCAGGCAGGACCATGCATATCGATACCCAGTATAGTACCTATACGGCTATTATGTATGTCATAACCGCTTGGGAAGCCGAGGAGGTAGCTGAACCTGAGGAGAGCGCTCAAGCACTCCTCTTAGAAAGCGCTTCTCCGGGCAACAGGGGTCAATATCATCGTCGTGTCAATTGTACCATTACCCTATGGCGCAACGGTGTAAAGTCGGGATATCGGTAAGTCAAGCGAGTAGGACAGCAAGGAATCGATGGCTAGCGAATCCGGCGTCTTTGTAACACCCGATACTGCGACCCGCGCCGGGTTCTCGACGTTTTGGCGTCATCATATTGAAGGATCAGACGGCATCATTGTTGATGATTACTGTGCCGTGCTGCTAGAATAAACTCCAGGGGCGCAGTTATGTCCCGAGCCGCAAGCTGGCGGCAAAACTCCTTAGAAAAACCACGTGTCAGTCCCCTTATCTATACACTTTTTCTGACGGAGTATTTTAACAGAATGGAATTAAACTAGTGCTATTATAAATAAGCTTGCTAAAGCAGTTAAAGTAATTTTGTCTTGTTTTTTTTATTTATTTTATGTTAAATCTTTTATTTTAAATATATATATATAAACATTTTAAAGTGTTTAAAAAGCGCTTTTATAAAGCGCTTACTGCTAATTTTTATAGTTATATATATGTAGTTTTATTAAATATATTAATAAGCTTATTTATTATAAGCTTTTTAACTTATTTAATATATTTATATTTTAATTAATTTTTTAGTTTAATTAAAAAATAAGTTATATATAGTTTGCTTTATTATATACTTTTTAAATAAGCAAGTATATTTATAAGTTTATAAAGCTATAAAGTTAAATAATATAATTTTATTTTTTTTTTGTTTATATTTATTATATGTTTTTATAACTTTTAATATATGCTTTATTAACTATTTTATATAATAAAATATAAAAAAAATAAATTAGTTATTAATTATATATAATATAATTTAATTAGCTTTTTTATTAGCTAATTATTATTTTGTTATAAGTTAAAATAAAAGCTTATGCTTAATTAAATTAATATTAAGCTATTTATTTTGTTTAATATGCTTATTTTTATATTATTTTTTTAATATTTGTTAGTTTATTTAATTAAATATTGTTTTATTAAATAAAATTAATTTATATAAATAAATTTAAATAAATATATATACGCATTTAAATAATTATAAAGCTTATTTATATTTATATAAATAAGTTTAATTATTATAAGTAATAATATATAAATATTATTAATATGTATAATTAATATATATATTTTTTTTATATAAGCTTTTTTTTTTTTTTTTTTTTTTTTTTTTTTTTTTTTTTTTTTTT